>JANAVB010031415.1:11608740-11993773 GCA_029216955.1 Iris pallida | reverse complement strand
AAGGGGCTCTATATATAGAATGGAGTGAGCCCTTTCTTCTTCTCCTTTCGATGTGGGACTAAAAGCAATATCCTCTTTTCCATACTTCTACACTACTTAAAGATGTTTTAGACTCTTGGACACTACCAAAGATCTGTTATCCTTCTCTCAAGACCGAAGTGTGTTTGCCACTCGAGTCTGTATTTCCTTTATGCAATATAATTTTTACATTTATTGAGTCTAGGAATACATTGTACTCCGAGTCGTACTGGCAAATAGGCTATCCTAAAAAAAATTTCAAAATATTCCATGTTTTGAAAAATAGTCCCCTATTTACAAAAAGCTCCTAACTGCTTAAAACTATTTCACAAAGCCCAAAAATTGAATTGCAAAAACCCTAACCAACCATGACAGAACTCGGCCAGAGTTCGGCCCGAGTTCGACCAAAGTTCGGTTAGTGAACGTTGCTTTTTGAACTTGGCCTCCCTGCAGTTACGGATCCCAATGAGATTTTCTCATAGAGTTCTGCCCGAATTTTGCCCGAATTCTGACAGAGTTCTGCCTTTAGAAAAACTATAAATAGAGAAAATTTAATCATTTCAACTCACTCATTCACTTTCATCTCTTCTCTCTAAAGCCTACTGTTCTATTCTAAAGAGTTCTAAGTGTTAATTTTCAAATCCCAAGTCAGTTACAATCCTCTAGTCGATTTGCCAGTACGGTACGGTCTAGAAGCTTCAGAGCGATTGTAATAGAGGATTGATTGAAAAAAGAATCTTCACAATTGAAGTTGTTCAAGTACTTCGTATCAAAGCTCGCGTTTGTAGAAGTTGCAAGGACCGTATGAAAATTTACTGTATTTTCCAATAGTAGATTCAACTGGAAGCTAGAGTTCTTCCGACTGGACTAGTCCTCACAAGAGAAAAATAAGTATACATCGATGTCTTTGCATTTTCTTTCTTATCTCTGCTTTTACAGTTATTTACTTGTGATATATATATATATATTTCTATGATCTTGCTGCTAACTTTTTAAATTAGCTATATTCCGCTGCCTACTCTATTCACCCCCTCTAGAGTATTGTGCTTTACAAATTCGTTCCTACAATTGGTATCAGAGCGGGTTATATAGGTAAAGCAAGGTAACATTGTAGTTATAATTTTACTATTTTTAACTGTTACATAGATCACAGCACAACACATGGCAACTGTGAAGTTCACAAGTGAAGGCCAAGCCACAAACAGACCTCCTCTGTTTGACGGTACAAATTATACCTACTAGAAAACACGGATGAGTTTCTTCTTGAAATCTTTAGACTTTGACTTATGGTCTATAGTTGTTAATGGCTATAAAAAGCCTTCTCGTATTCTTGTTGAAGATATTTTGGTTAAAAAATCGCATGCATGATAAGTGTACTGATGAGGAAAAGAAAAAGGCCAGTCTTGACGTACGTGCTATTAATGCTTTATTTTGTACGTTAGACAGGACTGAATTTAACAGGGTATCTATTTGTACAACATCAAATGAAGTGAGAAAACTTCTTGAAGTAACCCACGAAGGTACGACGCAAGTCAAGGAGTCAAAGATCAACAAACTTACTTAGGGGTATGAGGCGTTCAAGATGAAGTCAAATAAATCTTTCACCTACATGTTTACGAGATTCATGGATATTAAATCCTCCGTCATCATTAGGCAAGGATTACAGTAACCATAAGAAGATTGCAAAATTCTATGAGCTCTCACGAAGAATTGGATTCCAAAGGCTACAACAATTATTGAAGGGAATGACCTCTCAACAATGTCTCTTGAAACACTCATGGGTAAGCTACTCACTCACGAGCTGGAACTTCAAGACTTTTAATATACTACACCAAAGGAGAAGTCAGAGAAGTCGATCGCTTTCAAGGATCAACATAAGAACTGTAGAAGATGATTCCGACGACTGTGACTCTGACACTGAGGATCAAGCTCCTATGGTGAGAAAATTTAAGAAGTTATGAGATTCAACAGAAGAACAAAGGACAACAACAACAACACAACAACAACGATGAAGATCCTATTTGTTATGGCTGTAAGAAGAAAAGACATATGAAGAAGGACTGTCCGACAACATCATTATCAACCAGAAAGAGCAGCAAATATGACAAGGGCTACCTGAAGAAGTCTACGTCCCGAAGATATGCTAATAAAATCATATGGCATGAAAGTGAAGCTAACAACTCAGAAGATGAGCAATCAGATGACGCTGCAAATGTATGCTTGATGGCGTATGATCAGGTAACCACTAACCCCTGTTTGATACTTATGATTTTACCTTTGAGCAACTAGGAGAAGCCTTTACTGACCACTTAGGGGATTACATAAGACTGCATAGTAAATATCAGACCTCTAAGAAGGTACTCAAAGAGTACAAAGGTGAAATAGAAAGATTTACCGACCTACTAGCTGAGGTTAGAAGTAGTAATTGTTCTAGTGAGGAAGGTGAGATTTCTTTTGTTAAGCTGTTATTACACGAGACCCAAAGACTATCCGAAGAGAAGGATAAGACCTTTACCCAATTAGAGGAAGACTTACTCAAAGAGAAGAAAAGTCTCCAGTAAGCTACTGTTAGAAATGATGCACTCATTGCTAAATATAGCTTGTTATATGACACCTCCAAAAAGTTGAAAATTAGGATAGGGAAACAGCCTGAAGTTGCTGCTTCCTACCTTAACACGTGTCTCTTACGAATCATCGGAACACGGTCAAACCCAACACTGTCAGACCTAACCAAACCAAACCATTGCCCAAGAAGACAATAATGTACATCACTCTGCTTTCAACATTCAGCATGCTAGATGTCACTTGTGGCACCATTTGTCATATTTCTTCTTCATATACTGTTAGAAAGCTTGTTTATTTAAAAATTTGTGCATAGATACCAAAAACTAACATTCTAGGACCCTACAAGAAATGGGTACCAAAGTTTTCATCTGTAAATTCTTTTTTAGGTGAAACGCTCTTCACATGCTAGAAACAATGGATCCTCGACAACGTTGCTCACGGTATATGACGGTGATGCTTCATTATTCGTAACACTGTCGAAGAAGAAAGAAGGATACGTCTCCTTCGGTAATAATTTGAAAGGGTACATAGTTGGTATTGGTAATATTGGTAAGGCTCTCTATCATGTGATTAAAGATGTATGTCTAGTTACCGAGTTAAAAATAATTTGCTCAGCATAAGCCATTTAGCTGATCACGGTTACGGGATTAACTTTGTCAAAGACAAATGTACTATAGTTGATAGCCCAACTGGTAGTACTATCTTTGAAGGTATCAGGAAGAAATATATATTTCTATCTATTAGAAGATGCTAATAAAGCAGGTAGATGCTTGATGGCCAAAAGTGATGAGAGTCAACTATGGCACATAAGACTCGGTCATGCAAACATGGACACAATTTCAAGACTATCCACAAAGAAGTTGGTACGAGGCTTACCGGACATTTCTTTCAAGAAGGATACGGTATGTAGCGAATGTGAAAAGAACAAAGCTACCCGATCCGCTTTTAAGTCCAAAATGTTGTAAGTACCACTAGACCTCTACACTTGTTGTATATGGATTTATTTGGACCTAGTAGAATTGCTAGCCTATGTGGTAAGTTATATGCATTTGTAATAGTAGATGCTTTAGATACACGTGGGGATATTTTCTTGCACGCAAGAACGATGCATTATCAGAATTTGTCACCTTTTGCAAGAAGGCTCAAATAAAAAAAGGTTTCATGGCGACAAATTTGAGAATGTAGAGTTCAAGCAATTTTATGACACACAAGGTTATTTGCATGAGTTCTCTTGCCCTAGGACTCCACAACAAAATAGAGTTATTGAACGTAAGAACAGGACTCTATCCGAAATGGCTATAGTAATGTTAAATCAGTTTAGTCTACCTAAATACCTATGGGCTGAAGCTGTAAATACAGCATGTTATGTTCTCAATAGGATTCTAATTCAACCTATATCGAAGAAGACTCCCTATGAATTATGGTTTTATAGAACTCCCTTTGTTTCTTACTTGAAAGTATTTGGTTGTAAATGCTTTATTCTTAATACTAAGATAATTTGGGAAATTTTGATAAAAAGACTGATGAAGGTATATTTTTAGGTTATGCGGCGAAAAGTAAAAGGTACAGAGTCTTCAACAAGAGAACCATGATCATCGAAGAATCAATAAATGTTAAATATGACGAACTCAATCAACTTTTTGTCGATAATGATAAATGACATAAGTACACCAAGTACTGCTCCTGTAGAACCCTCACACAAAGTACCAGCTGAGTCTCTAAGCAAATTACGTACAGAACCAGAAGTCGAAACCAGCAATCCAGAGGATATGCCAAAAGAAATAAGATTTTTGGAAGACCATCCAAAGGACTTGGTAATTGGTGAGATTACCAGGGGTGTAAGTACTCGTTTTCTAGTAAAGATATAGCTTCCTGTGTTACTTTTATTTCACAGCTTGAACCCAAAAATATTGAAGAAGCATGTAGTGATAATTTTTTGTTAAATGCTATGCAAGAGGAATTGAACCAATTCGAACGGAATCAAGTTTGGGAACTAGTTCCCAAGCCCATTGATCATCCGGTCATTAGCACCTGTTGGGTATTCCGAAATAAACTGAATGAGAATGGCTTAGTGACTCATAACAAGGCTCGACTCATAGCTCAATGATACAATTAGGAAGAAGGTATCGACTATGATGAGACTTGTGCCCCAGTTGCGAGATTAGAATCTATTCGCATGTTATGTGCATTTGTATGTTTTCAAAATTTTAAGTTATTTCAAAAGGATGTTAAAAGTATATTTTGAATGGTTTTATAAAAGAAAAATTTATGTATCTCAACCTCCAGTTTTACTGATTTCAAAAATCCTGATTATGTTTTCAAGTTGAAGAAGGCATTATACGGTTTAAAACAAGTCCCTCGTGCTTGGTACGATCGTCTAAGCTCTTTTCTACTTGACAACGTCTATTCAAAAGGGAAGGTTGATACTACACAGTTTATAAAGTCTTTTAATGACAATCTTCTTTTAATTCAAATTTATGTAGATGATATCATTTTAGGATCTACTGATGAATCTTTTTGTCAAGAATTTTTAAAGTGTATACAGAATGAGTTTGAGATGAGCATGATGGAAGAGCTGAAATTCTTTCTCGGACTGCAAATCAAATAAACCAAGAATAGGACGTTCATAAATCAAGCCAAGTACACAAAAGATTTATTAAAGAAGTTCGATCTGGAAGCAGTCAAACCACTTGGCACTCCGATGGCAACTTCAACCAAGCTTGATATTGATGAACAAGGCAAATCTGTCGACATACGTAAGTATCGAGGTATGATTGGTGGTTTACTTTACTTAACTGCTAGTCGTCCTGATATAATGTTTAGGGTTTGCTTGTGTGCATGTTTTCAAGCCAACCCTAAGGAATCACATTTGTGTACGGTTAAGTGTATCTTACGATACTTTAAAGGCACTTCTTCTATCGGCTTATCGTATCCCAAAATCATGTGTTTGACCTAATCGGTTATTCGGATGCCGATTTTGCTGGATGTTAAATAGATAGAAAAAGTACCAGCGGTACATGTCATTTCCTAGGCAAAGCTTTAGCCGCTTGGTTTAGCAAAAAAAAATTCTGTCGCATTATCAACAACTGAGGCTGAGTATATCGTCGCAGGACGTTGTGTGCACAAATTTTATGATGAAGCAAACCTTAGAAGACTTTGGCTTACTATACACACACATACCCATTTTCTGTGACAACACTAGCACTATCAATTTGACTAAGAATCCAGTATGTCACTCTCGCACTAAACATATCGAGATTCGACATCATTTTCTTAGAGATCATAACTAAATGGAGATATAAATCTTGTATACATAGACACAAAAAATCAATTAGCTGACATCTTCATAAAACCTCTAGCCGAAGATCGTTTCAATTATTTACGTCGGGAATTAGAAATTTTAGATGTCAATAATATTAATTAATTTTGTTTTATATAATTATTTTTCAATACTCAAAAATTGTTTTTGAGACAAGCCTATAAAGGGTCTGTCTGTCACCACGACTACGGTCGAAGCGAAGCGGTATTTAATGGTTCTCCGGTGAACTCTCGTTAGCTGGGACAGTACCCCTACAGCTAATCTAAAACAATCGCTGTGCAACAAAATTTAATTTGTAAAATAATATTAATTAAAATTTAAAATTACTAAAGTTAGAATTAAATAATTGAAAGGGGATGATGAAAAGGATGTAGCCCACAATTTTTTTAAAATCATCAAAAGAACCCTAGGCGAATTTGGCCCGAGTTCGGCCCGAGTTTTGTTGGTGGTATATGTTTAAGTCAGAACCCGAGGCCTACTCATATTCATCTCTTCCAAACTTCTCTCACAACTGCAGCAGTCGCCCGAAAAATTTTCTAAACCCTAGAAAATCTCCAACCCATTACTCCTAATCCACTTGGAGATCTCTATCCAAATTTTGGATTCATACGGAGAATTCCTCTCTCTACAACATACTCAATTTCTGGAAGTTATAACTATCTCCTTCCATCTCCTTCAATTTCATTAGTTTCAATTCAATTTTGCGAGAAATGTCTAAGGGATTCACCATTCCAAGAGGAAGAAGACCAATGCCAGTGAAGAGGCATCGTCTTCGAATCCACCAGAGGATTCACTCTTTTCTTCGGTCCAATCGCCGACGGTGTATACAATGAGTTTTATTTTCAAACATGACCAATCATTACTATGGTATGGTAATTTTATCATGCGCAACATATACGCTGTGCCCCGATTAAGTAGACTGTGTTTCCTGACCACCGTCTTACTTTAAGGCATTAGGTTTACATTGACTTGTCACCGAAAAATTTCCTATAGCTACTAATGCCATTAGATTGTTTTACTGCAACTTTCTGTTAGACACTTCTGATGTTAAGACTCGTGTCGGGGTATCAACATCGAGTTTAATGATGTCTTGTTAGAGAAAATTTTGGTGTTCCTAAAGAAGGTGCCCCATTCGATGATATCACTGATTTCGATTTTTTCGATGGCACGACTCTTCTCAGCTTCATGAACGATCTTTGTGCACCTGTGCATGTTCGTTCTGGAAAGTTCAAGGCTGCAAACTTGAACTTATTTAACTATAAGTTATATCGCATCATATTCCACTATTCTTCCAGAATCTACTTCAAAAGATGTTGTTACCAATCTTGAACTATCTGCCCTCTACCACATCAATAAGGGAATTCTATTTTCGGTTCCCAAGACTATTATCCAGATGATGGGACGATGTCGTACAAGCGATCGAAATCGCTCTTATGTGATATTCATTCCACGCATCTTTCAGCGTTTTGACATCGATCTGTCAACTTGTGCTCTGGACCCTGAGCCCAAGTATCTCCAGCTGTCCCGTTGCAGCACAGCCGCTCCTCGTGTTCCTCCTTCTATACCTGCTCCACCTCCTCAGGCATACCCTATGTCTTTTAAGGGTATTCTTCAGCATCTCCCTGATCTGCGGACATTTATCACTGACGCATCCAGGGAACGTGAGTTCCGTGATGTGAGTCAATTTCATGCACTCGCCAACTCCTTCGCCGATCTCCGTTTTTCCCAGACAGGACACTCTGCCAGTTCTCTTCCAGAGATCCTACTGTCTCCGAATAACGCTATGAGGATGAGGGTACACACACTCTCTCTATTTTAGCCCGGTAACGCTTATGACTGGTACCGTGGTTCTGGTGCTACTCCACACCATTCTGGAGGTGGCACTTCTAGAGCTGGTCCATCCGGACATGGTGGACATGTTAGTATTGCTGATGACGATGATGATAAGGATTTGTGATCTAGACGCATTATATTTTGTCTAGATGTCACTCTTTTTAAGACTTTATTATGTCTTTGTTTACTTGAAATGCTCCGACATTCTAAGATATCACTAGTACTTTATCTTGTAGTTTATTATTTCTTGCATTTGAGATTATGACAGTCTGAGATGATGTACTTTGAACATCTTTTTATGCTCTGCTTAGCATTTTATATTATTTCAGTTTAGCTTCATATTCTGATGACTATCTCTTTATGCTTCAATATTAACTGCCTGTGAAATGTTTATTTTTCTATATATATTCTGTTTGTATTTCTTCACTGATTGCTTCTTTTGCATATATTGTGGAGGAGCTTTATCTCTTTACAATTATTTTGCTAAGGACAGCGGAGGAGAAATAGGATCTAACATCTTTTGCAAGATACAGGAATTTTTTCAGAATATAGTACAATTTTAATTATTTTTCAAATCTTATTGATCGAAGATGTTATATCAGTCAAAGTTTGTTAATTATCAGAATGGGGAAGATTATTGGCCCATTGGTCATGGTCAAACCTGATTTTAATAATTGATCAAACACTATATCGATATACGGGCTACTTAAAGATGTTTTGGACTCTTGGATACTGCCAAAGATCTGCTATCTATTCTGTTCAAGACCGAAGCTGTGTTTGCCACTCGAGTCTGTATTTCCTTTATGCAATATAATTTTTACTTTTATTGAGTCTAGAAATACATTGTACACTGAGTCGTACTGGCAAATAGGCTACCCTAAAAATATTTTCAAAATATCCTATGTTTTGAAAAACAGCCCCATATTTACAAAAAGCTCCTAACTGCTTAAAACTATTTCAAAAAGCCCAAAAATCGAATTGAAAAACCCTGACCAACCCTGACAGAACTCGGCCAGAGTTCGGCCCGAGTTCGGCTAGAATTCGTCCCGAGTTCGGCCAGAGTTCGGTTAGTGAACGTTGCTTTTTGAACTTAGTCTCCCTGCAGTTACGGATCCCAACGAGATTTTCTCATAGAGTTCTGTCCGAATTCTGACAGAGTTCTGCCTTTGGAAAAACTATAAATAAAGAAGGATTTCGATCATTTCAACTCACTCATTCACTTTCATCTCTTCTCTCTAAAGCCTACATTTCTATTCCAAAGAGTTCTGAGCGTTAATTTTTAAATCCCAAGCCAGTTACAGTCCTCTAGTCGATTTGCCAGTGCGGTAGGGTCTAGAAGCTTCAGAGCGATTGTAATCAGAGGCTTGATTGAAGAAAAACTCTTCACAATTGAAGTTGGTCGAGTACTTCGTATCAAAGCTCGCAATTGTAGAAGTTGCAAGGACTTCGTATAAAACTTGTGGTATTTTTAATAGTGGATTCAACTGGAAGCTACGGTTCTTCTGACTGGACTAGTCCTCACAAGAGAAAAACCAGTATACATCGCCGTCTTTGCGTTTCCTTTCTTATCTCTGCTTTTACGTTATTTACTTGTGATATATATTTCTCTGTGATCTTGCTGCTAACTTTTTAAATTAGCTATTTTGCTGCCTACTCTATTCACCCCCTTCTAAAGTATTGTGCTTTACAAATTCGTCCCTACACTAACCCTCACTCAACTCAGTAAACTGAACTACCAAAACAACCCACAACTGAACTAATCATAACTGAACTCAACACATCTATAAACCACAACACAACTCAGACATATACAAAACCCACAGATATAACCAAAACCCATAGCACAACCCTATAACTCAGCATGGGGGGTGTAATTACTGTGAGTGTACAGAGGGGTGTGTGAATAGCTGTTGTACAGCAAGGGCCTGTTGTACAGTAAGAAGTGTGAGTGTGTGTGTGTGTGTCAACTAGTGTATAGCATGCATCAGAGGTGAGAGTATCATGTGAGCTTGTGAATGTGTCCAACCAAGTCCATACTGTGTCAAAAACCAGTGTCCAAAGTGTCGAACAGAAGGTATCAACATGTATCAGAACTAAGTATCAGACTGCGTCCTGCGTGTATGTCGAGTGCCTTAAGACACGATGTGTCCAAAAAATAGGTCATGCAGGTGTGTCAACTATTAACCATGTGTCAAGGTGTCCAAGTATCCAACCAAAACATGTCCAAGTGGTGTTGTCGTGTCAAGCAAGTTGTATCAGAAACGAGATACATGTGTGTGCATGTGAGCTGTACGACATCTGTGAGAGGAAATACTCCTCGAATTCACCATAAGATCGACCCAAACTTCGTGGGTATGATGTCAGTCACTGCCCCCAACATTACCAACCATTGGTACCTCAAGTCATGTCGTGTCCAGTGAGCTTCGACGCTCGGGTAGCAGGACACTGCACCACAACCTCGTACAGTGACCCCGTATCCAAATTCGACATAAAAACTCCCCAAATTCGACTCAGTCAAATAGAAATGAGATCTACACATTATTAGCTACAAAATTATGTAATTACTTTTGAAAATGAAGATTAAATAGTTGTAAGAGACATTTCATCGAACATATTGAACAGCTCTCCGATACTCCTCCGATACGCACCCTAAATGGATTCGATTTCTTACCATACTTGGCCTAGGGCTAGGGGACCGTAAATGAATGCATCTATGGAAAGAAATCAGAAATTAATAGGTTTAGAGATCATTACCTATTGATAGTTGGAATAAAATAAAATTGCACTTGAAATAAATCTACACCAATTCCTATGGTCAAATTGCTCCCAATCCTGGCTAGCTAGACAATAAAGACCTCCTCTACACTAGGAGGGTGTATTGCAATTGATTTGGTCCAATTTAGAGTTGAATTGGAGAAAGGGACAAATTTGGGGAAGAACACAAATTAGGGTTAGGGTTTGTAAGGAAAGAGGCAAGAGGGGGCTAATGTGATCTTATATAGGCAAGGGGAGTGTCTTGGCCGGCCATAGGTGTCTCTAGGGTTAGGGTTAGGTCCAAGTTAGGTTTAAGGCCTTCCTTTAGTTGAAATCAAGCCCTTTAGGTAAAGGCCCAAATTGAGGGTTTCCACCAAATATCTCACTTTAACTTAATATCGAGATATTTTAGGACTTAGTCATTTAGTTGAATTCTACTAACTAAGTATCTAGGCTCATGATCAACATCTAGATTAGGACAATTATAGGATTAGGCCTAATATAACATTTAGCACAATATTAATTAAATAAAATTCAAAATTAATCCAATTTCACAAATTACCAAAATATCCTTAGTCTAAAAAGTGGTAGTGACAAATCTACCCTCCTTAAAATAATTTTGTCCTCGAAATTAAAGACGAAACCAAACAGATGAGAAGGATAGAAAATCATACCTAAAGGTCCAAAAAGATAAGGGTATCGCTCGAGCATCTCATCCTCCATCTCCCGGGTAGACTCACCTGGAGAGTGATGCCTCCATGACGCGAACCAAAGGTATATTCTGGTTCCTCAATACTATATTCCATCGATTAGAATCTCCGTAGTTGTTCTGGATAACTGAGAGTAGGTCCCACTTCGATCTTGAAATGATCGAGTACATGGCTGGGATCCGCCATGTACCGTCTCAACTACGACACGTGAAACACGTTGTGAACTCCTTCTAATTCTGGTGGCAAGTCTAGCCTGTATGCCACGACACCGACTCTTTCGCGGATAACGAAAGGTCCGATGAAACGTAGGCTAAGCTTTCCACCTACCAAAGCGTATAGTACCACGTGTCAGAGATATCCTCAGGAACACCAGATCTCCAACCTATCACAAACATGGTCTCAAACTTAATTATAACAATCAACATGATCAAACAAAATCACAAAATTAAACAAATTCCTAATCCTAAATCTAAGTTGTACCTCAAAACCAAAGGTCTCCGGTGGCTATCGGCCTAATGCCGCTGTCTGTGCTGTGCCACGCGAAGTTGATCCCTAATGAGCTTCACCTTCTCGGCTGCGTCCACAACTATCTCAGGTCCCAATAAAGCTCGCTCCAATGTCATCCCAAGACAAGGAGTACGACATCTACGCCCGTACAATGCCTCGAATGGTGACATCTCAATGCTGGCCTAGAAGCTGTTGTTGTATGCAAACTCCACCAAGTATAAATGATCCTCCTAGAAGCCTCCTGTCATGCCCAGATTCGTAGAATCGATAGTCGTCCCCCGGGCGTGATGCCGTGCGAACCTAAGTTGCGATCTCACAAGCATAGTCATAAGGTTATCCAAAACACGACATCAAGTTAGAGTACGCAGAGAAATTGAATGACACATTTGAAATAGAAATAGACTTTTGTTGATAATAATAAAACTTTACAAAGACTTATTATAATCATTGCCGCACGGCTACAACATGACTCGACTTACAAAATGAACGCCGATGAGATAGTCGTTCCATACATTACATCCCCTTTTTACAAGCAAAAACTATTACACATTTCCACCTGCTATTGCGAAAAGTCGAGTCCATCTTTTATTTTGGACTGAGTATGGGTCTTCTTCAAAAGGAATCAGAAACAAGCCTTTACACGCGGACGAGGCTTCAAAAGGGTTCACGTCGCCTTGAGTTTCAAGTGGCATGCCCTTCGTGGTTCGGGGTACCTGCGTGGAGAGCGAGGATCAGTACATTACACTTTGTACTGGTGCGTGGCTATTTAAGTTCCAAGCTCTCATTTGGTTGAAGTGTTTATATGACTTAGTTCATAAATGTTTCTAACCATCCTAATGAATTTCAACAAGCATATAAAAGCATAATAAAATTTACGTTGAAATATATCCACGGCGGACCGCGTCGTGCTTTATGAAACTTACCATATCTTTCCTGTCAATTGTTATCATTTTCATACCAAGTGCAATATTACGTGTGATTGGTCACTAGCAAAACAAGCCATCCTGACTCGATAGCTTTTTGTTAATCGGGGCCCTTGCAGCGCAAGTAGCGAGCCCCGCTGCAAGTCCCGCTTAACTCGGCTATTATCCAGCACAGCTATACACCGTGTTTCCATTCTCGGCCGAAACGGTCCCATGGCCTTGGGTCGCCGTTACGGGGAAACTCTATCTTGTCGACAAGTTATCCATGACCGTGCAAAGACATGTTTTTAGTTGTTAAGACATAGCCTACATTTTTCTTTGGAAACTTGCTCATTCTTTCGTGTTCGTGCCCTTGCATTTATCTTTTCATTCGCAACAACACTATCGATTTTTGCCTAAGAAGGGGTCGAGAAGAGAAGGGTCAGCCACTCACCTTGAGTTTACTTCGGCGAGAGAACTTGTTGGTCGTGCTAGACGTCACCTACGCGATTACCTAAAATCGTACAAGCAACCGATTAAGCACTGTATTATTCAAGGAGTTCGATAGAAAATGCGAGTTCGAAATGCAAGCCATAAAACATCGAAAACATTCACGAAAACATTCAGAAAACAAAGCCAAAACCAACGCAAGCGGCGTGAAAAGCAGAGCAATGGGAGGTCTCTCCGACTCAGCCGCAGAGTCAATCCTCGAGGTAACCCGCTGAATATGGGACTTGGTTTCCAAGAAGACATTCCATAACGAGGAATGGATCTTAATTCAACTGTTCCCGTTCGATCGACTCAGTCGATCCCGACCTATCGGTTCTGACCGAATCGATAGCGACAGTGTTCCTTTCTCGCGCACCCCGTGGACAGAGTACGGGCACGATGTAGGGACGGGCACTACACCATAACCAACTAAGAAAAAGTTTCGTCCTGAAACTTAAAATAGAACCTACCTCTACGAGAACAATGAAGAAAACTTTTCCTTCATTTCTGACTCAAGCTCCACGTCGACTCTTCGACCGAATGGTTCCTCCAGAGGATGCGGATGAGGGGAATAGCACGGTTGTGGAGAAGTTTATCCTTGCGCTCCAAGATTTGCACCGGCACTTCGACATATGATAAGTCCGCCTTCAGGTCCATTTACTCAAATCTACGACATGCCCCGGATCGTGCATGTACTTTGCAATTGGAGACGTAGAAGACATCATGTACCTCTGACAATGTAGGGGCAAGGCGATTTGGTAAGCTACCGGGGTGACTCGCTTCAATATTTGAATGGACCAACAAATCTTGGGCTCAATTTCCCCTTCGCACCGAACCTGGAAACTCCACGCATGGGCATCACCTTCAGGAATACGTGGTCACCTTCCGAGAACTCGAGGAGGCGTCGGTGCTTGTCGGCGTAGCTCTTTTGCCGGCTTTGTGCTATCTTCAATCTCTCCCGTATTAACTTGACCTTCTGCACGGTCTACTCCACCAGCTCCGGACCAAGTATCTGTCGTTCTCGACTTCATCCCAGCAAATGGGCGATCTGTTTCGGCCGTACAAAGCTTCATAGGTGCCATTTGGATGCTGGACTGATAGCTGTTGTTGTATGCAAACTCGGCCAGCGGTAGATGGACGTCCCAACTTGACTTCAAGTCGATCGCGCAGAGTCGTAACATGTCTTCGAGAATTTGGTTCACCGCTCTGTTTGGCCGTTAGTCTGAGGATGATAAGCTGAGCTGAACTTCAACTTGGTCCCCGCACTGAATGAAGACTACTCCAGAAGCGCGCTACGAACCGTCCATCCGATCCGAGACGATAGATACTGGGACCCTGTGCAGCCGAACTACTTATCAAGGTATATCTGAGCAAGACGGTCGACGCTCCAAGCAACTTTGATGGCGATAAAGTGCGCTGACTTAGTTAGTCGATCGACGATGACCCAGACGGCGTCGTTTTCTCGCGGCGTCCTCGGCAAGCCAACAACGAAGTCCATAATGATGTGATCCATTTCCACTCTGGAATGGCGAGGTTCTGCATCTCCCCACCCGGTCGCTGGTGCTCGGCTTTGGCTTGCTGACAGGCCATACATTTTGACACGAAGAGCGCTACGTCCCTCTTCATGCCGTGCCACCAAAAGACAACGCGGAGGTCCTTATACATCTTGGTGCTTCTAGGATGCAAGGAATATTTTGCATAGTGTGCCTCCGACATTATCTCCTTTCTAAGTTCTGCATCATCCGGAACGCATAGCCGTCCCTTCACTCGCATCACTCCCGACTCGTCCTCTGCAAAGTCGGACGCTTTCCCTGTCGATATCAGCTTCCGTATCTTCTCCAGGTATGGGTCGTCCTTCTGTGCAGACTTAATCCTCTCCAATAGGCTTGGTTCCACCCGCAGTTGCGCCAGTTTCACATCTCTGAAATGAACTCGGAGTTCGATGACCATTCCTTCCAAGTCGTGCAGCAGTCGATCGTTGATGCATAACGAAGCTAAGTACTTTCGGCTCAGCGCATCCGCTACCACATTTCCTTGCCCGGCGTGTAGTCGATTGATAAGTCATAGTCTTGATTAGTTCGAGCCATCGCCTCTGCGCAAATTCAGTTCTTTCTGGGTGAAGAGATACTTGAGGCTTTTGTGGTCCGTATAAATCCTGCACGCACGCCATAGAGATAGTGACACCACAGCTTCAACGCGAACACAATTGCCGCTAGTTCTAGGTCGTGCGTGGGGTAGTTCTTCTCGTACGGCTTCAACTGCCGGAAGCAAAAGATATCACCTTATCCCGCTGCATGAGCACACGCCCCAAGCCCTGGCCAGAAGCATCGCTGAAGATTTAAAATCCCTCCGTCCTTCAGAAAGAGCAAGTATCGGGGCCAAAATGAGCCGTTGTTTGAGCTCCTGGAAAGAAGCTTCACAGTCGTCTGACCACTTGAATGCGACTCATTTTTGGGTGAGGCGAGTCAACGGCGATGCGATCTTCGCGAAGTCCTTCATGAAGCGTCGGTAGTATCCCGCCAAGCCTAGAAAGCTTCGAATTTTGCTAACTGATGCAGGCCGTTTCCAATCAGCAACTGCCTCGACTTTCTTCGGATCGACTACGATGCCTACGGCGGAGATGATGTGCCCAAGGAATGAGACGCTGTTCAGCAAGAACTCACACTTGCTCATCTTCGCGTACAACTGATTCTCTCGAAGGGTTTGGAGTATCGTCCGCAGATGCTCTGGATGTTGCGCTCGATCTTTTGAGTAGACGAGGATGTCATCGATGAAGACTACTACGAACTTGTCAACGAACGGACGGAACACCCGATTCATTAGATCCATGAAGACGGCAGGGGCATTTGTCAGACTGAACGGCATTACCAAGAACTCGTAGTGGCTGTAACGAGTGCGGAAGGCAGACTTCGGCACGTTATCTGGCTTGACTTTGAGTTGATGATAACCCGATCGCAAATCAATCTTCGAAAACACTGTTGCACCTTGGAGCTGGTCGAACAAGTCGTCGATACGGGGCAGAGGGTATTTGTTTCGGACAGTGGCTTTATTCAATTCTCGATAGTCGATGCAGAGTCGCATCGATCCATCCTTCTTCTTCACGAATAGCACGGGCGCACCCCACGGCGAGACACTTGGACGGATAAATCCTCTATCGAGTAATTCCTAAAGTTGTGCCGTCAATTCTTTCAATTCTGCAGGGGCTATTCTGTACGGAGCTTTCGAGATCGGCCTGGTGTCGGGGAATGTATCGATGGTGAACTCTATCTCTCGATCGGGCGACATGCCAGGTAACTCGTCCGGGAACACGTCTGGGAATTCTGCCACAACGTCGGTCTCACCCGCGTTTGTGCCATCCTGTCTCATGTCGTGAACGGACGCCAAGTAGCCTTCGCATCGGAATACAGCAGCTTCCGAGCCGAGATTGTCGAGATCACCATGCACGTCGGCGATGCTTCACCACACGAATAGCAAAATTTGGGCACTCCAGGTATGCGAAAGGTGACCTTCTTTCCTGCACAATCAATGTTTGCATTGCAAGGACCGAGCCAATCCATGCCCAGTATGATGTCGAAGTCCTTCATATCTAGAACTATCGCATCAAGACCGATCTTTGACCCCCAATACATATGGTTCCTCCCCCGCAGGCTAAATTTATGAGTAGTGGCACGCCCGAAGGCATAGTTACGCTAGGATCAAGGTCTAACAACATTACAGGAAATTATGCTCGGCGGCGAAGTCCACCGATATGAAGTATGCGATGCGCCTGAATCAAATAACACATGAGCAGGTACATTATTGAAGTTCAATATACCTGTCACAATAGTGTCGAAAGCGAACGCCTCGTCTCGAGTTAGGGCGAAGATGCGCCCTTGTGCATTAGGACGTCTGTCTTGGTTGTTGAGTTGAGTGGACTGAGCAGGTCGGGGCGCTTGTCCTCGATTCTCTTGACGATTTTATTGTTGTTGTGGTACGTTGGGATGACTTAGTTTTTGGGCCATGCAGTTTCGATATCGGTGGCCCCTTTCTCCATATTTGAAACATACTCCGTCGAAGACGAAGCAGTTGTTGGCATCGTGTCCGAGACTGTTGCACTTGGTACATCGAGGTAATGGGTTCTTTTCTTTATAGCCGTCGTTGTTTGGACGCTTTGACGCATGATTGTAGCCTCCCATATAGCTAGGACGTTTGTGATTAGAGTGGCGCACAACGTCGTCAGCACCGGAAGGATATAGGCTCTCAAGGCAGAGAGCGTGATTCAGAGCCTCGCCCGTGGTCTTTTACTCCGGGACCCCGACATGCGCACCGATAGTGTCGTAGACCCACTTCGAACCGTCGCATACGGCACTCTTCAGTTGGCAGAAACTGACTAGCAAACTTAGACAACTTGTTGAATTCTGCGGCATACTGTTCCACCGTCCGGCTCCCTTGCTTCAACTGCATGAATTCATTTTCCTTCGCTTGACGAACGGCTGACGGAAGGTACTGGACTTCAAAAGCTTTGCGGAACGTGGCCCAAGAGATCGGCACGGTGGTATTGTCCGGTCGGATCGCTCGCTTGCGCACGGCCCACCAATCGTGCGCGTTCAACCATAGTTGAAGTTGTGCGCAGGCGACTTGCTTTGATTCTTCAATGCCGAGAAGCTCGAAGTGATCTTCCAGCTCATCCAACCAGTCGATCGCCATGGAAGGGCCTTCAGTACTGCTGAAGGAAGTACGACACGCCTTTTTGAATTCTGACACTTCAAAGTTGTACTTTTTCGGTGCCGCTGGTTGACGCTCGGGCTCCTCCGTATCGACTTCAATGGGTTGGATCATCGGCACGGTGGCAGCAGGTGCTGTGACGGTGGGCACAGTCGCAGAATTTTCGTTGGCCGCCATTGTCTGTATAATCTGCTGCAGGGTATCCAGCTGCTTTTGTTGAAGTTTTATATGTGCGTCGAAACGAGCTTCGAAGCGAGCTTCGAACTAGGCATGTCGTTCCTCTGTATGTTGATGTCAATTCTCGGACTGGTTCTGCTGTGCCTCCATCATGTGCAGCATCCTTTCGATGGTATCGTTAGAAGGTCCGGCCCGCGAACGATATGAACTACTAGAGCCGCTAGAAGCGCTCTATTCTTGCTCGGTCGTGGGTTCCGGCACTTCTGCAATACGAAGGCAAACGCATCAGTCTCAATTTATTATGGACTCATTGTATGGAATAACTTATCTCATCGATGTGATGTTAAAAGTTTGAAACTCTAAATGCGAGGCCAAAGGATGTAAAGTCGTGCTCTAATACCATTATGTCACGCCCCGATTCCGTAGAATCGATAGTCGTCCCCCGGGCATGATGTTGTGCGAACCTAAGTTACGATCGCACAAGGCATAGTCATAAGGTTATCCGAAACACAACATCAAGTTCGAGTACGCAGAGAAATTGAATGACACATTTGAAATAGAAATAGACTTTTTCATTGATAATAATAAAACTTTACAAAGACTTCTTTACAATCATTGCCGCACGGGCTACAACATGACTCGACTTACAAAATGAACGCCGATGAGATAGTCGTTCCATACATTACATCCCCTTTTTACAAGCAAAAACTATTACACATTTCCACCTGCTATCGCGAAAAGTTGAGTTGCCATATTTTCTTTTGGACTTAGTGCGGGTCTTCTTCAAAAGGAATCCAAAAACAAGCCTTTACACGCGGACGAGGCTTTAAAAGGGTTCACGTCGCCTTGAGTTTCAAGTGGCACGCCCTTCGTGGTTCGGGGTACCTACATGGAGAGCGAGGATCAGTACATTAAACTTTGTACTAGTGCGTGACTATTTAAGTTCCAAGCTCTCATTTGGTTGAAGAGTTTATATGACTTAGTTCATAAATCTTTCTAACCATCCTAATGAATTTCAACAAGCATATGACAAGCATAATAAAATTTACGTTAAAACTTACCCACGGCGGACCGCGCCGCACCTTATGAAACTTACCATGTTCTTCCCTGTCAATTGTTATCATTTTCATACCAAGTGCAATATTACGTATGATTGGTCACTGGCAAAACAAGCCATCCTGGACTCGATAGCTTTTTGTTAATCGGGGCCCTTACAGCGCAAGTAGCGAGCCCCGCTGCAAGTCCCCGCTTAACCCGTGCTATTATCCAGCACAGCTATACACCGTGTTTCCATTCTCAGCCGAAACGGTCCCATGGCCTTGGGTCGCCGTTACGGGAAAACTCTACCTTGTCGACAAGTGTCCATTACCGTGCAAAGACATATTTTTAGTTGTTAAGACATAGCCTATATTTTTCTTTGGAAACTTGCTCATTCTTTCGTGTTCGTGCCCTTGCATTTTTTTCATTCGCAACAACAGTATCAATTTTTGCATAAGAAGGGGTCGAGAAGAGAAGGGTCAGCCACTCACCTTGAGTTTACTTTGGCGAGAGAACTTGTTGGTCGCGCTAGACGTCGCCTACGCGATTATCTGAAATCGCACAAGCAACCGATTAGAACACTGCATTATTCAAGGAGTTTGATAGGAAATGCGAGTTCGAAATGCAAGCCATAAAACCATCGAAAACATTCACGAAAACGTATTCAGAAAACAAAGCCAAAACTAACGCAAGTGGCGTGAAAAGCAGAGCAACGTGAGGTCTCTCTCGACTCAGCCGCAGAGTCAATCCTCGAGGCGCAACCCGCTGAATATGGGACTTGGTTTTCAAAGAAGACATTCCATAACGAGGAATGGATCTTAATTCAACCGTTCCCGTTCGATCGACTCGGTCGATCCCGACCGAATCGATAGCGAAAGTGTTCCTTTCTCGCGCACCCCGTGGACTGAGTACGGGGCACGATGTAGGGACGGGGCACTACACCTCCGAAGTCCATAACATAAGTCCGCAACATGTCCTCGAGAGTCTGAATAATCCTCTCCGACTGTCCGTCTGTCTGATGGTGGTAAGCAGTACTGAACTTGAGATGAGTGCCCAAACTAGTATACAGACTCAGCCAGAAGTAGGAAGTAAAGCAACTATGTCGATCTGAGATAATGCTCATGGGAAGTCCATGCAGTCTGACAATCTGCCTCGCGTACATGTCTGTTAGTCTCTCTGTAGACAAATCTACTTTGAATGGCAAGAAGTGGGCTGATTTGGTCAACCTGTCTACGATGACCCAAATTGCGTCTTTTCCTCCTGGTATACGTGGCAACCCTGAAACGATGTCCATCGTGATATGTTCCCACTTCTATTACGGAATAGACAATGGCTGCAACAATCCTCCTGGCCTCTGCCTCTCCACCTTTACCTGTTGGTAGACCAAACACCTGGCTACAAAGCGTGCTACCTTCCGTTTCATCCCATACCACCAGACATGCTCCTTCAGGACTCTATACATCTTGTTAGCACCTGGATGCATAGAATACTGAGAACAGTGAGCTTCCTGCATAACCTGTTCTCGAAGGTCTCCACTGGACATACAGTCTGGAACTGTGCCTCAATGTGCCATCCTCTACAATAACAAACTCCTCAACAAGTCTTGCTCAAATATGCTCTCGGATATACCGCAGAACTATATCGTCGAACTGAGTCGACTTGATCCTCTCCATCAAGTTCGACTGAATCTGCAGTCCCTACGTCTGCATCTCAACTCCTAGCACTTCACATCGATCTTCAAGCTCTCCAGATCTGCTAACAAGTGATGATCTACCGTCAAACACATGGCTATCGGATACCTGCTCAAGGCATCGGCAACCACGTTGGCCTTCCCTGGATGATACTGTAATGAAATGTTGAAGTCCTTCATCAACTCCAACCGTCTCCTCTGCCTCATGTTGAGCTCCTTCTGGGTAAACACATACTTCAAGATTTTGTGGTCTGTAAAGATCTCCACTCGCGCTCCGTATAGATAGTGTTTCCACAACTTCAGAGTGAAGATAACTGCTGCTAACTCCAAGTCGTGGGTAGGGTAGTTCTTCTCATACGGACGTAACTGCCTAGAAGCATAGGCAATCACCTTCCCATGCTGCTGCAAGACACAATCCAGACCCTTCCCTGAGGCATCATTATAGATAGTGAACCCGCCTGATCCTGGTGGCAATGTCAGAATCGGAGCTGTACTCAACCACTTCTTTAATTCATCGAAAGCGACCTGACACTCCTCTGACCAGATAAACTTTACGTCCTTCCGGGTCAGCCTAGTCAACGGCTCTGCAACCCGGAAGAAATTCTAAACAAACCTCCTGTAGTAGCCTGCTAATCCCAAGAAGCTCCTGATCTCCGCAACTGAACTCGGAGCAGTCCATGCCTCGACTGCCGTAGTCGTCTTCGGGTCGACTAAGATTCCATCCCCGGTCACAACATGACCTAGGAACTCAACCCGATCAAGAAAGAACTCACACTTCAAAAGCTTTCCATAAAGCTCTTCCTTCCTAAGAGTCTCCAGAACCACTCTTAAGTGCTCCTCATGCTCCTCTGGGGTCTTCGAGTACACCAAGATGTCGTCGATGAACACTACCACGAACTTTTCCAAGTACTGATGGAATACCTTATTCATCAGGTCCATGAATACCGTCGGGGCATTGGTAAACCTAAACGGCATCACCATAAACTCAAATTGGCCATACCGCATCTTGAATGCTGTCTTTGGGATATCCTCCTTCTTCACCTTCACCTGATGGTAACCTGACCTCAGATTAATTTTGGAAAATACCCTCACTCCGCTCAACTGATCGAACAGATCATCGATCCTCGGCAGCGGATACTTGTTATTGATCGTGAGGTTGTTGAGAGCCCTGTAGTCAATACACATCAGTACCGACCCATCCTTCTTCGGCACAAAAATCGCCGGTATACCCCATGGTGAAGAACTCGATCGGATGAAGCCCTTGTCCTGCAACTCATCCATCTATTTCTTCAACACCACCAGCTCACTGTTGTTCACTCTATAGATGTGCTGAGATGTCAGCTCTGCATCGGGCACCAAATCTATAGAGAACTCAATGTCTCTGTCCGGTGGTAGTCCTGGCAACTCCTCCGTAAAGACATCCATGAACTCTGCTATCAATAGATGTGGCACACTCTGTTCCTCTACCCGAGCTCTGCAGAAAACTCTGCTGCCCTGCTTCGTCTCTCGTCTGGTAAACTCGAACTCTGGCTCTCTCGGCAATAAGAAAAGAACTCTGCCTCCACGACAATCTATACTAGTATGATGCCTGCTTAACCAATCCATCCCGAATACAATATCATAGTTCGGTAATGGCATTACGGGCAAACTCACATCTAGCACTTGGTCTCCCAAAATAACTCTCTGATCCTTACAAATATCACTGACGAGGATTATACCACCCACAGTCATGATCTTACAAGTCCTAGACAATGATTCAGAAGCAAGATGGTGTCTAATAGCAAATGTACAGACACAAAGCTATGAAAAGCACCAGAATCAAACAAAGCAAATGCGAGAACAGAGTCGAGAAGAACAGAACCTGCTATCAGATCTTCCACTGCCTCTGTATCCTCAGCAGCCATGGCAAAAGCTCGCCCCTGCTGGCCTCCTCTAGCCTGCTGCTGGTGCTGGACGAACCTCTGCTGCTGAGTCTACAACGGTCCCTTCTGTTGGCCCGCCGGAGCCCTAGCTCCTGTTTCCTGAGTTATACGTCCCGAAGACTGGGGACACTCCCTCAACTTATGCTCTGCTGAGCTGCAAAGTAGGCACTTGCCTAGCCGCTTCCTGCAGTCATTCCACCCGTTCCCTGGTCTCTTACAGAAGGGGCAAATGATGGCCTACTGCTGTCTAGGTGCCTGTTGGATCTGTCTTTGCTGCTGTTGTGCTGCTAAAAAGGTATACAGCCCTGACCCTAAAACTGCTACTGCTGGAAAGGCCTCTGCCGAAAGTGGAGCCTCTTGGCCGGGCCTGCACTGCTACTGGCTCCATGTGCATTACGACCTCTCTTCAGTTTCAGCTCTAGGTCGTCCTCTGCTGCCATAGCCCCTGGCAAAATCTCCTCAAATGAGGCATCGCGGTCGCTCTTGGTCAACGACTTGACTTCCTTGACCACGCTCTTGTCAAACCTTCTAGCCTTTGCTAACTCACTCAAGCCCTCAACAAATCTGCCCAGGTGGTAGAACTCTCCAGCGTACTCCTCTAGGGTCTGGTTCTCCCGAACCAGGATCTTGAACTGCGTCTCCAAGGCGCCAAATGATGTGTCGGGGAAGAACTTCTCCTTGAAAAGATTCTTGAAAGCCTCCCAAGTTTGCCCCTAAGTACCAACTCTAGGGTCAGTGTGATACCAAGTATGGGCAAGATCCTGCATCTGGCTGCCCGGCGCGTTAATCTGTATCCCTGCTGGAATCAGTGCTAGACAAAAGATCTCTTCGATATGTTCGATCCAATCCTCAACATACAAGATACCCTCCGTACCCATGAGGTCTCTAGGCCGCATCTTCTAGAAATCTAAGATGTTTTTGATCCCTCTCTGGCCTTTCTGTGGCTGGGCAGTCACCCTCTCTACTACTGTCATGGCAAGCTGATAGGCATTGTCTATGCCCTATCTTATATCAGCAGACTGGCTGCTGAGCCTCCATCATCTCTCTGAAGAAGGCGAATAACTGCGCTGCATCGACTGATCTCGAAGGTGGTGGCGGCTGAAATACGTCTGGGATAACTGGGGTAGGCCTCCGGATAGGTGGAGGTGCACCCCCAAATGCTATAGATGCTCCAACGTGAGAAGGAACGAGGGGAGCTGCGGTCCCAAGGCCCTGATGAGTTGGGCGAAAGGTGGCAGACCTCTCAGTAGTATCTCCTGGGCTGGAGCGATGTAACCGTGTCTCCACCATCCTGAAGACAGATCAATAAAGAAATCAATACTGAGCAGTAAGCAATATAATCAAAGTAGGACAGTTTATTTCAAAAGAAGGCAATTAGCAGCAAAAATTTAGATGTCAGGAATTAGATAAGATTTTTTCCTATATGTGATTGAGTACCTCAAAACTTATATCCTATATCCTACTGCAGGTTGTAGTGATACTCTAGTTCGAGTACCACCACGATCTGAGACGTAACTCAGAACTTTAGGCCTGCATGGGCCACCACTAAAAATGTGTCACGACCCGCACCTAGTGTTAGGGCACAAGACCGTGGCTACGTCTAGCCTACGCCGTAGTATCGGCGGTGGAACGCTGTCCTAGGTCACAAATATCTAACACAGTATAAATGTACCTGTACAGAATATACTCTACAATCGGAGGACAACACAGAAGGTACAACTCAATCATAATCTAAAATAGATAATGGTACGATAAGATAGATATGAAATCCTCAAAAGTGAGATACAACCAGAAGAAGTAAGTCTAAGTGTTTAACAACACAAAAACTCAACATCTCAAATAATACATCTCAAAGACAACACAAATAACCTAAAGATAAAGCCTAGCAGTCTAGCCTAGGCAATAAGGTAATGTCCTCAGCAACTACTGGATCCTCCTGAGGGTCCAGGTCACAAGTGTCATCTATACCAGCTCCGTAGTAGGTAGGGCAGAAATCTTCTTCGTTCTTTGAAATATTTTCAACATGTCCAGTCAAGACATGAGCAAATACATAACTCTCACGCAGTTTATATCATGGCAGAAAATGTAGAACAAACAATAGAATAAAATACATAAAATATTGTAAGAGATGTACATGAGTAGTAAAAACAGATAAATCTGAGTACATGAAGGTTTGTATAGAAAATAAGAACTATAAGTGAATATAAGTGATTTAGAGCACAAGATGGTTATGTAATCGGCTTGATTTGCACATGACTAAGTTACAGAGTTATACATGATGAAACTACTTTGGAATTGATCACATAACCACTTCTACTCTCCCGTCCCCAATCAATACACAAGGATCTAGTCAAGTTATGTTACGTACATGATAGTTTTATACATGAAGCACATGTGAACATGAGAGTACATGAGAGCACATGAGTGTACATGAATAATGAGAGTACAAGGAATACATGATGTACGAGAAAAGCACATGACATGAAGCATCCGATGCACCCAAGGGGGGATAACATCTCATGAAAATATCCATATAGTACCAATTCATGATAACAACGTGACAGCATCAAGTAAAGTAGTCTAGAGCAAGAATATAAGTCCTAGCAAGTACGAAACGATCAGAGCATGTACTCGCCTGATATCTTGAATGACTGATGAGAACAGATATCCGAAGTGGAGTAACTGAGTCCTATTGAGAGCAACACAGGTTATAATGTATTCAAGATGTAATAATGGAAGTTTACAATACATTCTACATGATTCTAGGTCATTCTAGGTCAAAGTCAACTCTGGTCAACATTCTAATCAAACTAGGTCAACAATCTAGCTAACTAGGTCAATTGTCTAAGGTTTGGTCAAACTCTAGTCCATAAGTCAGTTTAGGCCCATTGGGTCAATTCTAAGGTAACACAAAGTATAGGCTATGATACTAAGGCACTAAATATAGATATCAAGTATATACATACAACACCATTATATATATATACTATATCTATTACTCTCACATCTATATATGAACATACCCTCATGTTTACATATCCCATATACATATAGTATATATGTAACTATCACTCATATATAATACAACCTACACTCATACCATATGTATCTATGTATGTATATCACATATACATAAAACCCTCACAACTATTGCAAACCCCAACTGGACTAATATTCATATAGGCTATACCTATACCATAGCTATATATTCTATCACAATATAGCTTAATCCCTATATATAACATAACCTTAATCCACACATATATCAAATAACCATATAGATAACATATCTTATTTATATCTCAACTCACAATATATATAAACTAAACCACATATATCAAAACAGAACCCAACTGGAACTAAACTTAAATCAAACCTCATATGTATATATACCAAACCCTCACATATATTAGATATCTGAGCCTAACTACTCACAACAGCAACCCTAATTACACACATACATACCTCATATATAAAGTAAACTACTAACCCTCACTCAACTCAGTAAATTGAACTACTAAAACAATCCACAATTGAACTAATCATAACTGAACTCAACACATCTATAAACCCCAACCCAACTCAGACATATACAAAACCCACAGATATAAACAAAACCCATAGCACAACCCTATAACTTAGCATGGGGGGTGTATATGTTGTGAGTGTACAGAGGGGTATGTGAATAGCGCTGTACAGGCAAGGGCCTGCTGTACAGTAAGAAGTGTGAGTGTGTGTGTGTGCCAAATAGTATATAGCATGCATCAGAGGTGAGAGTGTCATGTGAGCTTGTGAATGTGTCCAACCAACTGTCCATACTGTCTCAAAACCCAGTGTCCAAAGTGTCGAACAAAAGGTATCAACATGTATCAGAGCTAAGTATCAAACTGCGTCGTGCGTGTGTGTCGAGTGCCTTAGGAAACGATGTGTCCAACAAATACATTATTCAGGTGTGTCAATCTATTAACCATGTGTCAGGGTGTCCAAGTATCCAACCAAAACATGTCCAAGTGGTGTCGTGTCGTGTCAAGCAAGCCGTATCAGAAACGAGATACATGTGTGTGCATGTGAGCTATGCGACATCCACGAGAGGATATCCTCCTCGAATTCACTATAAGATTGACCCAAACTTCGTGGGTGTGATATCAGTCACTGCCCCCAGCATTACCAACCATTGGGCCCTCAAGTCGTGTCATGTCCAGTAAGCTTGGACGCTCGGGTAGCAGGACACTACACCACAACCTCGTACAGTGACCCCGTGTCCAAATTCGACACAAAAAACTCTCCAAATTTGACTCAGTCAAATAGAAATGAGATCAACATATAATTAGCTACAAAATTATGTAATTAGTTTTGAAAACCAAGATTAAATAGTTCTAAGAGGCATTTCATCGAACACATTGAATAGCTCTCCGATACTCCTCCGATACGCACCCTAAATGGATTCGATTTCCTACCATTATTGGCCTAGGGCTAGGGGAACCTTAAATGAATGCATCTATGGAAAGAAATCAGGAAATTAATAGATTTAGAGATCATTACATTTTGAGAGTTGGAATCTCAATAAAATTGCACTTGAAACAAACCCACACCAATTCCTATAGTCAAATTACTCACAATCCTTGCTAGCTAGCCAATAGAGACCTCCTCTACACTAGGGGAGTGTATTACAATTGATTTGGTCCAATTTGGAGTTGATTTGGAGAAAGAGGACAAATTTGGGGAAGAACACAAATTAGGGTTAGGGTTTATAAGAAAATAGGCAAGACGGGGCTAATGTGATCTTATATAGGCAAGGAAGAGTGTCTTGGCCGGCCATACATGTATCTAGGGTTAGGGTTAGGTCCAAGTTAGGTTTAAGGCCTTCCTTTAGTTGAAATCAAACCCTTTAGGTAAATTTCCGAATTGAATTAGGGTTTCCACCAAAATATCTCACTTTAACTTAGTATATAGATATTTTAGGACTTAGTCATTTAGTTGAATTCTACTAACTAAGTATCTAGGCTCATGATCAACATCTAGATTAGGACAATTCTAGGATTAGGCATAATATAACACTTAGCACAATATTAATTAAATAAAATTCAAAATTAATCTAATTTCATAAATTACCAAAATATCCTTAGTCTAAAAAGTGGTAGTGGCAAATCTACCCTCCTTAAAATAATTTTATCCTCAAAATTGAAGACGAAACCAAACAGATGAGAAGGCTAGAAAATCATACCTTTAGGTCCAAAAAGATAAGGTATCGCTCGCGCATCTCATCCTCCCTCTCCCAGATAGACTCACTTGGAGAGTGATGCCTCCATGCGACGCGAACCAAAGGTATAGTCTGGTTCCTCAACACCTTCTTCCGTCTGGTTCCTTAGTCTAAAAAGTGGTAGTGACATGTTGGAGATGTGCTCATTCCATCATGACTGGATATATTTTTCAGTCAATGGCCAGGACGAGTGTACCACCTACTATGGTCCTCATGACGTAGTGGGCATAGACCAGGAGGCCCTACTCCAGCAGGGATTAGTTCCAGCCGAGGAGGCTCTAGTGGTAGCTCGGTTAGATTTGAGTTGTACTGGACTTTGTCTCCAGATGACACTCTGGCATGTTATTATTTTTGAGTTTGTATTTGAGATTGTTAACTCTGAGACTTTGGATTTGTAATATTTTTGTGTTAGACTTTTCTAGATATTTTTAACTCTTGTTGTCTTTATCTTTCCATATCATTTATCTTTCATAGAATATTATGATTGAGTATTTTATATTGTCATTACTTGTCCTCCATTTGGAGTTGACCATCTCGATAGGTTCTGATATTGTAATTGTTAGTCAGAAAGTTAGACCTAGACAGCATTCTACTGCCGATGATGCGGCGTAGGCTGGGTGCTTGTCACGACCCGCACCCGCTTTTGGTTACGAGTACATGTCCAAGCCCAGCCTACGCTGTAGTGTCGGCGGTAGTACACTGTCTATGATAAGCATTATCTATACAAGTACACAGTTTACAATTATCATCCACAACTAAGTTGTAACAAAAGATTAATCTCAAGTCTCAATAAATAATTTAAAGTAAGATCCACTACAACTCAGCTAGTCTCGGGAACAAACCCGCTAAAATAAATATAAAACCACTGAAACTAAAGTTTGCTAAGCTCATTAGCTAAGAATAACACGAAAAAGCATAAGAAAGAAATATGCTACTCCGTATCAGTAGAAGTAACCTGCACATTGGTAACGTCAGTGTCACCGAGATACGTACCATAAACCTCAGGACAAACCACGTCATCTAAAGCTGAAAAACAGTTATCCAGTCAGGATTGGAGCAAGATCACCATAACACTACGCTACACAACATAATATACAAGCACGTAGAATAGCAATAAGGAAAAGATGAATATGATATGATACAACAGAGATCGCTATATCTTGGGAAATAGTTCAAGAGTACAATTATGATGGAACAGTTGAAGGTATAATTAAGACACGAAGACAATACAAGAGAATGATGAATATAAGACAAACTTGGAAAAAATGTCAAGACGAAATAAATTACGTGTACTGTGTGTTTTAGAATACAAGTGTTCTGCATGTGGACGGGTTAGGATATCTGGTAGTTGGTACGTGAGGTGCAACGACTGCTATCAACATTGACATTGGGGAAAAATTGTACATTGCGTAGACCACACGCATACTAGTTGTATTCTCCCTCCCGACTCTCTCACAAGTAAACATGATCACTTTAACATTAACTTTAACTTTAAACATTGAACATTAAACATTGAAGATAGAACATTGAACGAAAACATTAAGTGAACATGTATGGTTATGGTAACAAGTATAACTCTCGTGCACCAATGATATAGAAGATAAGACTATCAATTTAAGGAAAAGAATAACATGCAGCATAAAACAAAGGCAACATAGGTCATAGTGATACTTGCTTTGCTCCGCTAGATGATGAAGTCACAACTTAAACGTCATAGACCGATCTACCCCGTCACATAAATAACCATAAGTTAGATTATGAAAATCTCACTCTAAAAACCCTAGAAAGTGTCTACTAGTTTAACATAACTAATCAAATTTAATTCTGAAATAAATCATCTAAAACCTAATTTAATATAATATAATTCTGGAGTTAAAATTAAATACTAATTTTTAGCCAAAGAAGATCACAGTTTCCAATTTGGAACCCGTAGCACGCAAATCGAGGCGCATCGATGACTAAATAGTCAAACAACATAAAATCTATGACTTGAGTGTGCACCCTAGTAGATTTCAGTGCCACGAGTGCACTAGAATCGACCGTGCCACAAAATCACGCTTTGGCCAAAAGATATCGCCGTTATGGCTATCCATGACCAAATCGGTGATTTATTGACAAAACTAAGTTCTACGAATTAATAAAAATACTGGATTAATTAATTAATTTCTGGAAAAAATATATTCATATAACTCTGTGTTAGATTTTCGAAACTTCAAACGGTTCGTGATTTGGATTCCTGGTTCTCCCGGAATCTCGAAAACACCAAAACGTGTCAAATTTCGGACAACTAGTACTCTACGAATTTTCCAGACATTTAGGTTCAGAAATTACGAAAATAAATTAGATATTCAGAAAATATACCTCAATATGCTTCCAATAAAAAAACGACGTACGAAAAGCTCTTTTGATTTGGCGACAATCACTTCGAGAAGTTGAAGGACTCCTAGATGAAACCTCTCTCAAAATCGACAGGAATTTAATTAGGGTTTCGAATATAATAATATATATATATGAGAGAGAGAGGCGGTGCTGACTCATTATGGCACCGACAGGTGGGCCAGGGGATGGTTGACTGTGCTGATGACAATATAATTAATTATTTAATTACAGAAAATCATTAAAAATTCATTTTAAGTCCAAATAAATCAAAATAAATTGCAAAAAAATCCAGAAAATTCCTAAAAAATTCTAGAAAATATTTCTAAGTGTCTAGAATCTAAATAAAATATTTTAACACAAAATATCATCGTGTGACCTCGCAGTAAATTTCAAAATCCTATAAATATAAATTCTATATGTTTTAATTATCTAAAAATTCTAAAAAAATCCAGAAAAATCCTAGAATATTCTAGAAAATATTTTTAACCTAGTAGAGCCTAAATAAAATACTGGGATCCCAAAAATAACTTCGAATGGCCATATGGTAAATCATAAAAGTCAATAAAATATATAAATCCTCATAAAATAAATATTTTAAAATTATCTAAAAATCATAATAAACTATAAAATAGCTATAGAATGTTTATATAACCTACCAAGAGGCTATATAACCATAATATGGTCCTAACTTACCTGTGGGCATAGGCATGACATCCAATGATCATAGAAATCAACCATAATCTAATCAAATAAAATTTAAAAAAATTCATAAATTTTTAATCGGGGTGGCAGATGCCATATACTATCCCCCTTAAAAATATTTTTGTCCTCAAAAATCAAACACACAAGTTTATACATAAATATAGTAATATATGCAAGCAATCTTCTATGGCAATCTAATAACAATTCTTACCGTAAGTCATGGGAGGGTCATTATTGAAAAAAAATTAAACTATCATGGCCATAGGGGAATACTTCGTGTCTTCGATTGCTTGTTTTTTCGAAATAGGTGACGAAAAACAATAAGAGTTCAAGGGAGATGGGATCGATTTGCAAATATGGGTTTCAATGGCGATTGAATAGTTCAAAAGGGAGTTGTCAAGATCGTTGCGGTTGAGATCCTAGAGGAAAATTTTAACTATATCTCAATCCATGTAGAATAATCACGCGAAGAGCGAACCAAGTGCACTAGGTTGATCAGACCATCATGCACCGGTTTTGATTAGACAATACATTAGTGGACATGCCCAGATAACATATGTCTTGAACAAGCTCGATAAAAGGATGAGCTTGCAAAACTAGGCTATCATAGCAGCATTAGTCAAGATAGTTAGAATTATGAGTACACGAAAAGATGAAGAAGGTGTGAATAGTTCAAGTTCTTCAAATAAAATCTAAACTCATCCGGTGTTTGTGCCTATACATTCGTCCTATTGTCTTCTTGTCTAAGCCCGTGGTTAAGGTCAAAAGGAGTGTTAGGTCATGAGGCATTCTACCCAACTTATACGAGTTAAACTAGTAATATGATGGGACAATAGAACATGTCTACCTAGCATGAGTCACCTTCCTAAACTTTATCAAGCACGAAAAAAGGGATAAGAATTACGATAGAAGGAATCAAGCAAGATGCAAATCAAGGAAGTCAGGCGAGAGTTTGAAAATGGAATCGAGGAAGAAGTCAGGTATGTGGATGAGATCATAGACTCTAATACTATATGTGGATGATGTAACTCTCCTAGAAGTTATTCTAAGTCCTATCTTCAATTCTTTTTGCAGGCACACATCTAGTACAACTAAGTTGAAGTACTAACCGTGAGTTCGCAACCTTATGCGAAATCGGACCTGCATGGGCCACCAAAAAAATTTGTCACAACCCACACCCGCTTTTGGGTTACGAGTACGTGTCCAAGCCCAGCCTACACCGTAGTGCCGGCGGTAGTACGCTGTCTATGATAACCATTATCTATACAAGTACACAGTTCATATTTATCATCCACAACTAAGTTGTAACAAAAGTTTAAACTCAAGTCTCAATAAATAATTTAGAGAAAGATCCACTACAACTCAGCTAGTCTCGGAAACAAATCTGCTAAAATAAATATAAAACCACTGAAACTAAAGTTCGCTAAGCTCACTAGCTAAGAATCACACGAAAAAGCATAAGAAAGAAATAGGTTACTCCGTATCAGTAGAAGTAACCGGAACATTGGTAACATCAGTGTCACCGAGATACGTACCATAAACCTTGGGACAAACCACGTCGTCTGAAGCTAAAAAACAGTTATCCAGTCAGGATTGGAGCAAGATCACCATAACACTATGCTACATAATATAATATACAAGCATGCAGAAAAGCAATAAGGAAACGATAAATATGATATGATACAACAGAGACCGCTATATCTTGGGAAATAGTTCAAGAGTACAATTATGACATAGAATAGTTGAAGGTATAATTAAGATACGAAGACAATAAAAGAGAACGATGAATATAAGACAAACCTCTGGGCAAAATGTCAACACAAAATAAATTACGTGTACTGTGTGTTTTAGAATACAAGTGTTCTGCATGTGGACGGGTTAGGACATCCGGCAGTCGGTATGTGAGGTGCAACGACTGCTATCAACATTGACATTGGGGAAAAATTGTACATTGCATAGACCAAATGCATACTAGTTGTATTCCCCCTCCTGACTCTCTCACAAGTAAACATGATCACTTTAACATTAACTTTAACTTTAAACATTGAACATTGATGATAGAACATTGAACAAAAATATTAAGTGAACATGTATGGTTATGGTAACAAGTATAACTCTCGTGCACTAATGATATACAAGATAAGACTATCAATTTAAGGAAAAGAATAACATGCATCATAAAATAAAGGCAACATAGGTCAGAGTGATACTTGTCTTGCTCCGCTAGATGATGAAGTCATAACTCAAACGTCATAGACCGATCTACCCCGTCACATAAATAACCATAAGTTAGATTATGAAAATCCTACTCTAAAAACCCTAGAAAGTGGCTACTAGTTTAACATAACTAATCATATTTAATTCTGAAATAAATTATCTAAAATCTAATTTAATATAATATCATTCTAGAATTAAAATTAAATATAAATTTTTAGCCAAGGAAGATCACAGTTTCCAATTTGGAATCCGTGGCACGCAAATCGAGGCACATCGATGACTAAATAGTCAAACGTGTTAGAAATTTATTGTACCACGTCATTTCATAAGATAAAGAACATAAATTAAATTGATTGCAGAAGCGTACCTGAATCTATTGCTAGGCTTGATGGATCTTGAAGCGACCGTCTCTTTATTGGGTTCGATCTTCCAACTTGCTACGACCCTTAATGACAAAGGTAAATCTGAATCCTTTGTCCCTTTCTTTCTGTTGATGGGGATGCAGAAGAGAAAAAGAGAGAACCTTCTCTTTGGTGGCCGTATAAGTTGGGGACCATAACCCTAATGAATACACACACACACACACACACACACACACACACACACACACACACACACACACACACACACACACACACACACACACACACACACATATATATATATATGTGTGTGTGTGTGTGTGTGTGTGTATATATATGTGTGTGTGTGTGTGTGTGTGTGTGTGTGTGTATGTATGTGTGTTGATATTTCTAATTTGGTCCCTCATCAAATTAGAATTATCTCCGATATCTACACATTAATTCCATGACAATTATACCCTTAAGCCAATTTTCAAATAGACCACTTTAATTTGGCTTAATTATTTATATAGCCCAAACACAATTAATTTTACATGTGTGGCCCCTTAATTATTGAATAATTCCAACAATCTCCCACTAGGCCACATATGTAACCTTATAATTGTCTTAACCTTAGTGAGGTCATAAATTGCTATCTTAATCCTTAGGGTATATCCGGACAATCTCGTCCATTAACCATATCAACATAGGATCAAAGCGGCCTTCGTCACATATAGCGTAACTAAACCATCAATGGTCACATATACCAATATAGCTAAACGACATAGATCAGTCATGGATGCGTAGCATGAAAATTATACGCAATGTGATCAATACATGTCTATTTCCAACTGGTCCTCCTTAACTTTAGTGAGATCAAATACTTTAACATAATGAAAACAGAATGAACTGAATTTCCATATATCTAATCAGATAAATATTCAAAATACTTTAATACATAAATGTGTCCAAAACAAAATAGCACCCAAATACATAAAATACAAACTCCCACTATATTGCCATATTTTTAATTAACACCCATATGAGCAGTATGCTCATGAAAGACCCTGGGTGATAATGCTTTTATGAGCGGATCTGCTAATATGGAGTTTGTCCTAATGTGCTATACGGACACTATAACCATTCTGAATTCTTTCATTCACAACTAGAAACTTTATGTCAATATCCTTTGACTTATACAAGTTTTTGTTGTTATTGGAATACAGTACTGCTGATTTATTGTCACACCATAATTTTATGTGGTCTTTCAACACCGTACTGTAGGCACAGCCTTGTAACAATTTCGTAACCATATTCCCTGAATAGATACCCCATAGCATGTTATAAATCTTGCTGTCATGGTGGAAGAAATTATGAGTGCATATTTGATACTCATTCAAAATATACCTCCATTAGTCAGCATAACCTGATGTGGATCTCCTGCTGTGTTGGCATCCAACAAAATCGGAGTCGGAATACTTTACGATCTCCAGAATTATCCGATCTCCTACAAAAAGCATATAATTTCTTGTTCTATATTAATTACTTAAGTAGTTTGGCTGCTACCCAATGATCTATCCATATTTGCTTAAATATCTGCCTAACATCCTAATATATACGTAATATCCTGACGCGTACATACTTGAGCATACATTAGACTCCCTACAACTGATCATGAAAGAAAAATCTATTGTATTTTCTTAATTTTAAGGCTAACCTTAGGGCACTTGATTGAAATCGAATTTGTCTCCTTTAACGAGAGGTGTCACCTGGTTTGTATTGAATACTTTAATCAATATACAAAACCAGAAAATTATTTCTACTCCCACTGAACTTGTGATACACACAATCTTCAACAGTGTTTATCTCAAAACCAAACGAGATAATCACTTGGTAAAACTTTAAGTACCTTCGACGAGAATCCTGCTTGAGTTCATGAATAGATTTTGTCAATATGCAAACCATATTATTTGGGTCTTTTGACACAAAGTTTTCTGCATGCACCATAAATTGTTTCGTCGATGTTACCATTGAGAAACACAATTTTGACATCCATTTAATGTAACTCAAGATCAAAATGTGCAATAAGTGCTGTGATTGTTTTTAAAAAAATCTTTTAAAGATACCGAAGAGAAAGTCTCTTTAAAATCAATCGTTGACTTTTGAGTAAAGTCACTAGCTGCAAGACGTACTTTATACCTCTCCACATTATCCTTTCGAATCTTTCTTGTTTTAAATGTCCATTTTCAACCAATGAACTTCGTATCTTTTGGTAATATGATAAGTTCCTAAACTTTATTATCTTGCATGGACTTATACTCCTTATTTATTGTATCAATCTACTTTGAGAACTGTAACTTTTCATAGCCTGACGGAAGTTGATTAGATCATCTTCCAGTATCCACAGTCTTTCTCACGTTCCTAGAGAAATATGACAAGTATTATCCGAAATTATATTTCTCCTTTCTCTGGTGGACCATCTTAATATTACTGGTTCTTGAGGTTGTTGAGTTTGTTCCTTAGGAATAATTACCTTATCTTGAATGGGGTGCCGTTACGTTGTCGTTATTAAGGTATCTCAACAACGACTTATAGAGGTAATTCGACATTGACTTATTGAGACTCTGAATTCACTTCTTGATCATGACAGGTATAGAATCCTGCACATCGTCAAAAGTGATAGTAGAAATCGTAATTGATTCCTTCTCCAAGATAATGATCCTGACTTTATTTTTCCTCCAAACTCAACATCCTCAAAAACTATTACACTTCTCGTCTCAAAATTTTCTTTTGTGTGGGATCGTATAATTATTAACCCCTTGATTTGTCAGCATAGCCAATAAAGTAGCTGTTTACAATTGAACTTTGGTCTGTTTTTCCTTTACACATTAATATAGACATTAAAGTCTATAAAGTCAATAAAATCTAAATCTCATCAGACACAAGTCGTTCAACTCTATTTCTAGAGATGTGACCTAATCACTTATGTCATAATGAGGCTAAAAATATTTATTATTAATTTTGCATTTAGTACCACATGACTCCACTTGCAAGGTTTTATTGTAAGATTCAATAGTTTTAAATGAATATAGGTTATCATAAACCTTAAGGGAACCGTTACCAATAATATTTGGATTTAAAGATAGACTAAACTTATTATTTCCAAATGAACAATGATAACCAGATTTGTACATTAAGGAAACTAAATTTCGTCTAAAAGACGGTACAATAAAAGTGTTTATTAAATCCAAATAATAATCGGTTCCTAAACATAACCCAAAATGTCATATTGCTTTCACTTCTACTGATTTGCCGTCACCCACATAGATGTATCTTTTACCATCAATTGGCTTCGGTAGCTCAGACAACCTTGTCTATAAACACTAATGTGGGTAGTAGCACCAGAATCTAACCAACACGTGTTTTTAGGTACTAAATCTAAATTAACCTCAGAACAGACCAAATTTAGAAATGTATATTTCTTTATACGACATGTGTGATACTTTGTACATTTCTTCATTATGTGTCATGTCTTATCACAAAAGAACAATCCTTAGTTTTATATTGTTGTTTCTTTTGACCTGGACCCTTAGCAGCTACTGTATTTTTTTTTCGCCCTTAAAGATTATCCCATTAAATATGAAAATTAAATTCTTATTGGCAGATATTGTAGCAACATTTACTGTAAAGAGAACAAAAAAATAAATAGACAAACATGCTTTAATTAATAACCAAAAAGTAAAATATAGTCAAACTAATTCAAATAATGGTGAACCCCATCTCAAGATACCTAGTACATCATTAATATCAAGTCTTTGGACAGTGATATTAACTGCAAGTGGTACTCTTGGTGTAATGATCAAACGTTGACAATAAGTCATGTCAAATAATAAGTCTATCTTTGGATCGGGTTATTATTCACATGTAAACTTTATAATTGTCACACATTTATCACCACAAGTATGTGTGCAATTCGGCCAAGTATTAACCTTCCTTTGGACCGATTAATACCCGCATGAATATACACACACAAACATCCAACATCCCTTATAGACTATCTACGCAAGAGAGGTCACTTTGGCGACATCTTGTTTCAATGAGTCTATTTAGAATATTAGACAACTATTACTAGTCACAAAAGGCACCAAAATTTTTTTGAATGTTAACTAAATTTTACAAACTGAATCATGTCTATATCCTTATGCTTATTTAAATTAAATAATCATAAATCCTTATGTACATGCATATTTAAAATATTACAACTCAAATAAAATAATCATAAGCATGTGAATCTCTTTACATGATTCAAACAAATATTCTTAATTTGACTAAACTGAGCATTGTCAACATAATAAAATTTACGTAATATTTTACTGAAGATATAGACCAATAGATTGCTTCAAATAACCCATAAAGATTATATTAAAATAATCTGCTGAAGATATGTACGTCAATAGATTACATCAAATATATGACTTAGAACATAAATTTATTGGAAACTAAATTTATGCCAAACATAAAATTGTCTATATTTGATTCCAATTTGTCCTCCAATGATCAATTTAGATTGAAAAATACTCTAAATTGAGTAACACCAAATATCTATCAGCATGAGTAATTGGAATCTAACCGACATTCCATATTATCACATGTCCAGCAATAAGCATATTCATGCATATTTAATATAATGGAGAATTTTTACGAACATTATCACATGCGTCCATATCTAATATTTAAACATGAATAGAGAGGTCATTACTGTACATAAATTAAAAAATCTATCAAGATTCTCTTAAGTATGCCAATCAAATCGATAAAAAATTGACAACAAACCAATATTAACATTTAAGATACAAAATTACTGATATGGCCAAAAAAAAAAAATGAATTAACTTCTTTTGCTAAAATAAGAATTCACTTAATATGCATACAAACCAATGCATATTATGAACGAAACCAATGTTAACATTGGTTTGCTAAAATAATAAATCTCCTATATTAAGGGTCGGCCACAGCATTTATTATGGTCGTGCTTACCAATGCATATTATTAATTGACATAAATAGCAAGAAGTAAAGAAAAGAAAAGAAAAGAAAAAGGTCCATTCTGAAAATATGATAAATGATCAGTATCTCTATGTATCAACCAAAAGTACATTTTATTTTCTTCTCTTAGTACTATTAACCACATCTCAATGTACTAATGTAGGTTAGCGCTGAAAAATCATCGCATAGATTTGGGTGATCAAAATCATACTCACATATAAGAAATAATGCACGCATGCAACCATATCAAATCAAATCAAATCAAAACCCTAGGTCTCTAAACAATAATCACAACCCTAAACCAAAATTCCTCGAAAAATAAAACAGGATATTTGTTCGAAAATTAAATTGGATCGAAGATCTAGGATTTCTGAATAACAATAAATAAAAAATTGGACTCTAAACTTCGACCTCATAAATCAAACAGGAGGCTCTGATACCACTTGTTAGAAATTTATTGTACCCTGTCGATTCATGAGATGAAGAACATAAATTAAATTGATTGCGGAAGCGTACCTGAATCCATTGCTAGGCTTGATGGATCTTGAAGCGATCATCTCTTTATTGGGTTCGATCTTCCAACTTGCTACGACCCTTAATGACAAAGGTAAATCCGAATCCTTTGTCCCCCTCTTTCTGTTGATGGGGATGCAGAAGAGAAAAAGAGAGAACCTTCTCTTTGGTGGTTGTATAAGTTGGGGACCATAACCCTAATGAACACACACACACACACACACACACACACACACACACACACACACACACACATATATGTATATGTGTGTGTGTGTGTGTGTGTGTGTGTGTGTGTGTGTGTGTGTGTGTGTTGATATTTCTAATTTGGACCCTAATCAAATTAGAATTATCTCCAGTATCTACACATTAATTCCATGACAATTATACCCTTAAGCCAATTTTCAAATAGACCACTTTAATTTGGCTTAATTATTTAGATAGCCCAAACACAATTAATTTTACATGTGTGGCCCCTTAATTATTGAATAATTCCAACAAAACGACACAAACTCTATGACTCGGGTACACACCCTAGTAGATTTCAGTGCCACGAGTGCACTGGAATCGACCGTGCCACAAAATCACGCTTTGGCCAAAAGATATCGCCGTTATGGCTATCCATAACCAAATTGGTGATTTATTGACAAAACTAAGTTCTACGAATTAATAAAAATACTGGATTAACTAATTAATTTTTGGGAAAAATATATGTCATAGAGCTCGGTGTTAGATTTTTGAAACTTCAAACGGTTCGTGATTCGGATTCCTGGTTCTTTCGGAATCTCGAAAACACCAAAACGTGTCAAATTTCGGACAACTAGCACTCTACGAATTTTCCACAAATTTAGGTTCAAAAATTACGAAAATAAATTATATTTTCAGAAAATATACCACATTACGCTTCCAATAAAAAAAAGGCGTGCGAAAAGCTCTTCTGGTTTGGCGGCAATCACTTCGGGAAGTTGAAGGACTCCTATACTTTTGGTTATTGAATGTTTGTCTAACCAAAGTTTTAGTCATTCAAAGATATTTTTCAAAATTTTAGTCACTAAATGTTCAGTCTTCCAAAAAAATGGTCACTCTGTTAAATTGTTGTTTGTTTTATTAACAATTTTTGTTGACATGGCATGTTATATGCCATGTCAATCGTTAAGTATGACGTGGCACATCCACGTGTGCTATTTTTGGGTTTTATCTTGCAAAAAATTTTGTTTGGGTATTAAGTTATGTGCCATGTTTCAATGTTTATGACATGGTATTTCATTTTTTTATTTTTAAAAAAACTTAATACCCAAACGATTTTTTTGAAAAATAAAACCTAAAAATAGCCCACGTGAATGTGCCACGTCATACTTAACGACTGACATGGCACATAACATGCCATGTCAACAAAAATTGTTAATAAAACAAACAATAATTTAACAGAGTGACTATTTTTTTGGACGACCAAACATTCAGTGACTAAGGGCCCGTTTGGTTAGCATTTTAAACGTAACTTTTGGAATAGAAATGCTACAGTACGCGGGAAACAGCGTTTGGCTGCATGCTTTGAGAAAAATATTTTGAGAAATTTTTCTCAAAAGTATCACTCAGAACATACATTTTAGAAAGCATCCAAAAGTTGTTTTCAGAAAAAACCATTCACACATTGTTTGCGGGACCCACCCCACCAACACCCCCTTCCCCATTCTCAACGTTCTCTCACCTCTCAAATTTTTTTTTCTTCCTCTCTGTTCTCTTCCTCTTTCCGAGGGTCCAGATGTGGGCGGTGCTCCTCCCTCTCCTCCGGCTCGTCGACGAGGAGCTCCTCCCTCTCCTCCAGATCGTCGAGCTCCTCCCTCTCCCGAGCTCGACCCAGATCTGACGACGATGGCAGTGGGGTGGTCGAGCTCATGGACGACGGCGTCGATGGGGTTGTCGAGCTCGAGGACGACGACAGCGGCGGTCGAGTGGTCGAGCTCGAGCACGGCGTTGGGTGGTCTGCTCGAGGACGACAACAGCGGCGGTCCGGTGGTCGAGCTCGAGCACGGCGGTGGGTGGTCGAGCTCGAGGACGACGACGGCGATGGGTGGTTGAGCTCAAGCTCGAGGACGACGATGGCGGTGGGTGGTCGAGCTCGAGCTTCCGCCGCTTCGCCCCCGATCCCCTCTTCGGCTTCGACAGTCTCCACCGCTTCGCCCCCGATCCCCTCTTCAGCCGCAGCCGCAGCAGCCTGGCTTCCGCGGCGGTTCCGGCCTGGTCTTGCCGCCAGAGCCCCTGTCGTTCCCGAAGAATCCGAGGTTTTTGCCACAAGAACAAAAAGCCATCGCCGGCGGCAGCAGAAGATCCCACGATGACGTGCTCGTCGAGGTCGACAAAGAGCTCCTCGAGTTGGACACGAGCACATGACCACAAGCTCATATTTTTTAGGACACGAAAATGGACTCAGGGACACAACTGTAGATGCGACCGAGAGCTCCTCGAGTTGGACACGAGCAGTAAACAACAATAATTTCTAAAAAAAAATTTACCAAACACATTTTTCAACTTTTGTGTTTTAAAAACCATTTTCAGATAAAAGTAACCAAACGCAAACTCAAAAATTTTCTACTTAGAAAACAACTTTATAAATTACTTTCAGAAAAGTGTTTCCAGAAAAAATTTTCAGAAAACATATCCAAACGGACCCTAAACTTTTGGAAAATATCTTTGAGTGACTAAAACTTTGGTCAGGCAAACATTCAATGACCAAAAGTATAGTTTTCCCGAAATTTAATTAGAATTTCAAATATAATAATATATATAGGAGAGAGAGAGGCGGTGCTGACTCATTATGGCGCCGACAGGGGGGCCAGGGGATGGTTGACTGTGCTGATGACAGTATAATTAATTATTTAATTACAGAAAATTATTAAAAATTTATTTTAAGTCCAAATAAATCAAAATAAATTGCAAAAAATCCAGAAAATTCCTACTAGAAAATATTTCTAAGTGCCTAGAATCTAAATAAAATATTTTAACACAAAATATCATCGTGTGACCCCGCAGTAAATTCCAAAAACCTATAAAATATAAATTCTATATGTTTTAATTATCTAAAAATTCTAAAAAAATCCAGAAAAATCCTAGAATATTCTAGAAAATATTTATAACCTAGTAGAGCCTAAATAAAATACTGGGTCCCAAAATAACTCCGAATGGCCATATGGTAAATCATGAAAGTGCTGTCATGCACTCGTGCCCCTACTCCGGATGCGGGTCGTGACAGGCTGCCCCACCCCCACCTTTTCCCTCCTCCAGATGCCCCCCTAACTTGCCTCCTCCCCTCTTTCTTCGCGTATAGCAGATAGAAGGAACAGCGGGGGCAGGAGGAGGCATCAGGGGCGAGGGGTGGGAAAAGGGGCGTGGGTGGAGCTGTCTGGAGGTAGGTACAGGGGCCGGGGGGGGGGGGGGGGGGGGGGGGGGGGGGTGTCGGGGTGGAGCAGGGGTCGGGGTGGTGGGCTGGCAAAGAGAGAGAAATGGATGGATAAGCAACCAAATCTTTAAACTTTTGTTTCTTAAAATCAATTTTCAAAATATATAAGCAACCAAATGAATAGTCAAAATTTGTAAAATTATAAAAACCATTCTTTAATTTCTTTTTTTTAAATTAATTTTTTTGAAAACTTATCCAAACAGGCTGACCTAAGGTTGGAGGGTTGTGTGCATGATCCACACTCCATTCATGTTATAACGTCACAAAACGTGTGTACGAGCATCGATAACATCTTTGTCTGAGATTTGCGAGTGCAACGAGCCACGGAAAATCTGTGACCCCGGCCAGAAGCCGACAAGAGAAAAAGGTTATGGGGGCAGAGGGAGAGGGAGAGAGAGAGAGAGAAAAGGAACAGGTTTTGGGGGCGGTGGTAAACCAAGAGAGGACAAGTTTTAGGTGGGCCGGCAACCTAAGCTTTGCGTTTGTGGAATGGTTTCCTCCCAACCATCCCACTTCCGTTTCTTTTTCTTTTCCTAAAGAAAAATAAATTTCGGAATGGTACCTGGAACTTAATTATTTTTGTAGATGTACCCATGACATCTCTTCAATTCCTCCAAAAATTTCCGAAGGATTGGTCAAGATGTGCACTGGGCAGGGCTGGACCGGCCTATGTCCAAGTCTGACCGGGTCTGGGCCGGGTTGGCCCGGATGAGGAAGAGCTGGACCAATGGCCCGGTTTGGTCGGACCGGGCCGGTTCAGTGCTAGACCGGACCAGTCCGATTTTTTGGGAAAAAAAAAGCAATTTTATTTTTTTTTTACATTCTACCATTTAGGTTTTAAAAAATATAAATTATAAAGTAAAAGTTAATCTACAACACTACAAGAATTTTTTCAAAAAAAATTAAAAATTAAAAATTAATGAGTAAAAAAATTTATTTTACTTTCTACCATTTAGGTTTTAAAAAATTATAAATTAGAAATCAAAAGTTAATGTACAACAGTACAAGAATTTTTTCCCAAAAAATTAGAAAGTAAAAATTAATGAGTAATGTCAAGATAATTGAATGAATAATACAAGATTTGCATAATATAAAAATTAATGACTAATACAAGATTTGTATAATTTAAAAATTAATGACTAATACAAGATTACTAGTACATAAACTACAATTAATGAATTAATGCCTCATACAAGATTACTAGATGTTGATACATCATTTTAAATGTCTGCATAGCTTTCCTATACCATGACTATGGTCCCATTTTAATTGTTTCTTACAATACAAACATACAATAAGAACTTTAGTGGAGTATCTTCTTTCGGTACCGCTACTTGCACGCTCATTGTAAACTCCGCTGAAATAATGTCAAATTTACGATTTTGACTCAAGTTCTTCTTGCCGTGTGTGTTGAGGTTGCAGTACGGATTGTGGTACAGGTTGCGGTTGCTGATCTTACGGTTGCTGTGGTAGTTGATCATTATCCATGATATAAACTGTCTCTTCACATTAGGTTATTTGTAAAAATTGTAAGAGGAAAGTAATTGTTGGTGTGATTAAGCTTGAAGATTTATGTCCTATTTTAGATTTTTTGGGTACAAAATGACCTATTTTATCCTAAAAAGAGTTGTTATAAGGGTATTTTTGGCCATTTTCAGCAAAATGACCAAAATACCCTTCAAACGGTCTAAAAACAAATAAGCTGGGGGTAAAATGGTCATTTTGCCCTCCAAATATTTAAAAACCAAAAAAATAAAAATCAGCCGAACCGGGCCAACCGGGCATGTCCGGGTTGGCCCGGTCGAGCTTGACGGGTTTGACCGACCCGGACCCACAATGAAACCGGGCCAGGCCGGTCCGGGCTTTCGGGTCCTGGGGCACAGCCCGGATCAGTTATTGATAGCTCGGGCCGGTCCGGGTCGTTGACCGGGCTCGGGCCGGCCCAGACCGGTTTTGACCAGGGCTCGGCCCAGTGCACACCTTGAAGGATAGGACTCCTTTGGTTCGCGCGGAAAGAAAATAATTTTTTTGTTCTTTTCTTTTCTTTGTGAAATTATAATTTCAATTTTTTCGCTGTTTGGAAAAGTCAAATAAATTGGATGGAAAACTGAATGCCTTAGAGTGGGAAAGTAAATCATTTGATTGGTGGAGGAAACCATTTTCTCCCTATTTTTCCTGTTTTGAGATATTTTTTTTCCTTTCTCATTTCCACTGGCATCCAAATACGAGAAATGAATAACTTTTTTTTTCCCAATGTCACGATTTCGCGAACCTAACATGGCCTAAGGCTTTGTTTGGTAGGAATGATGAAAAAGTGGAAGGAAGAAAAACTAAAGAGACTTATTTTCCATCCATATGGAAAGAAAATACTATTTCCTTCGTTTATGTTTCGTAGGATGGAAGAAAAATGGAAGTGATACATTTTTCTTTGTTTGGTATGGAAAGAAAAGTGAATGGAAGGATAATAAAAAATATAGACTTTACCAATTATATTCTCAACTAACAATATTTATTTACCATTTGAATTTTTTGAACTACTTTAAAAAAATACAATTTTTATAGGGTATAATTGTAAATTAAGATGAGTATGCACTTTTTTGTCCACTTTTTCTCTCACTTTTGGGATAATTGATTTTCTTAGGTTACGAGAGAAAACCAATCCCTCTATTTTTTCTTCCCTCCACTTTTTTTTTTATACAAAACAATAGAAAATTTTTCCTTCCTCTCACTTTTTTCTCATTTATTTTCTTTCCTCCCACTTTTTCCTCCTACCAAGCACACCCTAACACTGTGTTTGGGAACATTTGGGGGGAGGGAGAGGAAAATTTGAGGGGAAGGAAAATGGAGGGGAAGAAAAATGGAGGAAAGTTAATTTTTCCTTCCTTTGTTTGGATGGACAAAAAGTAGGGGAAGGAAAAGTTTAAAAACAATTTTTTATTTGTTTATGGATATAGGTATAATTACTATTTCCTCCTTGGTATTCTCAAATGGTGATTTAATTTTAACTTTTTGAGGGGTGGTGGGGTAAATTCACTCAAATTCCTCTCATCTCTCTCCATTTTCCTCCCACATTTGGGAGGAAAATTTTTTGGTGGGACCCACCTACTTTTTCCTCTCAAATTTTCCTCCCCCATGTTCTCTCCCCCTTTCCAAACACCATCATTTAAAATTTTCCTCTCACTTTCCCCTCAACTTTTTCCTTCCTCCCATTTTCCACCCTTCCCAAACGGAGAGTAAAGGACTGTTTGGTTCGTGGATTTAGGAACGTGAAGTGGTCTAAATTCGGATTTGAGACCACTTTATGTATTTGGTTGGAGGATTTGTAGACAAGATTTAATATGAAGTGACATGAACAGCAAATTTATTTTGCCACAAATAGAAGTTTTGACAATAATAGTGTAAAAGGTGACAATTATTATCTAAAGTGACAAAATATTATAGAATTGATTAGCTATCTAGAAAGAGATAAAATTAGAAAAAAAAATGATAAAACACAGAAAATTGTGTAGAGCATAGAAGTTTTTCTAAATTACCTAAGAGAACAAAGTTTCTTAAAATTATGATAAAAGCAAAAACAAAGTCCTTCGGAAGGCATTTTACTGTAAATTGATAAAGAAAATGTCTTTTTTAAGGTCGTTTTCTTTGTAAAAGAAAACATATTTAAACGTATTAATTTTTCCACTATTTTCATTAACTGTGTTTAAAAAAATAATTAAGTTTGTCAAGAATATGCCTTTTAATTTTTGAGTTAAAAAAAAAAGCTTTTTGAATGAACGTTTCTTAATATTTTTTATATACATATATATGTACTTGTAATAACATAATGAATGTGATTTCTGATTAGCTTGTAAAATTATAAAATTTAACATAATGATCTCATCGATGGATTTGGCGGCAGTAGTTTCGAATCTTCCCATTCTCATTTTGTCTAAACAAAAAATATCGCATTTTTTGACGTGAAATGTGTTAGAGAATTATCTCACCGATGGATCTGGCCTCGATGAACTTTCGAACAACTTGCAAAATAGCCGATAGAGCGAGCGAGGAGTCCTTGCTCGCAGCCCCTCATTAAAAAAGCAAAAATCGGAATGAAATTTGGTAGAGTAAGAAATTTGACAGAGTTCGTTGTGGAGGAAAGCTGCCAATACTTACCATTTTGGACTATACATGTGCGGGAGAGAGAGAGGAGAATTTGCTTGAGCCTCAAGTTTGACAAGTTTATCGGTTTTTTTTGTGTTTGGACTCAAATCACTCCTATTACAATGATCATTAGGTTTTTCTGAAGGGTCCTTTTTTTCTAATGATTTTTTCCTTCATTTGTTATCCTCATTTAGCTATCATCTGTTGGACTTTCTTTGTTCGCTTGATTTTGTTATGTGACTTGGGCTTAATTCTTATTGGGCTGTCCTTAGAAATTAGCCTTAACAAATGAAAGCATAAGGGTGAAGGAAAAACATTGAGAAAAATCTAATGGCAAAGTTGTAATAAAAATAACTTGAGTCTAAACACATAAATATTTATTGATAAACTTATAATTATTAATTATAACTATTTTTTTTACTCACATACACCTGTACCCTAGCAGTTTCGAGGCACGAAAACCCCTCTTCCCTGAACCAGGCCGGATGCCTGCTGCACTCTCACTAGAGCTATGCAACGTTGACTATAAGAAAAATGAGAACTCCTATAGAAGGTGATCCTGACTCGGGCGGGACTGGTCGATATGATGCTTCTAGCGGGGGGACACAGGGGTTAGATTCTCGGGGATCTTTGGGTCCTTTAGTTCTCTTACTGAGAACAGACAGGCTCTGGGAGGTGTGGGAATCGTGGGGAAAGATTATGGCTGGAAAAGTTAGGGATTCAACCAGCGGATAGAGTGTAGGCTTTCAAGCCTAGGAAGAAGGAGTCTCAAACTGGGGTGGAGGTAGGAGAATCGAGCGGATGGCAGAAAGTGGTGGCCCGGAGGAAAGGCAAGGCCCTGTTGTCTAACGATAGTGGGGGTGGACATGGCAGGACCACGACGGGTCCGAAAGATGGAGCGCGAGTGAAGGTGGGAGAGTGCAGGGGTACCCAGGGCCTAGCTAGGAACAACTAGCATAAAAGAATGGGCGCCTCGACTCCTCCAGGACGGCAAAATCTAGGCCCTAGGGCTTCGTCGGCTAAAGCTCCTCTTGAGGCGGAGAAGCAAGGGCCAAAGTTAGGGGTTGGGATGCGGAATCCTATGGCGAATGTGTGTCTCTTTGGGGATGTCCCTATGTCATAGGTGGATATGTGTAAATCGTCGTCAATCATAGTTGAATACACTCCCAAAATCTTCACTCCTAAGGAGGTTGGGAATCAGAAAGCGACGGTGATCTCTAATGACGATTGGAAGGCTACGACAGATGCATGGAACCACACGCTCATGCTATATGACATAGGAAATCGTCCTTTCTTTGGGAATTTAAAAGTGTATATTAATAGAGTCTGGAAGCCAATGGGACACCTGGATATCTATGCAAGAGAGAACGAGTATTATTTGATTAGGTTTGAACAACATGTTAACCTTGGTCGAATCCTCCAACTGGGGTCGTGGACGTTTGATGGGTGGCTTATTATTATGAGGAGATGGCTGTCGGACTCTAAATTTGTCACAACCCGCTCCCGAATATTCGGATACGAGTCAGACACGCCCAGCCTACGTTGGATGACCTGTAATCAACTAAGAAAAACTCCAAGAATAACATGAAAGTAAACATCACAGCATCTAACCGTCCCAGAATGATCACCATAATCCACAAGTCATAATTCAATTTATATATGAAAGTACCAAAGACAAATCCGGTAACAAGAATGAAATAAAACTATGAACTCTCAATATACAATATCTAGAAGTAAAGCTAAACAAACATAAACCTGTAACCTCTAGCTAAGTCATGCCTCCATCTTGCTCAGCTAAAATCCTGGGATCTGGCCCATAAGGTGGAACGATATCCTCAAGTACACCTGCAACATGTCCAGTCAGGAGCGGAGCAAAGTACAATTCTAGGTAATGAACAAGAACATCATGATATAAAAAGTACAAGAGAACATGTAGAGCACAGGAAAGAACATGAAAGTACATGAATGTAAAGTACAGGAAATAAAGTAGAAGAATGTAAACCATGACCTGAAGTACAAGACATAACATGTGCACAATGTTTGAAATACACTAGCATATGTGACCGGCTGGGGTAAGCACAAGAATAAGCACAGGAGCACAGGAATAAGGGTACGGCTTAGGGCCCGCGTACACAGTGCGAGACCTAAGCTATCTACATGAATATCTGATCTCTGGGTTTGGTCACATAGCTAGTGTATTTTCTCTTCCCGACCACAAGTAGGTACAAGACATGAAAGTACAAGAGAACATGATATCGTGTTATGACGTGTCACAAGAAAAGTACAGGAATAATGTAAATGAACATGAACCATATAATGTACTTGCCTTGCTCAGGGTGATCGGGAATAGAGAGTAAATCTAAAGGTCCTCCTGGATAATAAGTACAAGTTGGATATTGATTAGATTCTAATTAATAGCTATCTATTGGCTAACTATCTATAATTATTAGTCGAAATTATTTCTAGTTGTAACATAATACTAGTAAGAGATCTATAATCTATATAAATCAACATTGGAATATTCAGGATGTTTGTTTAAAAATATATATATACATATAACCAACTTCATAACAGTTGAAATCAACCACACTCGATATCACCCCAAAGTTAACAGAACTATCCCAAAGTCCAATCACACTATATATATATTCCCAACCGCAAAAGCAAGCTGGCTAGCTATTACTTCCAAGCTACAAAAACCCAATATTCCATATTGAACTAACCCACACAGAAATTGGTTTCTCCCAACGGCTACCAAGGTTTAAGATCAGAGAACTCAGAACTCTTAGGATGAGAGTATAACATCACCAAAACCCAGGAATATACGCATTCAATCAACTCCAACACAAAACAAATTATACAAAGAAATACACAAGTCGACAGAATAATATACAATTGAAATAAAATATACAACCCCATTGAAATCAAATAAGAGAAATTAGCCACTGCCTTCAACTTGGAATCTCTGAATCGACTTCTTCACTTTAAAACACACACGCCAAAAGGACTGTGGCAGGACACGAACCATACAGTAAGACACGAAACCGACATGAACTTGGACACAAATACTGGTCTGATATGAGTCAACCAACATGCCCACACGAGCATAACACACGGGTCGAAAAATAGTCTGCACTTATACACAGTCCCACCCTCCTGAGCACAAACACGGACACAAAAGAATGGGTGTAGAACCTCGGATACGATCCAACGCCAAACGCATGTTCGAAGAACACAATGTACAATAACATCATACTAGTATTAAAATATAAACCAGATTAAATCAAGAATGGAGTAGAATTTACCTGAAGAATCGGTAGAAAATAGAACACAACAGAATTGGCCACGAATCAACGCACAACAAAGGAAATTCGGACACGAACGACTGAAAGAACGATCAAAATCAGCTAGGTGCCATTAAGGACTAATAAAACAGAGTACACAAGTAAAACTTCACCTAAAAGAATTTGACGCAAAATGAAGAACCGGTCTCTAATTGTGCTACAGAGTTCTCCACCCGGGTTGTCGATCAAAGAATGCTTCAAAGAATGATTCAATCTGTCGTCAAGAACACTTCTAATTGAATCACATAAGAGGAATTCTCACCGATCTAATCTCCAGAACAAACAGAGTTCTCGAGTGATCAATCCAGTTCCAATCGAGCATCCGAGTTGTCGCCCATGAACGAACACATATCTCAAACGAGAACAAACAATACTACACACACAAACTTACGAATGAAGAGAATTTGATCAAGAACTTACCAATCGGTTTGAAGGAGATCAGAAGGAAAGATCCGCTACTCGCCAAAGCAACGATTCGATCGCAGGAGGAGACGCTCGAACGCGATCTCGATCTGAAGTGGCATCACAGTTTAGACGCAGAATCAACAAATCCAAATAGTGAATCTGCTCGAGCACTAGAACTCACCTCTTGTGTCGTCGAAGAGGACAGGGACACTCCTCCGTCGTTGGTCTTGCGCCGCCTAGGAGATCCATGGTGGTGGACGTTCGTCGAGCACAGCCTCAGTCGTCGGAGATCTGGTATGCCGCCGTCGCCATGGAAGCAATTTAGGGTTAGGGTTTCGACTTCAGGAGATTTAGGGAGAAGGAAGAAAGAGCCCTGGTGCTCTCGATTCTAATTAGGAAATAAATGAACGGAAGTTAGAGAGAGAAGTGGTTTTATAAAGTTGAAATGGGACAGCTGGTAACTTGGGGAAAGGGAAAGCTAATTGGAAATAAATTTCTTTGTATTGCTCTCCTGCTAAAATCCAACCAGCTTTACAAAGGAACAAGTATTTATTTAAAAAAAGTAAATTGGGTAAATGATTCATTAAATATTAATACAACATATAAATTCTAAGTAGATAATTATCTCTACATAAAAATAAAAGGAAAAATACTATATCTCATTAACTTTCGGGAAAGTGGGGTTACAAATCTCCCCCTAGAAAATTTTGTCCTCGAAATTCAAAGGATACAACAGACATGATTAAGAAAATAATTTCAAATAAGGCAAAAATTTGAAAATGAGCAACTGAGTTTAGATATAAAATAAAGTCGAATCTTGGCATGACAAGAAGAGTAGTTTATTTGGCCACGACCATTAAGCATGATCCAAACCAAAGTTGAGGCATAATGGAAAATGGTCACCAGCAAAACTGTTCTAACCCTGAAAAAAAATGAAATTTCAATCATTCTGTATGATCATGATTATTTGTATGTAGGACTTGGAATGATTTATCATGATGGTAAAATAGCATGATCAATAATGATCAAAATTGGTCAGACATAGAGGGATATAAAGTTTAAATAATACCAAGTATGATAATTTCACACAGAAAGTTAAAATAACACAATCCATCAATGATCAAGAATTTAAAAAGGTACGAGGTGTGATGAAGTTTCAACTACGACTTAGAGGAGCAAAACCACGAAGGCACGATCTTCTAAGCATGATCAATTTCAAAAGTTCAGCACAACTGAACTAGAACAAGATAGGAAGATCATGATTTTAACAAAACATGATATTACAAGTGATAGAAAAATCTGGTGGAACGGAATCAAATCTAGCAAGATTTATATATTGAGAAAAATCAAATGATTCAACGATAAAATGCAAGAAGAGGAAGTTTGCAAGGGTTGATTAAGAAAACGTACGAAATATCCAGGAGGTATTAGTAAGGCGAACATGCAAGGATTTATGATTCTCGAAATATCAGTAATCATATGAAAGCGATATAGTCTCTATGGTATTCGAGAACATATAGACATTAAAAGTCACTTTACTTAGAATCCCTACCTCGCCAGTGTATATCTAGCTACAGTGAACTTTCGGCTCCGTGACTCAAATAACGATATGTTACCGAATATCTATCAACTTTATCCATCTTCCAACGATTATCAACGAAGCAACAAAAAGACCAAGATATGAAAAATTTAGGACAAAGTATCAATAATACTCAAGAACCTATGAATGTCTGAAATCGCTTCAACTTAGAGTTCATGCCTCGCCAGAGCGTTGCTGGCTACAGTGAACCCCCAGTCTCTGTAATCCAAGTATTGGTTGCAGCGCACAACTGCCACACCCTATTAGGTCATCGAATAGTCTTTCAACCTTATTCATAGGAATTTAAAAAAAATCAAGGAATCCAAAATGAGTTTCAATAATCCAAGTCACGATAATAGTGAGATTATCTGTCCGTTAGAATACAAGGGTTTATTAGGTACTAAGAAGCAACATAGGATCCAATCAAGGAGTAGTGGGTACTAAAAGGACAAACAAGGAGATTTTAAATCTTGAGCAGGGAACGAAGTTTCGAATAGTAACCAGAATCTCATTGAAATCTGAAATGGTAACAAGATTCCATATATAGAACGTTATCCCGATAGGATAACAGAGTCTCGAAGGGTGAATAGAAGCAAAGTATCAGATAGAAGACAAAGTATCAATAAATGAATATGACACAAGTATCCATGAAACAAGGAAAATCTTGGATAGGAGATAAGGTCGCAACAAATTCGTGAACAAAAACAACTCTTGAATAGAAAACTAGTCACAAATAGGAAATAAAATCTTGTATAGGGAACGAGTCAAAATCTCAATAGAAAACAAAACCTTCAAACAATGTCTCAAATAAGGACATAATCTCAAACAAGTCTCGAATGAAAACGAAAGCTCAACAAAGTTTTGAATGAGAAACAAAGTTCCAAAATGAAATCTCGGGTAGGAGACAACTCACTAATAGAAAACAAAGTCTCGAGATAGGGAACAAAGTTATGAACAAAGTATCGAACAAAGTATCAAATAATAATTATGAAACAAAATCTCGAGTAGGAAGCAAAATCTGAAATAATGAACAAGGTCAAAACAAAATCATGAATAGAAAATGGAATCTGGAATAGGAAACGAAGTCTCGGATAAAAGCTTAAATGGAAAACGAAATATCAAACAGAGTCACAAATAGTGAATATGAAACAAATTTATCGAAAGGTAACAATTCTCACATAAGAAACAGATTTACAAGTAAGAAACAAGATCTAGAATAGGGACAATATCTTGAAATAAATCTCGACTAGAAACCAAAGTTTAGGATAGAAACAAATCTAGCAAACTTCTGAAAGAAAATAAGAAAGTTCTAAGAAGTTGTTAAGAGGAAACTAAGGGAAGACTGGATTGCGAATCGCGATTCATGGTTTTCTCCAACCATGCAAGAGAAGCCTTCGGACTTCAATCTGTCTTCAGTATTCTTCTGGGAATGGAATCACTTCAACTTCTTCAGCTGCACTGACGTAGGCTAGTCCTGCGGTAATGCTCCATAAAAATGCTGAATATGGAGGGGCGGGTCCCCTTGTCGCAGTCCTGGTACTTCTCGCGCTCGTCCTTGGGTAGTGTGATCAGCGGTCTCCGGGCAAACCTTGAATTGGTAGGCAGGCGATCGGTAGTACAAACTTAGGCTCAGTCTCTTGCAGCACTCGATGTGGCGGTGTCCTGAGCGGCGGCAGAAATTACAAATGACTGTCGTTCGAATCTGAGTCTAAATTTTTTGCTGGGGCTGAAGTGCAGGGACTCTGACTGGAATATACGGCTGCTGGTGTACTGGCTGCTGAGATCCCGATGCTCCTCGGCCATTATGATCCGCGACCTGCTGGCAATCCTTCATTCGGTAGGTAGAAGATCCACAGTATAAACAGAGTCCGAGCCTCTTGTGGCACTCCTTAAAGCGATGTCCTGGATGGCGGCAGAAAGCACAAACGGTCATCATCTGAGCCTGAATCTCATGACGCAGCTGAAAGGGCGTTGTCTGAGTGTGTCAACGGTTTGCAGATCCAGAGTAGTTGCTATCTTCATCATAAGTCTTCATGTCTCTCCTGGGATTCAACTTCCCGTCTTGTTCTATCGTTCGTGCTACGTTCTGGATCTCCTGGTTGGTGGCTCTAATTTCAGAGGAGTCGGGTCCTCAGAGACTTGGATGATCTTCAGAAGAGGCGGCTCCAGGTTCTCGATCTGCTTCTCGGAGCAAGGAATGTGCTCGGCGTCAAAAAATACCAAAGATCCGAGAGTCTAGAAATCACAAGCCCTTCCTGGCTCGGAGAGTGCGTCCACAAGTCTGGCTTAAAAAAGTACGGCTTGCTCTCTTTGGGCATCGAGGAACTTTTGAAATATCTTCATCAACTGAGTACTACCAATGGTGATAGTAGAGGCGATAGGAGGTTATGGAAATTCGGAAGCCTCAAGTATAGGTGAATCGATAGTTCCTCTGTTGCATGTCTCATCTAAAAAATAGAAAAGTATTAAACGGCCTAACTATAGATAATAAGCAAACCTGGTAATATGTATGACCAGTCTTAGTAATAACTATAACCATTTTCTGTAATCCTATAATGTGGTGAGTTTTTCTTAGTCTAACAGGTTTCCCAATTGCACTCTATAACCTAAGTGCCATTAGGATGGACCTACATGGGCCACCACTAAAAACATATCATGACCCGCTCCCGAATATTCGGATACGAGTTGGACACGCCTAGCCTACGTTGGAAGACTCAATGCAGTAAGCTGTAAACAACTAAAAAAAACTCTAAGAATAACATAAAAGTAAACATCACAGCATCTAACCGTCCCAGAATGATCACCATAATCCACAAGTCATAATTTAATTTATATATGAAAGTACCAAAGACATATCCGGTAACAAGAATAGAATAAAACTATGAACTCTCAATATAAAATATCTAGAAGTAAAGCTAAACAAACCTAAACCTGTAACCTCTAGCTAAGTCATGCCTCCATCTTGCTCAGCTAAAATCTTGGACTCTGGCCAATAAGGTGGAACGATATCCTCAAGTACACCTGCAACATGTCCAGTCAGGAGCGGAGCAAAGTAAAATTCTAGATAATGAACAAGAACATCATGATATAAAAAGTACAAAAGAACATGTAGAGAACAGGAAAGAACATGAAAGTACATAAATGTAAAGTACAAGAAATAAAGTACAAGATGTTGGCATATTTTATTTTGATAATAATTAACAGCATCTTCGTAGTTCAGTTTTCTCTGTTTATCAGATTGACATCATTTCAGAAGCTCCACTACATAAAGTCTGTCCATTCAAGTTTACCAACCATAGCCTTGAAGACTGAAGCAAAGATCGGCGTTCCTTGGTAAGACGACTCTCTACACTGCATGATTTCGAGTCTTTACAAGGTCTAGGTCTTTCTGTAAACACTTAAGGTTGGATGAAAAAACTAAAAGCTTTCTAATTTTTAAGTCAAAAATCAATACCTTATAGAACGGCATACCGGCGGTATGCTCCAGCATACCGGCGGTATACCGTTTTATTGACCACAAAACTTTCTGTGAGAAATGTCGGCATACTGACGGTATGCTCCGGCATACCGACGGTATACCGTTTTGTTTGCCTCAAAAACGTTCTGTGATAATTATCGGCATACCGACGGTATACTCCGGCATACCGGCGGTATACCATTTTGTGAGCCATAAAGTATTCTGTGACAAACATCGACATACCGATGGTATGCTCCGGCATACCGACGGTATACTATTTTGTTTATCATAAAATGTTATGTGACAAACATCGGTATACCGACGGCATACCGACGGTATACCGGGTTACAAAATTTGATGTTTGAATGGCAAATACTAGCATTAATGACGAGCATTAAATGCTCCCAACGGATATACTTATGACTGTTACTGTTCGACCGGCATACCGACGGCATGCCGGTCCATACTGACGGTATACCGGTCAGCCTGTATCCAGGAGCATTGAATGCTACCTACTCTTGGTTTCTTTATAAATGCAAGCCTTCTTTCTTCTTGAAGGCTTATCCACTCTTGCCATAAATTTTCCAAACAACCAAGAGCTACACCATTAATACTCTACCAAGCTTTTAATTGTCATCCTCTCCCAAAGTGCTAGAGTATTTAAGAGTTGTAAATTTCGATCTTCAAGTATTAGAAGATCAACAAGTTCTCTTCTCATTTCTTTGAAGTTGGCGAGCCTTCGTAAGAAAACTCGTGTGTTGAAGTTGGCGAGTTCTTCGGATCCAAACTCGTGTTGAAGTTGGCGAGTTCTTCGGATCCAAACTCGTGTGTACTATTTTATTAAATAGTAGATTTAAGCCGAAGAGAGTTCCGGGACTGGACTGCCTCTAGCGAGGATACCAGGATACATCTTGTGTTTGATCTTCTTACTCTCTCTTTTTATTTGACGTATATTGCTTCTTGTGCTTTAGTTATTTTTTATTTCCCTATTCACCCCCCCTCTAGGGTTCTATAATTGGTATCAGAGCTTTGTTCTCTTGATTTGGATTTACACCCTTAGAGTGTTCCATAGCCACTAACCCTAGCGTCAACACCTTCCACAATGAGGGACACTCCACAAATAGGCCTCCCCTATTTGATGGAACCTACTATAACTACTGGAAGATTAGGATGAGCATTTATCTGAAGTCCATAGATTTTATTTTATGGGATTGCGTGATAAATGGTCTCCCTACTCCTTCCAGAGTTATTAAGGATGTTGCATCTGACACCCTTAGGGACTTACTCACTGAAAATACCAAGAAGCTTGCTAGTCGAGATGCTAAGGCTATGAACGCTCTTTACTATGCTCTCGATAGTAGTGAATTCAATAGAATCCCTACTTGCAAGACTTCCATTGAGATTTGGAAGTTGCTTGAAGTCACACACGAGGGAATATCACAAGTAAAGGAATCCAAGATTAGTAGACTCACACAAGAATATGAGTCCTTTAAGATGAAACATGATGAGTCTATTACTTGCATGTTTACTCATTTTGGTGATATTATTAATCCTCTTTCTTCTCTTGGTAAGGAATATCCTGCTCATGAAAAGATCAGAAAAATCCTTAGAGGATTGACAAAAGGATGGAGTCCTAAAGCTACCGCAATCATTGAAGGGAACGACCTGACAGTCATGAACCTTGAGACCCTCATGGGGAAGCTTATGACTCATGAACTCGATATGAAAGATCAAGAGAAATCTTTCATACAAGAGAAGGAGAAGGAGAAGGCCAAAGAGAAGGAGAAGTCTCTTGCTCTCAAAGTTACAAAGTCCTACTCCAAGGATAGCTCCGACGACAACGAGTCGGACGATGATGAAGAAATAGCTCTCACAGCTAAGCACTTCCGAAAGTTCCTCAAATTCAACAAAGCCAACCGCTTCAGACGGGACAATAAGGAAGATCCGGCGTGCTATCAATGCAGAAGAACAGGACACATTAAGAGGGACTATCCCATGATAAGAAATGACTCAAGTAAGTACGAGAAGCCTAGCAAAGGAAGCTCGTCCTCCAGGAAATTCGCCAACATAAGCATTTGGTGTGAAAGTGACGCAAGTGACTCCGATAACGACAAAGAGTGCAAACACAAATGCCAACATTTATCTCATGGCAACCGATGAGGTACTTGATGATCTCTCCTTAAATACTCTTACTTATGATGACTTAGAGAAAGCTATCTTTGAACTACATGAAGAGCACAAAGGTGATAGGAATAAATATAAGAAATTTCTATAAGAGGTTGATGCTCTTCAACTTGAAGTAGAGAGACTCTCTAGCATCATTATTGATGGAAAAGAAAAATCTCCCGCTTCTGACACGGATGGGATAGAGTCTTTGCGACTCAAGTTTCAAGAATCCCTTATCACCATCAAGAAAAAGGATGATGAGATTCAATCCGTCAGAAGGGCTTATGAATTTGCTATACATAAAGTTCAAGATGCTAATAGAAGAGAATATGATACTTCTATTAAGTATAATGATCTTCTTGTACAGAGTAAGAAACTAGGTAATAAGAACACTACTCACACATGAACTCCAAGATACCTCCACACTCATCACAATGCTAGTCATACTTCTTACATGAACACTACACACAAGTTCTATTCTAACACAAGGAAAGGTCTATTTGTTAAGAAAAACACTTTGCATCATGCTTTTTATTATCATCATCATAATACTAATGATAGAACTCCTCGCACTAGAGATTCACATATGCATGATACTCACACGTCTTCTTCTAAATCCTCTATGATTTGCAACTACTGTGGCTTGCTTGGACATACGACCAATTATTGTCATACAAGAAAACTAGTTGATAAGAAAGTTTATAAATGGGTTCCTAAGACTAACACTCAAGGACCCATACGATCATGGGTTCCAAAATGTTCATCTTCAACTTATGTTGTAGGTGAAGAGTCCTTCTCATGCTAGAAGCAAGTGGATTCTCGATAGCGGTTGTTCACGGCACATGACCGGGGATGCTTCATTATTTACAACGCTATCGATGAAGAAGGAAGGATACGTCTCCTTTGGTAACAATCTTAAAGGTCACATTAAGGAAATGGTAATATCGGTTCCCCTCCTAATTCTTGTATTAAGAATGTGTGTCTTGTTACTAATCTTAAACACAATCTTCTTAGTATTAGTCATCTTACTGATAATGGTTATGATATCAAGTTTGTTAAGCTTAAATGTTTTATTACTGATAGTTCAAGTGGATCTATTGTTTATGAAGGCATTAGAGAAAACAATATCTATGTTTTATATCTTGTCGAAGATACTAACAATGACAGGTGCTTAGTTGCTAAGAACGATGAAGGTTGGCTTTGGCACATGAGGCTCGGACATGCCAACATGGATACCATTTCTCGTCTTGCCACCAAGAAGCTTGTAAGTGGACTCCCAAGTATCCCTTTCAAAAAGGATATGGTGCGTGAAGAATGCGAGAAAAGTAAGTTGACCAAGTCATCCTTCAAATCCATCAACTCTGTGAGTACCACTAGACCTCTTCAACTTATTCATATGGATCTTTTTGGTCCAAGTAGAGTTGCTAGTCATAGAGGCAAGCTTTATGCTTTTGTTTTGGTTGATGATTTTTCGAGATTTACTTGGGTTATTTTTCTTGCTTGCAAAAGTGATACTTTTCATGAATTTGTTGCTTTTTTGTAAACGTGTTCAAAATGAGAAATGTTTTTCTATTAACAAGATTAGAAGTGATCATGGAGGAGAATTTGACAATGCCGATTTCAAAAGATTTTGTGAAAAGAATGGTTTTGGGCATGATTTTGCTTGTCCACGAACTCCTCAACAAAATGGTGTTGTAGAGAGAAAGAATAGAACCCTTGGCGATATGGCCCGGGTTTTGTTAAACCAATATAAGCTTCCCCAATATTTTTAGACGGAAGCCGTTAACACGATATGTCATGTTATAAATAGGGTCTTGATTAGACCTATTTCTAAAAAGACTCCTTATGAGCTTTGGTTTAACAAAATTCCCTCTATTGAATATTTTAAAGTTTTTGGATGTAACTGTTTTACTTTGAATACCAAGGATAACCTAGGCAAGTTTGAAGAAAAAGCCTATGAAGGAATATTCCTTGGATACTCTACTCATAGTAAAGGTTTTCGTGTTTTTAATAAAAGAAGTCTTGTTGTCGAAGAGTCAATCAATGTCTCTTTTAATAAACTTAACTCTTCTACATTCTCCTCTTTCGATGATATTGATGACATCTCGTTTGGGTTGGAGAACTCCTCTATTGGAGATCGTCCTTCTTCATCTAACAATGAAGTTGTGACTCCTCCAACAAAAGAGTCCCCACCACTCGAGCCTCCTCAAAAAGATCTTCCAAAAGAATGGAGATTTGTCACCAATCATCCTAAGGAGCTTATCATTGGGGATCCTTCTTCCAGTATAAGCACTAGATCCTCCACTCGTGATCTTTGTGCAAATGTGGCTTTTATCTCTCAAATAGAGCCTAAAAATATTAATGATGCCTTTCATGATGAATTTTGGATGATAGCGATGCAATTAGAGCTAAATTAATTTGAGCGAAACAAGGTTTGGGAACTTGTCCCAAAAACCTAGCAATCACCCCATTATTGGAACTAAATGGGTGTTTCAAAATAAACTTAATGAAGATGGGTTAGTAACTCGTAACAAAGCCTGATTGGTTGCTCAAGGCTATAACCAAGAGGAAGGCATTGACTACGACGAAACCTATGCTCCGGTTGCTCGTCTTGAATCCATTCGTATGCTATCTGCTTTTGCATGCTTTAATGATTTTAAACTCTTTCAAATGGATGTTAAGAGTGCTTTTCTAAATGGTATTATTACAGAGGAAGTTTATGTAAAACAACCTCCTGGCTTTGAAAATTTTTAGTTTCCTAATCACATGTTCAAACTCCACAAAGCCTTTTATGGCCTCAAACAAGCTCCCCGTGCTTGGTATGAGCGCCTTAGCTCCTTTCTTGTTTCACACAATTTTTCTAAGGGCAAAGTCGATACGACACTTTTTATCAAATCCCATAATGGCACTCTTTTATTGGTTCAAATTTATGTCGATGACATTATTTTTGGTTCTACTAACAATACACTTTGTGTAGAATTTGCTACTAAAGTTATGCAGGAAGAATTTGAAATGAGCATGATGGGTGAACTATCATTCTTTTTGGGCTTACAAATCAAACAAGGACCCAAAGGGACCTTCATCAATCAAGCAAAATATACAAAGGATCTCCTCAAGCATTTCGAACTTGACTCATCCAAATCAATGAGGACTCCTATGGCAACAACGACAAAGCTTGACAATGATAAAGATGGCACATCGGTCGACATTCGTAAATATCGAGGTATGATCGGTAGTTTACTTTATCTAACTGCTAGCCGTCCTGATAACATATTTAGTGTATGTCTTTGTGCATGATATTAAGCAAATCCAAAGGAATCGCACTTATGTACCGTCAAGCGTATTTTTCAATATCTCAAGGGCACCGTTAACATGGGCCTTTGGTATCCGAAATCTTCATCCTTTGAGCTTCACGGCTTCTCGGATGCAGATTTTGCCAGATGCAAGATTGACCGAAAAAGTACTAGCGGCACATGTCAATTCCTTGGGAAATCCTTAGTATCGTGGTTTAGTAAGAAACACAATTCTGTTGCTCTTTCAACCACTGAGGCCGAGTATATTACGGCCGGTTGCTGTTGTGCACAAATTCTTTGGATGTCACAAACACTTATAGATTATGGCATTTCTCATACTTGTACCCCTATTAAATGTGATAACACTAGCTCGATCAATCTCACGAAAAACCCGATTTGTTACTCACGCACGAAGCACATTGAAATTAGACACCATTTTCTTCGTGACTATCAACAAAAGGGGGATATCCGCCTTGAATTTATTGACACTACTTATCAGTTAGCCGATATTTTCACCAAACCACTCCTGGAGGATCGTTTCATTTTTTTTGCTAAGAATTGGGCATCTTAAACTTTGACTTATAGTTCTTTTCGGCCGACACACCGAAGGTATACTGCGGTATACTGACGGCATGCCGATTTTGGTTCAGAATTATGTCCTGTGCCAAAAATTGGTATACCGTCGGCATACGTCGGCATACCGACGGTATACCGGTTTGCGGCGGACTGCTGTGTCAGATCGAGTCGGGCCCCACCTTTCTTTTATTCTCTTTTTATTCCTTTCTTTCCCTCATTAATACCCATCACATCCATCATCTCCCTATTTAATACCCAACTCCTCCTCTCCTCTTTCCAATATCCTAGCTACCCATCCACATTAATATCCACCTCTTCCTATTCCCCATTAACTCCTCCATTTTCATCATTTCCAACCCACCACCCTTTCCACTTCCTCTCTATTACCGTTCCCACCCTTCCCACTTCCTCTCTTTAACCGTTAGCACCTCTTTCTCTTCCCAACAACTCCTTAAAAACCCCTCTTTCTTCCTCATCCTCTTCATCATTTCAAAACCCTACTCCCTACTTCAACTTTCTTCACCTCCTCTATGGCCAATCCCAAGCGTCCCCGTTCCTCCTCCACCACTTTCAATCCCTTCACTCCTGTGCCTATGTCCCATGGCTATGACCAGAGGATCTTCACCTCTTCTTTGGCTGCCGAATCTTGGTTCCAGTACTTCGTGCACCATAACATCTTCAAAGGCCGTACCATTAACTGGAACCTCTTCCCCGGCCATGTTTCTCTCTTCGAGGAGGCCGGTCACTCTTCCCTCCTTCGGCGTCAGGTGCCTGTCTACCCCGCCTCCGTGCGTCTGTTCTACTGCAACATGGTTCCTGACATCGATAACGGCACCATTGAGACGATGGTCAACGAGCGCCATTTTCGCCTGACAACTCGTGTCATCGCTAGCATTCTCGGCGTCCCGAACAGAGGAGAGGCGCTGCCGGGCTTGGCTGCTCTTTATCCTTCGGTGTAGTGCTCCTTTGACGACTTCTCCGCTATCATTTGCAAGGGACCAAATCCTCCTGCTATCCCAGCCCTTTTCGTACAGCTGGAGCCGTTCTATTACGAGCTCCATAGGATCGTGTGCCACACTCTCTATTCCAAGGGCGGGAACTATGATGCCATCACCGCTGACGCCCTGGTGTGCATGTACTTTCTCTATTTGAAGAAGCCTCGGTCCTTCCCCAAGACTCTTCTCCATGCCTTCTTCGGCGTCCTGCCCGCGGGGAAGCAGAATCTCTACTATGGATCCTTTATCACTCTCATCTTGGAAGCATAGCAAGTCGACCTCTCCCTTTGCTACTCGGACGGCGTCCCATCCTTCCTTGCTATTTTTTGTTCCATCGGTGGTGCCTCCACATCTCGTGCCTCTTCCTCCCAAGAGCTGCCAATTTCTGCTCCTGCTACACCCGTCTCTACTCCTCCTGCCTCCGGCCGCTACATACCGCTGACACAGCATCATTTCGACATGCGTATGGCTCAGGCAGAGGAGCAGATGCGGGCCCACACTCGTAGCCTTGGAACCTTGATCCAATCCCGCTTCCATGACCAGGCGTATTTTATTCAGCGCACCCTTCAGGACCGGGATGCATTTCCGGATTTGAATCTTCAGGATCCGATGTACCAGGCATCCCGCTTTTCAGATCCCAATGCCTACAACTTTATGTACCCGGACGGCTTTGATCCTTTTGGTGCTTTCCACCGGGCTCAGGATGGAGGAGATGATCCGGCCGATGAGTAGGGGTGGCTTCCTTGTGTTGGTGATGTCGAATAAGTGGTTGTCTTTTTTTCTTTCTTTATGGTTTTATGTCTTTTGAGGTCCTTCGGGGACCAGTGTTTGAGTGTTTTTAGTTGTGTGCAGTCCTGCGGGGACTTGATATCTGTTTCTTTTATTGTCTTGCTAACTCTCGTAGGAGAGAGTTTTATCAGTTCTTATGTAGTGTTGTCTGTCTTGTCACGCATGTATCCAATTCCAAACTTTTTATCTATCAAATGCATGCTTTTGTCTATGATACTGTGTTCCATATTCAATGCTATTTTTTTATATTCTCATCTTTGACTAAGTGACAAAGGGGAAGAAAACGTATTGAGGGAGAGTTGTCTACCTACGGGGGAGTCACTTCCTGAATATGCTATCTCTCTATTTTGTTAATTATCAAAATAGAGGAGATTGTTGGGACATTTTATTTTGATAAAAATTAACAGCATCTTCGTAGTTCAGTTTTATCTGTTTATCAGATTGACATCATTTCAGAAGCTCCACTACATAAAGTCTGTCCATTCAAGTTTACCAACCATAGCCTTGAAGACTGAAGCAAAGACCGACGTTCCTTGATAAGACGGCTCTCTATACTGCATGATTTCGAGTCTGTACAAGGTCTAGGTCTTTCTGTAAACACTTAAGGTTGGATGACAAAACTAAAAGCTTTCTAATTCTTAAGTCAAAAATCAATACCTTATGGAACGACATACCGGCGGTATACCGTTTTATTGACCACAAAACTTTCTGTGAGAAATGTCGGCATACCGACGGTATGCTCCGACATACCAACGGTATGCTCCGACATACCGACGGTATACCGTTTTGTGGACCACAAAATGTTCTGTGACAAACATCGACATACCGACGGTATACCGTTTTGTGGACCACAAAATGTTCTGTGACAAACATCGGCATACCGACGGTATGCTCCGACATACCGACGGTATACCGTTTTGTTTGCCTCAAAAATGTTCTGTGATAATTATCGACATACCGACGGTATACTCCGGCATACCGGCGGTATACTATTTTGTGAGCCATAAAATATTCTGTGACAAATATCGGCATACTGATGGTATGCTCCGGCATGCCGACGGTATGCTCCGGCATGCCGACGGTATGCTCCGGCATACCGACGGTATACCGTTTTGTTTATCACAAAATATTTTGTGACAAACATCGGTATACCGACGGCATACCGCGGCATACCGACGGTATACCGGGTTACGAAATTTGATTTTTGAATGGAAAACACTAGCGTTAATGGCGAGCATTAAATGCTCCCAATGGATATAATTTTGATCGTTACTGTTCGACCGGCATACCGACGGCATGCCAGTCCATACCGACGGTATACCGGTCAGCCTGTATCCAGGAGCATTGAATGCTACCTACTCTTGGTTTCTTTATAAATGCAAGCCTTCTTTCTTCTTGAAGGCTTATCCACTTTTGCCATAAATTTTCCAAACAACCAAGAGCTCCACCATTAATACTCTACCAAGCTTTTAATTGTCATCCTCTCCCAAAGTGCTAGAGTATTTAAGAGTTGTAAATTTCGATCTTTAAGTGTTAGAAGATCAACAAGTTCTCTTCTCATTTCTTTTAAGTTGGCGAGCCTTCATAAGAAAACTCGTGTGTTGAAGTTGGCGAGTTCTTCGGATCCAAACTTGTGTTAAAGTTGGCGAGTTCTTCGGATCCAAACTCGTGTGTACTATTTTATTAAATAGTGGATTTAAGCCGGAGAGAGTTCCAAGACTGGATTGCCTCTAGCGAGGATACCAGGATACATCTTGTGTTTGATCTTCTTACTCTCTCTTTTTATTTGACGTATATTGCTTCTTGTGCTTTAGTTATTTTTTATTTTCCTATTCACCCCCCCTAGGGTTCTACACAAGAATGTAAACTATGAACCTAAAGTACAAGATATGGCATGTGCACAATATTTGAAATACACTAGCATATGTGACCGGCTGGGGTGTGCTGGGGTAAGCACAGGAATAAGGGTACGGCTTAGGGAATGCGTGCACAGTGCGAGGCCTAAGCTATCTACATAAATATCTGATCTCTGGGTTTGGTCCATAACTAGTGTATTTCCCCTCCCCGACCACAAGTACGTATAAGACATGGAAGTACAAGAGAACATGATATCGTGTCATGACGTGTCACAAGAAAAGTACAAGAATAATGTAAATGAACATGAACCATAGAATGTACTTGCCTTGCTCAGGGTGATCGGGAATAGAGAGTAAATCTAAATGTCCTCCTGGATAATAAATACAAGTTGGATATTGATTAGATTCTAATGAATAGCTATCTATTGGCTAACTATCTATAATTATTAGTTAGAATTATTTCTAGTTGTAACATAGTACTAGTAAGAGATCTATAATCTATATAAATCAACATTAGAATATTCAGGATGTTTGTTATAATATATATATATATATATATATATATATATATATATATATATATATATATATATATACATATAACCAACTTCATAACAGTTGAAATCAACCACACTCGATATCACCCCAAAGTTAACAGAACTATCCCAAAGTCCAATCACACTATATATATATTCCCAACCGTAAAAGCAAGTTGGCTAGCTATTGCTTCCAATATACAAAAACCTAATATTCCATATTGAACTAACCCACACAGAAATTGGTTTCTCCCAACGACTACCAAGCTTTAAGATCAGAGAACTCAGAACTCTTAGGATGAGAGTATAACATCACCAAAACCTAGGAATATACACATTCAATCAACTCCAACACAAAACAAATTATACAAAGAAATACACAAGTCGACAGAATAATATACAATCGAAATAAAATATACAACCCCATTGAAATCAAATAAGAGAAATTAGCCACTGCCCTTAACTTGGAATCTCTGAATCGACTTCTTCACTTCAAAACACACACGCCGAAAGGACTGTGGCAGGACACGAACCATACAGTAAGACACGAACCCGACAGGAGATTGGACACAAACACTGGTCTGCTATGAGTCAACCAACATGCCCACACGAGCATAACACACGGGTCAAAAAATAGTCTGCACTTGTACACAGTCCCACCCTCCTGGACACGAACACGGACATAAAAGAATGGGTGTAGAACCTTGGATACGATCCAACGCCAAATGCACATTCGAAGAACACAATGCATAAGAACATCATACTAGTATTAAAATAAACCAGATTAAATCAAGAATGGAGTACAATTTACCTGAAGAATTGGTAGAAAACAGAACACAACAGAATTGGCCACGAATTAATGCACAATAAAGGAAATCAGAACACGAACGACAGAAAGAACGATCAAAATCAGCTAGGTGCCATTAAGGACTAATAAAACATAGTACACAAGTAAAACTTCACCTAAAAGAATTTGACGCAAAATGAAGAACTGGTCTTTAACTATGCTACAGAGTTCTCCACCCGGGCTGTCTATCAAAGAATGCTTCAAAGAATGATTCAATCTGTCGTCAAGAACACTTCGAATTGAATCATGTAAGAGGAATGCTCACCGATCTAATCTTCAGAACAAACAGAGTTCTCGAGTGATCAATCCAGTTCCAATCGAGCACCCGAGCTGTCGCCCATTAACGAACACAGATCTCAAACAAGAACGAACAATACAACACACACAAACTTACGAATCAAGAGAATTTGATCAAGAACTTACCAATCGGTTTGAAGGAGATCAGAAGGAAAGATCCGCTACTCGCCAAAGCAACGATTCGATCGCAGGAGGAGACGCTCGAACATGATCTCGTTCTGAAGTGGCATCACAGTTTAGATGCAGAATCAACAAATCCAAAGAATGAATTTGCTCGAGCACTAGAACTCACCTCTTGTGTCGTCGAAGAGGACAGGGACACTCCTCCGTCGCTGGTCTTGTGCCGCCTAGGAGAGCCGCGGTGGTGGACGCTCGTCGAGCACAGCCTCAGTCGCCGGAGATCCGGTCTGCCACCGTCGCCATGGAAGCAATTTAGTGTTAGGGTTTCGGCTTTAGAAGATTTGGGGAGAAGGAAGAAAGAGCCCTGGTGCTCTCGATTCTAATTAGGAAATAAATAAACGAAAGTTAGAGAGAGAGAAGTGGTGTTATAGAGTTGAAATGGGACAGCTGGTAACTTGGGGAAAGGGAAAGCTAATTGGAAACCAATTTCTTTGTATTGCTCTCCTACTAAAACCCAACCAGCTTTACAAAGGAACAAGTGTTTATTTTTTTAAACAGGAAAATTGGTTAAATGATTCATTAAAGATTAATACAACATATAATTTATAAGTAGATAATTATCCCTACATAAAAATATAGGAAAAATACTATATCTCATTAACTTCTGGGAAAGTGGGGTTAAAAAATTTGAGCATGAAAGGTCGACGTCTCCCTATTTGGATTCGGTTCCCAACCAAGTTACTATTATTTCTTTCTCCTCCCCCATCTTGAGTTTTTTTCCATTTCTTTCGATAAATGATTGGCTACAAAAGGATTTTTTAGTGAACTTGTCACACCTGATTTCTCATATTTTAAAGATTGGCATTCTAGCTAGGTCCAATAGAATACCTTGATCGAAGTATGAAGGTTTGCAACCTAGACTATGGAGTGGCACATTGATCATAAAATTGGCTAGTATCATGGGTATGCCCTTAAAGTTAAATCAACCCACTACATGTTTATCCCGGTTGGCGTATGCTCGAGTTTTTATCGAAGTTTCAGCCACTGAAGCTCTGCCTCCTTTAGAACATTTAGAGTTGCCTAGCGGTGCATATGTGGAGCAAAAGATGGACTATGTGTGGCTTCCCCCGTCATGTTCTATGTGCCATTGCTTCGGGCACAATCGACAGAGCTGTTTTGAGAGTGCTAGAGGACTTGAGAAGGAAGATGAACAAACTAGGATGGGTCGAGACCACAATGATGGGCCCTGTCCCTCAAGCCAGCTATGGAGGTGGCTCCTAACTATCAAGTAGAAAATAATATTGATGCAAGTATGAACTTGGATAGTGATCCTAGTAACATACTTGGTAAGCGCCAAGGTGCAGGGGAGGAAGAAGATAAGGATCACCAGAGGTGTCCAGTTGATACATGTACAACCACGATGAAGCTAGTAAATAGCAACAACGATTTATGGAGGCTGCAGGGGCAAGTTTTTGGGCATAATAGTAGGGAAAGTGTGTTCCCAATTGGCTCTCTTTAATGGGGATATTGTCACCCCCAGTTTTTAGGAACAGGTTTTTTTTTTGTCATTTTGTATTTTTGAATTTTTTTGAAATTAATTTTATTATTTATGATATTGTTTTGGGGTTATTTGAGTCGGGTTCGAATTTCAGCTCATTCCTACTTGTATCGGGGACCCGGGGTAGCTTAGACTCTGATCGGGACCCAACTGGAACCGACCAACTTATCATGACCAAACCCAGATATTTATATTTGATTAAATTCCATTTTATTTTAGTGGGATTAAGGATTAGAATTAGATTTAGAACTTGAAATTTGGAGTTTTCAAGTTACCATTTTGACCCCAACTCAAAACCACTCATTTCTTTGACTTGGAGGACATTTTGGTAAATTGCCAAATGCCCCCAACCCTCTAAAATGTGGTCGGCCAGTAGCAACACTCCCTCTCTTCTTCCCATTTCAAGAAAAACTCTCTCTCTTCTCCTTTCTCTCATTCTACAAAGACCCCTTTCTTTTCCCTTTGAATTTTAAGCTCCAAAGTAAGTCAAATCTCTTCTAATTCTCTTTCATACTTTAGATCTCACTCTAATCTTGGTGCTAACCCTTGTTTATCTCTTATTTATGATTTTTATCTAGGTAGAACCTAGCATGGAGGGATTGGAAGCTTAGATTTGGCTCTTGACCCAAAAAGAACCAATTTTGGGGCTTTTCCTTGGGATTCCAACTCCCAAGAGGTAAACCCTAACTCTAACTCTTGTAATTGCTCCTAATTAATGTTATTTTCATATTAGAGGATACCCGAGATGTAGGACAACCCATTAGAAGAGGTTTTGAACCCATTGGACTCAATTCGGGACTTTCGGGCTAGGTTTAGTGCCAATTTTGGGGAAAACCCTAAATTGACATGTTTGGGTGTTACTCCTAGCCTAATTAGACCTAATTAGTTTAGTTTGGGTGATATGAGGCTAGGTACGTGTCCATATTTGGATACGTGGGGTCGTTTTGCGAGAAATCATAAAAATAGGTTTTTTCAGGGTTTTCGGGTTCCAACACACGGGTGACTTTTTGCACCGACACTAGAATTGACAAGTTAGTACATAGAATAGGTTCTAATCATTATTTAGAACTCATGGGTAGATTTTGGTTCAAATCCAGATAGGTTTGGTGTCCGTATCACGCGGTATCGCGAATCGGACATCCCGGAGTCGCCAGAATGGCCATTTGGCCATTTGGGTCTCGTTTCTCGTTTTCGTTCGCGTGCGCGAGTTAGATTTCTTATGTGGGGCATGTGTCTAGGCCCTAGAGGGTTGAATTGCAAATTTTGGGTATTCGGATATGGTTTTGGGTCGTTTAGGAATATATGTGTGTGTGTGTGTCCATATATAAATATATATGTGTATGTATCCATGTGTATGTGTGTGTGTGACTATATATGTAGATATAAATATGTGTGTGTGAGTGTGACATATATATAGAGAGATGGATATAGAGAGTGGTAGATAGAGAGATAAATGGAGAGAGTGTTAGTGGGATTGAGAGTGAGATGGAGAGAGGATTAGAGAGTGATGGAGTGAGGTGGAATGAGGGAATAAGGGGGAGAAGGCAGCAGCTAGGTGCTGCTGCATTCAGCAGATAATAGGGGGAGGGGGACAGCCAACCAGTCCACAAAACAGTCCCAATTCAGCCCATGACAGCCCCCTATAAGCAGCCCACAAAACAGCCATATACCAGCCTACAAATCAGCCCATATTCACCTATATTCAGCCCCCATATAACCCCACTTAACAGCCATAAAACAGTCCCAAATCAGTCCAAAATGGACAGCCCTATAACCCCACATGGACAGCCATATTCAGCCCCTATCTTAGTCCCAAATCAGTCTCATTTCAGCCCATTTCAGCCACATATTCATCATTCATTCATTCATTCACCCATCCACTCATTTAAATACTTCATACATTCATTCTTTCAATCCATCCCATTCCCCATTTCATTTTCACACATCCATTCCCTTTTCACAATTTTAGTCCACATAAAAATTAGTCCATCCATTCTTCATTCAGTCTTCATACATTCATGCATTCCATTCATTCATTCTTCCCTTCATCATTTCATCCATCTATTCAATCCTCCAAACATTCATTCATTCATGTATCATTCACCAATTCATTCATAATTCTACCATTCATTAATTCCTTCCATTTCACCATTCATTAATCCTACATTCATTCATCCATATCCCATTCCATTTTTCATTTCTTTTCATTCAAAATCAGTCCCATATGGTTTGGTTGAATTTGTGTGAGTGGTTAGTTAGGACAGTGGTTTAGATAAGTTAGTATCCTAGTAGAGAGGGCTAACTTAGACACTAGGAGAGTGTGGGAGAGTGAACTAGGAAGGTTGGTAGAGAGTAGGGTGTGGTATCTCAATATACCATAGCGTATCATGACGATACTTAAAGTAATGTGAGGGTAATCAACATATGTGATAAGATGGATTAGATGCCCAAGAACCCTAGATTTCTTGGTAGGTAAACCCTAGATAGGATAGTATCTAGCTACCCTAAGAAGCCTAGGCTAGTATCCTGAGATCTAGAGGGGTTTTCTTTGTAATGGGCAAGGTATCGAGAATACCTTGTAGGGGTAAATTATGGGGTATAGGGTAATGTAAGGTATTGGGTTTCTGATTGCTAGATGGGCTTAGAAATAGGTTGTCTTGGTAGGTAATGACTAGATGAGGGTAGTTTAGACTAGTCTTGACCCCCGTTGACCAAAAGTTGACTTTTTGATCGAAAGTCAACTTCAAGTCAACACTTGACTTAGAATTGACCGAAACCAAACCAGAGTTGACCAGTTGACTGAAAATCAACTGTTAGTCAACATTTGACTTGTTTGACCTAGGGTTGACCCAGGGTTGACTCAGTATTGATCAGAGTTGACCAGCGTTGACTTTTTAACCAAAAATTAACTGTAAGTCAACCTTTGACCCAGATTGACCTAGTTTGACTTGGATTGACTTCCTGTGACCTTGTTTGACCTTGGTTGAACTAGTGTGACCTAGTTTAGCTTGGTGTGACTTAGTTTGACCTAGTTTTGACTTAGACTTGCATATCATGACCCGATTAGCTTTTCTTTCATTATTAAACCATGTTTTGACTTGTAGTATCTCATCTTTAGGTATGTGATTACTCTGAGCGTCTGTTCACCTTATCAGCTCAGGACCACAGGCGAGTACATTTTCTGATAATATTTTTGTTTTATGATATCGTTTTTGTTTCTAGTATTTAGTGTAGATATCCTTGTTCTCTTGACACATGGTACACACGGATTGGTATTGTCTGGATCCCGTCATAAGATGTTATTCCTCTTATATATGGTATACACTGGGCAAGTCTTTATTGTTTATTTTTCATTGTATAGATACGATTCCTGCGTAGGCTCGCGACCTCCTCAAAGAATACGTGTCATGACGTGTCATGACTGGATCCACTATATTAGTCAGGGATAGGGGTGTTAGCGTAGATATGTGATCAATACCCCATAGTATTATATTGTGTCATCATTGTATGACTATAGTATCCTCATTGTATAGTGTTAATCATACACTTACGTATGATTAGCCAGGCCAAACATTGTATCAAGTTCTAAGCCGATCACATGTTGAAACTAGTGCTAAACTCACATAGATAGCAGTTACAGATTTCGTACATGTTATATATTGTTTTTTTGCCTTATCTCATTACAGTTTTGATATACTCTGCCAGGATACATGTACGCTCTACTTTACCTAGTATATTCTCTCTATCTACTGCTACATTTTCAATATCGTATAACTAGAACTGTTGTTTGAGATTTTATACTCGTTTCTGTCCTGACTGGACCTGTTGAAAATATTACAGATGATGATGGTGACTGCCCTACCTTCTATGGGGCACATGAGGGTGACACTCAGGAGCCCGAGGAGCATCTAGCTCAGTAGAGGGTACTTTCTCTATTCTAGTATTTATAGTTTTCAGTCTGCATCGGATTGTTCCGATTGTTAGTTGAGACTTAGTTATATTTCAGGACTTATATTTATTTGTGTTAAACCTCTACTTTGTGTGGTGTGATAACTTTATTTATATTCAGTTTCTTCCTTTTATCTGATTTCATATCGTGCCCTATCTTCCCTAGAATTGTGATTGAGATATAGAGTTGAGATGTTATATTATACCTCCGTGCGGAGATAAAAGATCTATATATCTTGTTGTTAGATGTTAGATGTTATAGAGGACCTATACAACGTTCTACCGCTGATACTGCGGCGTAGGCTGGACGTACCCACGTTCTCGTGCCCCTAAATAGGGTGCGGGTCGTGACACGTTTTTGTGGCGGCCCATGCGGGTTAGTGTCGTAATTAGTGCAATCTCGTAATGGTGCTCGACTTAGAGTACTAATTACGAGCCTACGACTAGGACATAGGATCTAGAATATGATAGAAGTTACTCAATCACATTTTAGGAAAATTCTGATCTTTTGATTACCATGACAACTCTTCTTGCATTTGAATTCAATTGTCCTCCTTTGATAATATCTTATCTTGTGCCATATTGATCTCTTGGGTTCAACTCGTCCTCAGGATGACGATTACTCGCAGTCAGACAGCAGCAGGGCAGAGTGCAGGTTCAAATCTTTCGATCTCATTTCCGCATTTGCCTCCTTATAACTGTTTGAAATTCGATTCCATCTGTACCTTGATTGGTTGATGAAAATTTTGTTCTTGTGATGTGATTTTCTCCTGAGATAAGTCGTATGGGCTAGGTCGCCTTGATTATAAGATTTAGAATCCTCTAGGGTCATGCTAGCAGGCATAGTGAGGACATATAGTTGGATTACGGATGTATTTCTAGGGTGTGGAAATTTAAGATTTTCGCTGCCAAGCATGCGGCAATGCAAAAATTTTAAATACCATAATTCTAGAGGTATGTACCTTGGTCAAGGACTCTGTGATTATCGTAGCCTTGCTCACTACCAAGACGAAGATTCTGAGTATCATGATTCTGGACAGACGCATATGATTGTCGAACTGCATAATTTTTTGTGTTTACTTTGTTTTAATTTTTGAGGATGAAATTTTTAAGGTGGATAGACTTGTAGCACCAGGTTTCTAATTGAGAGTGATTTTAAATTTTATAGTTTTAGTCATTTAAATTCATGCTTTAATTTTGGAGATTTTAATCATTTTAAATTTTTAAGCCATGATTTGTGATTTTAATGTTTTGCTAGTGTAACCTTAGAGACTGTTTGACCTAGAGCCTAACCATGTGATTAGGATATTTTTAGTATCATTTCTGGCCCAAGGGCATTTTGGTCATTGGACCTCTTTGATTTATTTTAATATTTTGCATTGGTGATTGTTGATTTGGCTTTTGATAGGTGAGATTTTGTGATGGTTTCGTGTCCGTGTCGGGCATGTAACAGTTTTTATTTGCAAGTGTTGTTGTGTCTTAAGAGATTTTTATTTTGCTGAATTTTTTTTCTTTGGAAGTATTCGAGAGGGATTGTTTTCTGCGTGTGTTTTTCTGTGATTGCTTTGTTTTAATTTCGAGGACGAATGTTTTTTAAGGTGGATAGATTTGTCACCCCAGTTTTTAGGAACATGGGTATTTTTGTCATTTTGTATTTTTGAAATTTATTTTATTATTTATGATATTGTTTTGGGGTTATTTGAGTCGGGTTCGAATTTCAGCTCATTCCGACTTGTATCGGGGACCCGGGATAGCTTAGACTCTGATCGAAACCCAACTGGAACCGACCAACTTGTCATGACCAAACCCAGATATTTATATTTGACTAATCCCATTTGATTTTAGTAGGATTAGGGATTAGAATTAGATTTAGAACTTGAAATTTGGAGTTTTCAAGTTACCATTTCGACCCCAACTCAAAACCATTCATTTCTTTGACTTGGAGGGCATTTTGGTAAATTGCCAAATGCCCCCAACCCTCTAAAATGTGGCCGGCCAGCAGCAACACTCCCTCTCTTCTTCCCATTTCAAGAAAAACTCTCTCTCTTCTCCTTTCTCTCATTTTACAAAGACCCCTTTCTTTTTCCTTTGGATTTTAAGCTCCAAAGTAAGTCAAATCTCATCTAATTATCTTCCATTCTCTAGATCTCATTCTAATCTTGGTGCTAACCCTTGTTTATCTCTTATTTATGATTTTTATCTAGGTAGAACCTAGCATGGAGGGGTTGGAAGCTTAGATTTGGCTCTTGACCCAAAAAGAACCAATTTTGGGGCTTTTCCTTGGGATTCCAACTCCCAAGAGGTAAACCCTAACTCTAACTCTTGTAATTGCTAGTTAATGTTATTTGCATATTAGAGGATACTCGAGACGTAGGACAACCCATTAGAAGAGGTTTGGAACCCATTGGACTCAATTCGGGACTTTCGGACTAGGTTTAGTGCCAATTTTGGGGAAAATCCGACATGTTTGGGTGTTACCCCTAGCCTAATTAGACATAATTAGGTTAGTTTGGGTGAGATGAGGCTAGGTACGTGTCCATATTTGGATACGTGAGGTCGTTTTGCGAGAAATCATAAAAATAGGCTTTTTTGGGGTTTTCGGGTTCCAACACACGGGTGACTTTTTGCACCTACACTAGAATTGATAAGTTAGTACTTAGAATAAGTTCTAATTATTATTTAGAACTCATGGGTAGAGTTTGGGTCGAATCCGGATAGGTTTTGTGTCTGTATCACGCGGTATCGCGAATCGGACACCCCGGAGTCGCCAGAATGGCCATTTGGCCATTCGGGCCTCGTTTCTCGTTTTCGCTCGCGTGTGCGAGTTAGATTTCTTGTGTGGGGTATGTGTCTAGGCCCTAGAGGGTAGAATTGCAAGATTTGGGCATTTGGATAAGGTTTTGGGTCGTTTAGGAATATGTGTGTGTGTGTCTATATATAAATATATATGTGTATGTATCTATGTGTGTGTATGTGTGTGACTATATATGTAGATATAAATATGTGTGTGTGAGTGTGACATATATATATATATAGAGATGGATATAGAGAGTGGTAGATAGAGAGATAGATGGAGAGAGTGTTAGTGAGATTGAGAGTGAGATGGAGAGAGGGTTAGAGAGTGATGGAGTGAGGTGGAATGAGGGAATAAGGGGGAGAAGGCAGCAGCTAGGTGCTGCTGTATTCAGCAGGTAATAGGGGGAGGGGGACAGCCAACCAGTCCACAAAACAGTCCCAATTCAGCCCATGACAGCCCCCTATAAGCAGCCCACAAATCAGCCATATACCAGCCTACAAATCATCCCATATTCACCTATATTCAGCCCCCATATAACCCCACTTAACAGCCATAAAATAGTCCTAAATCAGTCCAATATGGACAGCCATATTCAGCCCCTATCTTAGTCCCAAATCAGTCTCATTTCAGCCCATTTCAGCCACATATTCATCATTTATTCATTCGCCCTTCCACTCATTTAAATACTTCATACATTCATTCTTTCAATCAATCCCATTCCCCATTTCAGTTTCACACATCTATTCCCTTTTCACAATTTCAGTCCACATAAAAATCAGTCCATCCATTCTTCATTCAGTCTTCATACATTCATGCATTCCATTCATTCATTCTTCCCTTCATCATGTCATCCATCTATTCAATCCTCTAAACATTTATTCATTCATGTATCATTCACCAATTCATTCACAATTCCACCATTCATTAATTCCTTCCATTTCACAATTCATTAATCCTACATTTATCATCCATATCCCATTCCATTTTCCATTTCTTTTCATTCAAAATCAGTCCCATATGGTTTGGTTGAGTTTGTGTGAGTGGTTAGTTAGGACAGTGGTTTAGATAAGTTAGTATCCTAGTAGAGAGGGCTAACCTAGACACTAGAAGAGTGTAGGAGAGTAAACTAGGAAGGTTGGTAGAGAATAGGGTGTGGTATCTCAATATACCATAGCGTATCATGACGATACTTAAGGTAATGTGAGGGTAATCAACATGTGTGATAAGATGGATTAGATGCCCAAGAACCCTAGATTTCTTGGTAGGTAAACCCTAGATAGGATAGTATCTAGCTACCCTAAGAAGCCTAGGCTAGTATCCTGAGATCTAGAGGGGTTTTCTTTGTAATGGGCAAGGAATCGAGAATACCTTGTAAGGGTAAATTATGGGGTATAGGGTAATATAAGGTATTGGGTTTCTGATTGCTAGATGGGCTTAGAAATAGGTTGTCTTGGTAGGTAATGACTAGATGAGGGTAGTTTAGACTAGTCTTGACCCCCGTTAACCAAAAGTTGACTTTTTGATCGAAAGTCAACTTCAAGTCAACACTTGACTTAGAAATGACCGAAACCAAACCAGAGTTGACCAGTTGACTGAAAATCAACTGTTAGTCAATATTTGACTTGTTTGACCTAGGGTTGACCCAGGGTTGACTCAGTGTTGACCAGAGTTGACCAGAGTTGACTTTTTAACCAAAAATTAACTGTAAGTCAACCTTTGACCCAGATTGACCTAGTTTGACTTGGATTAACTTCCTGTGACCTTGTTTGACCTTGGTTGACCTAGTGTGACCTAGTTTAGCTTGGTGTGACTTAGTTTGACCTAATTTTGACTTAGACTTGCATATCATGACTCGATTAGCTTTTCTTTCATTATTAAACTATGTTTTGACTTGTAGTATCTCATCTTTAGGTCTGTGATTACTCTGAGCGTCTGTTCACCTTATCAGCTCAGGACCACAGGCGAGTACATTCTCTGATAATATTTCTGTTTTATGATATCGTCTTTGTTTCTAGTATTTAGTGTAGATATCCTTGTTCTCTTGACACATGGTGCACACGGATTGGTATTGTTTGGATCCCGTCATAAGATATTATTCCTCTTATATATGGTATACACTGGGCAAGTCTTCATTGTTTATTGTTCATTTTATAGATACGATTCCTACGTAGGCTCGCGACCTCCTCAGAGAATACGTGTCATGACGTGTCATGACTGGATCTACTATATTAGTCAGGGATGGGGGTGTTAGCGAAGATATGTGATCAATACCCCATAGTATTATATTGTATCATCTTTGTATCACTATAGTATCCTTATTGTATAGTGTTAATCATACACTCACGTATGATTAGCCAGGCAAAACATTGTATCAAGTTCTAAGCCGATCACATGTTGAAACTAGTGCTAAACTCATATAGATAGCAGTTCCAGATTTCGTACATGTTATACATTGTTTTCTTGCCTTATCTCATTACACTTTTGATATACTCTGCCAGGATACATGTACGCTCTACTTTACCTAGTATATTCTCTCTATCTACTGCTACATTTTCAATATCGTATAACTAGAACTGTTGTTTGAGATTTTATACTCGTTCCAGTCCTGACTGGACCTGTTGAAAATATTACAGATGATGATGGTGACTGCCCTACCTTCTATGGGGCACATGAGGGTGACACTTAGGAGCCGGAGGAGCATCTAGCTCAGTAGAGGGTGCTTACTCTAGTCTAGTATTTATAGTTTTCAGTTTGTATCAGATTGTTCCGATTGTTAGTTGAGACTTAGTTATATTTCAGGACTTGTATTTATTTGTGTTAAACATCTACTTTGTGTGGTGTGATAACTCTATTTATATTCAGTTTCTTCCTTTTATCTGATTTCATATCGTGCTCTATCTTTCCTAGACTTGTGATTGAGATATAGAGTTGAGATGTTATATTATACCTCCGTGCGGAGATGACAGGTTTATATATCTTGTTGTTAGATGTTAGATGTTATAGAGGACCTATACAGCGTTCTACCGCCGACACTACGACGTAGGCTGGACGTACCCACGTTCTCGTGCCCCTAAATAGGGTACGGGTCGTGACAGATATTATCATGGAAAGGTCAATACCCGACCTTCCTATGAACTCAGAAAGGGAAACACAATAAAAGGATCCCAAGATTTGAAGGTGAAACAACAACAAAGTTGAGCTAAACTCACAAAATTATGGGAAGGAAGGCGCTATCACTGTTGAGAAGAAGGAGATTATGAATCCTTCCCTGAGGATAACCCGGACTGGAAGTTGTTACTCCATCGAGAAGATGTTGGGTTAGTTAATTCTTTAAGCAAGACACATATTATGGAAGATGGCTAACTCACGCCTCTACGGGTGAGTCCGCGGACCTCAAGGAAACCACGCCTCAGTTTTAATGTCAGTTCTATGATAGAATATTCGTGGGGCCAACTCCGTGGGTAGATGGAAATCAATTATAGATCATCTCACCAAATATCAGTGCAATATTGGTATCATTCTGGAGTCCAAGGTGAGATCGAAGAAGTTGATTGAGTCTCGTACCTTTAAAAATTGGATGTCGGTACACAATTTATTGTTGTATTCTGTAAGCCCCTAGATTTTTAGAATTATTTTTTATTATTTTATTTTATATAGTTATTAATTGATATTTTTCCCATCATTACTTTTTATCATTAAATACACTTTTCTGTAGCTTTGATTTTTCGAGCACAAGAAATGTTAATTTCTTCGAAAAGTCCTTCATATGCTTTGATCTAGACAAGTTTATCTTTATTTTGATATACCATGTCTAACTCAAACATGTTCTCTTGTATTCTATTTTCGTCGAACAACTTTCGGGTCAATTTAGGCCAATTTGCTATCTACCGTAACACTTGACCTACTTTCCAATTTAATTTCGGGACTCGACATTGATCCAACCCATTTGGCATAGTATATAATTTTGATCTATTTTGAGCCTACTACAAACATTCCAATTGTGTCCCACTCAATTGAGTTATCATATGCTATCTACTTTCAAATGACACACAAGATTCATTCATTGCATTTTCGGAGCTATTCGATAAATGTTTGAACACAACCCTGGCCCAAACCATTTATTGGAGCCTATCTAGGATTTCCAAAATCAACTAAAGATATATTTAATTGATTTTTGGACATTTAATAGCAGTCCACATGCATTAAACCCATGCATCTTTGACCCAATATTTAACCTATCCAAATTAGGAAACATAGAGCTAACCCTTGTCATATTAGTTGATTGGATGACCAAATCCCCACCAAATCAATTCAAACCTCCTCTATACAAACCCTAATATATAAGAGATTTGAACCTTATATAAAGGATCATCCTTTTGCTGCCTCCCTCTTCCCAACTTCCAAAAACCCAAGCACAAGGTTGCCTTGGCAGACAACAAGCAACCCTCTTGTCCGACCCCATTGCATCGTATTTTCCTCGACTTTTGTGTACTCCACCACCTTCACGACGACCCCAAGAGACACCCATTCAAGCCTATCAAGCACTGGAGGAGTTTTACCCACTTATTTGGTCGTTTGGAGGCTGAGCTTGAAGGTTATTTTCAACCGTAACAAAAATTTTGAACCCAGGTTTGTCATCTTCTCCAATTGGTTTCATCTATTTTTTTCTCATCCATTAGACCTAAAACCAAAAATAATCAGGATCCCTATGTGTCTGCTTTGATGTCCAATTGCTAACTCACACGTTTCTACTTGGTTTGGCCGTGGCGTCCGTTGTACGACAATTGGTGCAAATTTGACCAATTTCTGTTCAAAGATCTTTCCGACGACTTTCGAACCCGTTTGATCTCGAACAAATCATTGGTAATGTCTCTAAAATCTCTATTTATTATCTAGTATCCTTATTTTTTCATATTTGCAAGAGTTTTATACGTTTATGGTATCGTTCTCATCCTATAAGTTTTTCGAACACCGACAAGTCCACCGTAACCCGACTACTTGATCTCTATTCTTCATAAGAGTTTCATATGATTTAAATCTAATTAATTGAGATGGAAAATCATATTTTCTCTAATTTATTCTAATTATTTCTAGAATATTTAATTTTCATATTTTTCATATTGATTCACTTCCAAATTGGACCCATATATGGCATAATTATGTTGGTAAATAAATGCATCGATTTGAGATTGTTTTTCTTAATATATATTTATTTCTTTCTTAAAAATAAATTTGTTTGTGATTTGGGTTGATAGATATTACTTGGTTCATTGGTTCATGGATAGTGGGTTAGACCGTGTACTGCAGGCAAGTATACATTGCCAACTTGATTTACAGTATCTACTATCATGACTTGCACCCGATATAGGGGCACAAGTGCGTGAAAGCGTCCAGCCTACGCCGCAGCATCGACGATAGAACGCTGTCTAGGTTTGCTAAACTAACTAATAATATAAATATTATAACCTGTCAAGATGGTCAACTCCAAACGGAGGACAAGTAATGACAATATATCCATACTCAATCATAATACTATAAGGAGGATAAATAACACGAAAAAATAAAGACAACATGAAATAAAAATTCAGATAAATCTGATATAGTAAAATTATACAAGTCCGGATGGTCTCAGAGTCAACAATCTCAAATACAAATCTCAAAATAATAAACAGGCCAAAAGTCATCAACTGGAGACAAATCCAGTTCAAACCTAGCCTAAATAAATTGCTAGATAAGCCTCCTCAGCTGGAGCTAAGCCCTCCTCAAACAGAGTCTCCCAACCTACGTCTACTATATCTCGTGGGCTGTAATAGGTAGGGAAACCGTCATCTGAAAAATATATCCAGTCAGAATTGGAGCGAGCACACCACTAACAGTAGTTCTAGTTAATTGACGAAAACTATAAAACTGTAAGTACAGAGTACGATAAATGATAAAGAAGTAGAACTATCAATATGTAATCGTAACCTGACAATGGAACTATGTAGAATAAACGATGTGAAGAGCACAATGTACAAGAATGAAAATAAATAGACAACATGTAAGTACAGTCTAAGAAATATGACGGGAACAATAAATACTATAAATAATATGTGTTTGAAATACTAGTCTCAAGATGTGATCGGCTTGGGAACTTGTACAATAGCTAAGTGGCCTGGTTAATCATGCGTGAGGTATATGATTAACACTTATAATGTCTACAATTATAATAGGGATTTGATCACATCTCTTACTAGGATTTCTTCTGCCCCAACTAGTACAGTGGATCCAACCATGACATATTACAATACACGAGCAAGGTTTTATGATACTATCATAAAAAATATCTAATGAACATGTCGTGTACGATGTCAATACGATAACCATGGTAACATCTCATAACGGGATCCAGAAATACCAATTCGTGTGACCAACATGTCGAGAATCAAATATAGCATCGCTAAATACGAGAATCATAGTAGAAATCAAATAATGGAAACTATTAGAGAATATACTTGCCTGAGATCCGGTACAAAATATCAACAATGTTCGATACGATGCCGCGAAGACCTAAATATAGAATATTATATCATTGTCAAGTTTTGGAAGTGAAAGCAAGTCAAACTAGTCCAAACCTAGGCCAATAAGTCATTTCTAGGTCAAATTGGTCAAACTAGGTCAACTCTAGATCGAACTAGTCAACTTGGCCAAACTATCTATTTCTAGGTCAAATGAACCCACCTCTAGTATATTGGGTCCATACACTATGTTTCTAGGCTTTTCTAGCTATATGGAATGCTAGGGTATCTACACTATGACATATGCCTAGGATTACAAGATGGTATCCCAACCTATTTACCCCAATACCTATATTTCCTAGGAATTTCCCCTTTACCTATCCTATATGTACCTTATCTATTATTTATGAAATAACTTATGGATAATACCCAACTCATATACATCACCCAGACTCATCACCCAACACCTTACCTATAATGTTATCCACCATTACCTATCCAAATACCTACACATGTGACCCAATACTTATCCTAATATTGCCTAACCAACCTTCTATCGATAAACTCCATTACCTATACATTAAACCCCCTTGCCTGCTATCAACCTAATGTAAGGGTTTGCACACACCCTTGGCACATGTCCTGCACAAATGTGTGCAAGCACACACACAAAGCTCTCCTCTTGACTATCACCTCCAGTGTACACTGCCACTCCCTCTTATATGTTGCTAAAAACCTATCACTTGCCTGCAGAAAGCTTCACCACCCTTGCACTTGCTCCCCCATACACTGGTAAGCTACCTATAGATTTCTCTTCCTACCCTGCACTTCACTTTACTGCAGTAGTCTCCTATATAGGCCAAAACAACCCCTTAATCCTCCTATCACTACCATACACTCTTCTTCTACTCTGTCACCTACTGCTGTAATTACCCCTCTCTTAAACACCATACTGCTACAAAAACAGGTAGGACTGCTGTCCAAAAGCCTATCTATATACAAATCTACACATGCAACCCAAGTGCCTATCCCCTAACTAAATCTGTTGTGGCCAATTTTGGCTAACATCAACTCCAATAATGGCTTGCCAGCTCTGGTCTAAGGCCAAACAAGGCAAAGCATTGCCTGCACCTTCCTGTTATTGCTTGCCACTGCAATGAATTGGCCAATCCTCTTCCCTCTCTTTACATCTGATCTCTCTCTAACCCTAATACCTATTCACAAACCTGTGAAGCCTCCCCTGTTGGCCCATTCCATGGTCATACTCGATTTTGATAATCAACACACACTGTAGTCAATACACAAAATATAGAAAATGCTGCTAATCATTTCTGGATTCATGAAATCATATTCAACGGACGGTGTACCACATCAATCAAAGCGTCAACATCATCAAATCTTCTGAAGACTCAGTTTTTTTTTTATTCTGTATTTTATATTTTATTGAGTCTAGGAATTACTTTGTAAAATCAATTTTGGTAATACTGGCTTAGGGTTAAAACTGTCCTTATTTCAAAAGCTTACTTTTACCATTCGTATTTTCGATTACAAATATTTCAAAAATATATTTCGAAAATAGTCTTTTCAAATGATTTTACAAATAACCAAAACATGTTTGAAAACTATTTTTACAAAAGAATTTTAAATATCTCCTGACAGAACTCATAGCCGAGTTCGGCCCGAGTTCGGTCCGAACTCTGACCGAGTTCGGTCCGAACTCTGACCGAGTTCGGTCAGTTCGTATTCAAACTTCTATTGCCTCCAAATCAACGAGCAACGTCTCTTTGCGAGATATTTGCACCCGAACTCTGCCCGAGTTCTGCCCGAGTTCGGTTGGTGAAAACACCTATAAATAGAGAAGAACTTTTCGTTTCAAATCATCAAATCATTCTTCATCTTCTCTTCTCTACTACTCAAGTGTTTTCAAAACGATCTAAGATTTTTAAATCTCACCTACACTTCTCTTAGCCAAAAGCCAGTACTATCAGAGTTGATTTAGAGTCTTTTGGTTACTCAAGAGTTGTAAAGAGGTCGTTCAAGTTTTAACAACTTTTCTGTTGTGGAGCTGGTCGTGCGCTCGTCACCAAGCACGGTGTTGTGAAGCTGGTCGTGCGCTTGTCACCAAGCACGGTGTTGTAAGAGATTGCAAGCTCTCAGTTAAAGCTTGTGCCATAGTGGATTAACATCGAGCAAGAGTACTCGAGACTGGATTAGTCCTCTCAGAGGGATACCAGTATACATCGCTGTGTCACTGAGTTTGAATTCTCTATCTTTATTTACTGTCTCTTACATATCTGCCATAGTTTAATTTTTAATTGGGGATTATTTTTCCGCTGCACACACGCACTCTATTCACCCTCCCTCTAGAGGTGCTCAACGATCCTACAATTGGTATCAGAGCAGGTTATATTCTTATATAACATACCCTAGAGAAAATATATATGGCAGCCGTGAAATCTATATTCAACGGTGAAGGGCAATCCACAAATAGACCTCCCCTATTTGATGGAACAAATTACATGTACTGGAAAACACGAATAACTTTCTTTCTTAAATCTCTAGATTTTGATCTTTGGTCAATAGTCATTGATGGGTATAAGAAACCACCACCTACAGTGGTTGAAGCTATTCTTATGGAAAAGCCGCATGACAAGTACACCGATGCTGAAAAAACAAAGGCTAGTCTTGATGCTCGAGCCATCAATGTACTATTCTGTGCAATTGACAAAACCGAGTTCAACAGAGTTTCAACCTGCAAGACGTCTCACAAAATTTGGAAACTCCTTGAGGTAACCCATGAAGGGACTTCCCAAGTGAAAGAATCCAAAATTAGTAGACTGACTCAGGAATATGAATCTTTTAAGATGAAACCCGGTGAGTCAATTACACAGATGTTTATTCATTTCCTTGATATAACTAATCCTTTGCAATCTCTTGGTAAGGATTACAGCAATCACGAGAAGATTAGAAAAGTGCTGCGGGCTCTAACAAAGAACTGGAATCCAAAAGCCACAGCAATTATTGAAGGAAACGACCTCACCACAATGTCGTTGGAAACTTTGATGGGCAAGCTTATGATCCATGAACTCGACTTGCAAGATTTTGAAGAAGCAACACCAAAGGAGAAAACTATTGCCTTCAAAGCTCATGCAAGAAAGCCGACATACAACGATTCCGATGAAGAATCCTCAAGTGGTGATGAACAAGCCCTACTTGCGAAGAACTTCAGGAAGTACCTAAAGTTTACAAGCAGAAAGAAGAAAGATGTCCAAGAAAGCAATGAAGATGAAACCATATGCTTTGGATGTAAGAAGTCAGGGCACATGAAGAAGGACTGTCCAACCACCAAGAAGAGCAGTCCATATGACAGATCAAGATCAAGCAGAAAAGCTATAACTGGTCGAAAGTATGCCAACACAAGCATCTGGCATGAAAGTGATGCCAGTGACTCTGAAGAAGAGGATAGACCTTGCGGCAATGCAAATGTCTGTCTTATGGCATTTGATAAGGTATCTTCAAACCCTCTATATGATGACTTTACTTTCGATGAGTTAGAAAATGCCTTTAGCGATTTACTTGAAGAACACAAAAATGTGCTTGACAAGTATAAGCAATCTCGAAAAGAGATTAAGGCATACACAACCGAGTTAGCTAGACTGTCCAATCTTATTCAAGATATTAAAGAGACGTCTACTACCGGTAACACGGAAGAGATAGCCAAACTCAAGGTAGACTATCATGAGGCTATCCTCACTATTCAAAAGAAAGAAAGAGATTATGGTAAGATGCAAAAACTGTATGACACAGAGAAGAGGATGCACTTAGTAACAGAACAGAGACTCTCAGTTATGACTGCTAAATATGAAGAGTCTATTGCGATTTCTAAAAAGTTAGAAATCAAGTTAGGCAAACAGAAAATGCCTGTGACACAGCCTAATTTTAGTCCTAATGCAAAGCATACACCTAAGAGGACTAAAACAAGAAAGCACAGAAGAAACACGAGTATCATCATGCTTTCACTTATAGGTTCTCCAAGAAACCAAACAAGCATGTGAACACAGTTTCAGCCACATCTGGTTCTAAACTGACTTGTACTTATTGTGGTACACACGGACACATATCACAGTATTGTTTAGCAAGAAAGCTTGTTGACAATCACACTTTAGTCTGGAGACCTAAAACTAATCAGTATGGACCCTTCCGAAAATGGGTACCAAAGGATTCATCTACTTGTTTTGTAGGTGGACCCTCATCCCTCTCATGCTAGAAGCAAATGGATCCTCGATAGCGGATGTTCGCGACACATGACTGGTGATGCATCCTTATTCGCTACGCTATCGATGAAGAAAGAAGGATACGTCTCCTTCGGAAATAACTTGAGAGGTGATATTATAGGTAATGGTACTGTAGGTATTTCTCCTTATCCAATAATAAAGGATGTTTGTCTAGTAACTGAATTGAAACATAACCTATTGAGCATAAGTCATTTGGCAGATAATGGTTATGGTATCAATTTTGTGAAAGATAAATGTACCATATATGATATGTCATCTGGTGATCCCGTATATAAAGGGATTAGAGAAGACAACATTTATGTTTTCTTTTTGGAGAATACTAATAATGCAGGAAGGTGCCTAGTAGCCAATCAAGATGAAAGCTGGCTATGACACATGAGACTAGGACATGCAAACATGGATACTATCTCACGATTAAATACAAAGAAGTTGGTAAAAGGACTCCCTGAAATTTCATTCAAGAGAGATATGGTATGTGCTGATTGTGAAAAGAACAAAGCACATAGGTCTACATTTAAATCCATCAACGCTGTAAGTACTTCGAGACCTTTGCAGTTGATTCATATAGATTTATTTGGTCCTAGTAGAGTCGCTAGTCTTGGCGGTAAACTCTATGCTTTTGTTATTGTTGATGATTTCTCTCGATTTACTTGGGTTTACTTTTTATCAAACAAAAGTGATGCTATTTTTGAATTTCAGATATTTTGTAAAAAGGTACAAAACGAAAAAGGTTTCATGATTACTCGTATCCGAAGTGATCATGGTGGCGAATTCGAAAATTCTGATTTCAAAAAATTTTGTGATGATAGTGGATATTACCACGAATTTTCTTGTCCTAGAACTCCCCAACAGAATGGTGTTGTGGAGCGAAAGAACCGAACTCTAAGCAAAATGGCTAGAGTCATGTTTAATCAGCATAATCTTCCTAAATATTTTTGGGCAGAAGCTGTTAGTACAGCCTGTCATATTTTAAATAGGGTGTTAATTCGACCAATCTCGAAGAAAACACCATATGAGCTTTGGTTTGGAAGAATTCCAAACATTTCTTATTTTAAAGTTTTTGGTTGTCGCTGTTTCATCCTGAACACCAAGGATAACTTGGGAAAGTTCGACTCCAAAGCAGATGACGGGATATTTCTCGGATATGCTGCTAAGAGTAAGGGATATAGAATTTTTAATAAAAGATCTATGATTGTTGAAGAGAGTATTAATGTTACCTTTGATGAGTTGAATAGTCACAGATCTAGCGACAGTGATGATGAAGATGCACCTAAAAAGACTAAGAAGAGTTCTGAGAAAGATTCTACCCAAGAGGCAAGAACTGATAAAAGTTCCGAAGATGCTGGAACTGAGAAGAGCCTTGTGAAAGGTATGGCCCAAAGATTTGAATCATTGAGATTCAAGCCAGATCATCCAGAAACTCTCATTATAGGTGATGTAACCAAAGGTGTAAGTACACGTTCATCCCTTAAAGATTCTGAAGTAGCAGCTAATGTAGCTTTTATTTCACAAATAGAACCTAAAAATGTTGATGAAGCTTTCTCTGATGAATTTTGGATTTCTGCCATGCAAGAGAAACTTAATTAATTTGAGAGAAACCAAGTTTGGGAACTCGTTCCTAAACCTATTGGTCAATCGATAATTGGTACCAAATGGGTGTTCCGAAATAAACTAAGTGAAGATGGACAAGTTCTACGCAACAAAGCACGTCTAGTTGCGCAAGGTTATAATCAAGAAGAAGGAATTGATTATGATGAGACCTATGCTCCTGTTGCTAGACTAGAAGCCATCCGCATATTTTGCGCATTTGCATGTTTTAATGATTTCAAACTTTTTCAAATGGACGTGAAAAGCGCATTTTTAAATGGTTTTTTAAAAGAAGAGGTTTTTGTGAAACAACCCCCTGGTTTTGAAGATTTTCAAAAACCTGATCACGTCTTCAAGCTTAAGAAAGCACTTTATGGACTCAAACAAGCACCTCGTGCTTGGTATGAACGTCTAAGTGCCTTCTTACTTGAAAATGGATTTTCAAAAGACAAGATTGATACTACTTTATTTATTAAATCCATGAATGATGACATTCTTCTAGTACAAATCTATGTAGATGACATTATATTTGTTTCTACTAATGAACAACTCTGTCAAGATTTTGCCAAGTGTATGCAGAGTGAGTTTGAGATGAGTATGATGGGAGAGCTGAACTTCTTCCTAGGACTGCAAATCAAGCAACACTCGAACGGAACATTCATCAACCAAGCCAAGTACACGAAGGACATACTGAAAAAGTATGACTTCGAGAATGTAAAGCCAATCGGGACTCCTATGGCTACATCTACAAAGCTTGATGCTGATGAAAGTGGCAAACCTGTCGATCAACGTAAGTATCGAGGTATGATTGGTAGTTTATTATATTTAACTGCTAGTCGCCCTGATATTATGTTTAGCGTTTGCATATGTGCACATTATCAGGCAAACCCTAAGGAATCACATCTTAGTGCTGTTAAGCGTATCTTCCGATACCTTAAAGGAACTTCTACAGTTGGCTTATGGTATCCCAAAACCAAATCCTTTGACCTTATAGGTTACTCGGATGCGGATTTTGCTAGATGCAAAGTGGACCGTAAAAGTACCAGTGGCACATGTCATTTCTTGGGAAAAGCCTTAGTCTCTTGGTTTTGCAAGAAACAAAATTCAGTAGCATTATCAACAACTGAGGCTGAGTATATCGCCGCAGGACGTTGTTGTGCTCAGATTTTGTGGATGAAACAAACCTTAGAGGACTACAATCTGCACTATACAAATATTCCTATTTATTGTGATAACACTAGTGCAATTAATCTGACTAAGAACTCTGTTTGTCATTCACGCACAAAACACATAGAAGTTAGACATCATTTTCTTCGTGATCATCAACTACACGGGGATATTTGCTTGGAATTTATTGATACTGTTCATCAACTAGCAGATATATTCACTAAACCATTGGCTGAAGACCGTTTTAACATCTTAAGGCGTGAGCTCGGCATTCTTGAATTCTCGGACTCATAATGCATATGGTAATTAAAACTGTATTTATGACTTGATAATTTATTATTTAACGAAAATTATTTTTGGGGAAAAACTTACAAAGGGTATGTCTGTCACCACGGCTACGGTCGAAGCGAAGCGGTATTTAAGAGTTCCCCGGTGAACCTCCGTTAGCTAGGACAACCCCTATAGTTAACCCAAAAATAACAGCAGTTATTTAATAAACCAGTCAAACGTTATTAATTACAACTTTTATTTACCTGACTGCTTTGACTGTCTCGAGAATGCAAGTGGCCGAACTCGGCCCGAACTCTGACCGAGTTCGGACCGAGTTCGGTCGGCGCTGTGGTAACTTCCAGAACCGAACAGCCGGCCCAAGAGGCTATATAATCCAGCTTTCCTTCCACTTTTTCTTCACACCAAAACGTGGAAAGCCTTTCTCTTCTACTAGAAGCCTCTCCTTCTCCATCTTAGCAAGGGTTTGACGAGTTCCAGTGGGCGGTCATCTTCCTTCTTCTTCATTTTCTTTGAAGGTATTTTCTATCCATCTCCTCATGGCCCCCAAACGTCAAAGAGGAAACTCTTCCCAAGGTGCTTCCTCATCCTCTGACTATACCCCTGCTAGTCTCTTTAGTCCAGCTAGACCTAGAGATCCTGAAGATTACGATTCTACTTTGTTTCCCGACAAAGACTTCTCGGATCTCTGGTTTGATTCCTTCTCTAGTCGTCGTATTTGCTCTGGAGCCTTCGTTAACTTTACTACTTTCTTTGAATATGCTCCAATCTTTGACCAACTTGGATACCGCAATTTCTTCGAGGTCCAAGAGAGCATTTATGTCACGCCCCAGAACCAGAATACTGGAGAGCGGGGGCGGACACAGCCAGCTACGTATATTGAAATAGAATACATCTCAACTATACGGTCACGGCTGTCTAGATATGAGGGTTTACTACAAGCCAGCAGTCTCTTAAGGTCAAGCCTATTGTCTCAATCTCAAGCAATTAACAGAGTTACAAGATGTTAGAGCATCAAATATATATATAAGGCGTCCCAAATATTACATATTGGATGATCATGAAGCTAGTCGTACAAAATGATAGGACTAGCAAGAGTTCAGTCATACATGATCAACTCTAGGATTTGTTAATCATGTTTACAGCCCGTAGGCAGACAGTAAGTAAATGTGCATCGAGCTAACTGGTGCTCGTCGGCTAAACGCCTCAAAAGAATAAATTTACATATAAGTGGGTGAAACAAAAAGGAAAACCCACTCTTGGCCCGGGTTCCGTCTAGTTGTCACCATTGGGCTGGAAGCTCGGTAGATCCTCAGGAGCTGCTCCGAAATCTGGCCACACAAAACCAGCTGGGTCAAACCCCAGAAAGAGCAAGTGCCACAAAGGAGGCCACAAATAAGAACAAAAGCCAGCATATCAGAACATAAAGAATAAAGGAAAGTACAAGTAATAAAAGTACACAGGGCGATAAACGACTAGGGACGTGGAACCATTCCGGGAGCCAGGTTACAATCCTTAAACCAAACAAGGATCGGGATTGTAACCCTTCGCCTGAATAGCTCACTGCCTCTACCCATTTATCGTTAAAGATAAGTAAAACAATCATGATCAAGAGTTCCAGGTACAAGGCTAGACAAGACTTAGACAGGGCTGGACACCATTCATTCACAATCGGCCAAGCAAGTACTACGGCTTACTACTTTAACTAACTAGGGTTATCACAAGCCTAATTACTAACAAGATGCAATTGAGAAACTCCCAGTCCCAAGTCCTGCAGACCATCCAGTTATCCTTCCGCGGGTTGAGAGTTATAGGTGGGTACATTGCCCGGGAGACAAATGTACCCTTAGGTGACTTAGAGGGTGCAACACATGACAGTGTGCTGGAAATGTGCTCTACTCGTCGGCAAGCTACAAGTCCATTAAAGCGCCCAGATAACGAGATTGCCTGTGACTGGGAATTCTCCATGTTCTAGTTTGATCTAATAATTAGCCTAATCCAATTTAGCGCGAGTCCCTGGCCGTGGTACCCAGGAAGTCACGTCCTAGACATGATGCAAGACAAGACAAGTGGATTGTGCAAACAAGCAAGCAGGAACACCCACGGTGTCAAGGCAAGTCAAGTCAAGTTATCAAGTCAAGTCAAGTCAAGAGTGCGCCGCCACGGGCCACTATCAAGTTATCAAGGTAAATCATGTCAGGGTACTTGTCAGGGGTGCACCACGACGGGCCACTATCAAGTCAGGTTGGTCGTGTCAGGAGTGCACCACTACGGGTCACTGTCATGTTATACTAGTTTCTTGTTATACCATGCTGTGTACAATAGTTATTCCAAACATATTAAGCAAAATCAAGTTCATGCCAAAATGGGCGTAAAATACCTAATAAAATACTAATATAAAATAGGACTATAGAAGAGCCAAGATCAAGAAATAACAAATTCATCATAGACAAGTAGGTTGTGCAAGGGGGTCAGGGGTAGGTCTGCGCAGGGTGTGTACTGCGCATGGAAGAGCTGCGCAAGAGTTGTCTTGTGCAAGGGTTACCTTGCGCAAGGGTAGACTGCGCAGGGGTTACCTTGCGCAAGGGTGGTTTGCGCAAGGGTGGGTTGCGCAGAAGTGAATTGCGCAGGAGCGGTTTGCGCAGAAGTGAATTGCGCAGGGGTTACTTTGCGCATGGCTGGATTGCACATGGCTAGCTTGCGCCAGCGCAGTCCAGCGCAGCGCAAAGCGCTGGCCAAGTGACTGCGCAAACGGCCATACGCTAAAGAGCACAGGCCAGGGGTGCGCAATCGGCCATGCGCTAAAAAGCGCAAGGCAGGGGGCTGTTCTTCCTGGCCGAGAGCAAGTCCAAGAACACCAAGAACTTCAATTCTTCATATTTTTGTCAAATCAAAACCAAATCTAGATTTTCAAAGTTCTAACTTGAGTAAAATTGAATTCTCTTCCACATGGAAGCATCAAAACAAGCAAAAATCAAAGTTTAATAGATCAAAACCAAGGATTTTCGAAAATGGTTAAAACCTAGATCTAGAAGAATAAAAGCTCCAAATCACAAAATTCCAAGTTCTAATGTTGATCTACATGTCCTAATCTATCAAATGGACAAATAAAATTGGGTGCTTATTTGTTGGCAAGGTGCACTTGCCTATTGGTTGGGGAGTTGTGTGGAATAAGGAAGAAGAAGAAGTTTGTAAGAAATAAATGAGAGAATAAGGAGGAGAGAGAAAAGTAGGTGGAGTTATAAAGTGGGGGAGTTGTGGTGTGTTGAGGGAGGAGTGTAGGTTAAGGTGTTCCATTCATGATGAACCAAACTAAACCAACTTTCACAAAATAAAACCAAGCCATGGTCCAAAATCCATTTACGAGAAACCCAAAATCCGCAAGTCGAGAAAATTAAAATACGTGCCAAAATCAAATACGAGCATAAATACGAAATACAGGAAATGGGGGTGACAATTTATGACAATGCCGTTCGCATGTTTTACTGTAATCTGCAGATAAAACCTAACGGTAATTTCTATTCTTGCATTGCTGGGCAAGAGTTAGAATTTAGCGCCACTGATATCAGCGAATATTTTCATATTCCTGATCTTGGTGATGCATTAGTTGACATCTACCACATTCAGTTCCCTGCCGATGTCACTTTGGCTTCCTTTAGGGAATTAATTTGTCACCCTAATCCTCCTCCTCGGAGAATCTTTTCCAAACATCTGAACCAAACTTTTTATGAACTTCATCGTATGGTATTTTCTGCTCTTCTTCTGAAGAAAGGATCTACAGATAAAGTTACCTTTTTGGAACTTTCTGCTCTATATCACATCCACTTTGGCATTCCTTTCTCCGTTCCCAAAACCATGATGAACTGGATGCTTAACTGCAAAAATGCAGGCAGGAATCTAGTTTATCCGATGCACCTTGCTTCGATCTTTCGACGTTTCGAGATTGATCTTGAGACGTGTGCCATCTCCTCTCCACCTGTTGAGCTGACTCGTTCTCGTCGATTCCTTGCACCTCCTGGAGCTGCTCCTGCTCCAGCTGCTGATGCTGAGGCCCCTGCAGCTGATGCTCATCCTGCTCCGGCCCCTGCCCCAGGATTCGATCAGACTTTCTTCCAGTACTTCGATGATTTTGTTGCGGTCTCTACGCAACGTCATCATGACTCAGAGTTCAGGCACATTTCTCAGGCCCAGGTGCTGAGAAATAGTATTGCTGACCTTCACTATAGCCTGGCTTAGGATCCAGTCCATCCGGTCACCATCCTTCCTCACCCGGCTTTCCCTGGTCCTCGATTTACTGATGAGATTACTTTTCAGTATTTCGACCCGACCACAGCATACTTCCCTCATGATCCTCCAGGTACGGACGACGCCACGATGTGACGTGGATTCATCCATGGGATAGTAGATTTTTTTTAGTTGATGCAGTTGATGTAGTAGTTTTATTTCATTTCATGTCTAAACTGTTTAGTTAGACATTATCAGTTGTATTTTTTTTTTATTTCTAGTGGAAACTTCTATGATATTTCACTTTATTATGAGATAGTTCATTTTATTCCAGTTGTTTCCATATACATCTATGCTGTGATTATTTTTTTTCTTCACTTTGTCTTGTCTTTTATTGTTGGCTTCACGATTTACGGGGGAGCCTATTCATTTTACTACTTGACAAAGGGGAAGAAAAAGAGTATAGTATACCAAAGCAAGCGAGGACATATCCAAAAACAAAAATCCAAACAACATATTTTTTTTCAGGTATTTTTTATATTTTGTTCTACTTGATATAAATATATTTTGGTATAGACTCAAGTTTGTCAATTATCAAAATGGGGGAGATTGTTGGCCCATTCCATGGTCACACTCGATTTTGATAATCAACACACACTGTAGTCACTACACAAAATATAGAAAATGCTGCTAATCATTTCAGGATTCATGAAATCATATTCAACGGACGATGTACCACATCAATCAAAGCGTCAACATCATCAAATCTTCTGAAGACTCAGTTCTTATTTTTTATTCTGTATTTTATATTTTATTGAGTCTAGGAATTACTTTGTAAAATTAATTTTGGTAATACTGGCTTAGGGTTAAAACTGTCCTTATTTCAAAAGCTTACTTTTACCATTCGTATTTTTGATTACAAATATTTCAAAAACATATTTCGAAAATAGTCTTTTCAAATGATTTTACAAATAACCAAAACATGTTTGAAAACTGTTTTTACAAAATAATTTTAAATATCTCCTGACAGAACTCATAGCCGAGTTCGGCCCGAGTTCGGTCCGAACTCTGACCGAGTTCGGTCAGTTTGTATTCAAACTTCTATTGCCTCCAAATCAGCGAGCAACGTCTCTTTGCGAGATATTTGCACCCGAACTCTGCCCGAGTTCTGCCCGAGTTCGGTTAGTGAAAACACCTATAAATAGAGAAGAACTTTTCGTTTCAAATCATCAATTCATTCTTCATCTTCTCTTCTCTACTACTCAAGTGTTTTCAAAACGATCTAAGATTTTCAAATCTCACCTACACTTCTCTTAGACAAAAGCCAGTACTATCAGAGTTGATTTAGAGTCTTTTGGTTACTCAAGAGTTGTAAAGAGGTCGTTCAAGTTTCAACAACTTTTCTGTTGTGGAGCTGGTCGTGCGCTCGTCACCAAGCACGGTGTTGTGAAGCTGGTCGTGCGCTTGTCACCAAGCACGGTGTTGTAAGAGATTGCAAGCTCTCAGTTAAATCTTGTGCCATAGTGGATTAACATCGAGCAAGAGTACTCGAGACTGGATTAGTCCTCTCAGAGGGATACCAATATACATCGCTGTGTCACTAAGTTTGAATTCTCTATCTTTATTTACTGTCTCTTACATATCTGCCATAGTTTAATTTTTAATTGGGGATTATTTTTCTGCTGCACACACGCACTCTATTCACCCCCCTCTAGAGGTGCTCAACGATCCTATATCCCCCTCTATTGTCTGAACCCGAGCCCTACCTCTGTTTCCTGATGTTGCCACTCACATGTCCCTCTCCCTATACATATCTATCTCTCACTCTCTTCTTTCCAACTCTCACTCCTCTCACTCACATCCGTACACCCCACAGCCGGACCCACTGCCGCTCTCGCCACGACTGCTGCTGCCGGCCGACCGACCCCTCCACCGCCGGCGGCCTCCCATCATGGCCGCTCACCACCACCACCACTTCCCTTTTTCCTCTTCCTATTTTACGTATAATCCCTTCCCCCAATTTTTTATAACATTTTCAAATAAAACTTAGGTCAATTTGTCCATCTATATAATTCATTAATTATTATCAAATTTCTGAATAAAATTCACTGAAGAAGAGAATTGGGGAAAACAAAACTCTAGTTTCAATTGGAAATCAAAGCAAGGCAAGCCCTCTTTCTTCTCTATTTTAAATCCTCTATAATTTTTAATTTTTTTATTATATATTGTCAATTTTATTATATATGATGTTCAAGTAAAATCTAAATAAATAAATATAGGGTTATGATTCATAGTTTATATTGTTTTTAGTAAAAATGATTGACTAGGGATATAGGGTTCATAGAGATGGATACGAACACGTATGCCCGAAGGAATTTGATTAAGTTGACACGGATACTTGTGTGACAAAATATGGACACGATACGGACAAAATGATATAATTCTATAATCTAATTTTAAACTGGTTGATTGTTAGAATTTGTGTATAGATTATTATATCATATGTTCATATTAGAAATTTTATATAATTTGATAGACGTGTGGTATTTATATAATACCATGTCCTACTTGGTATCAAAATACATAGGATATGTTTATGGTTTCGCTTCGAATCACATATGTATACATATAGTCCGATTAAACTTAAACCCTATTAGTTATATGAATTTTCTCATTTTTGTCATAAGTGAATTAGTTGAAAAATGCATCAATTTCTGTCCAAAATTGAAATAAATTCTAAAACGGCTACCTTTAATTAAATTTTGGTTATATTAGAGAGATAAACTAGTATAAGCCCTCTGATAGGCTTAGGTTGTTTCCAGACATGAAATTAGCCTCGTTAGAATTGCACAGGACTTCTAAATTTGATAAGGTAGAATTTAATTTTCTAAAAATTTAGTTTATGTACTATTTATGAGATCCAAATCTTGGATAATCATGTATCACAATGACATAAACACTATGCTAGAATTAGAACTTAAGAGATTTTGATCCTAAAGTAAGGTAGTGACCAATACATTACGAATATGATATTTTTATAATTGTATATATATTCCAATATGTGTGATTTTTCATGATTATGGATTTAACTAACTTTATATTTTGTTTCTATTATAAATTTCTTACTAACTGAAAATTACTTTCTTAAACAAAGTGGAGCAATTGCAAAATAGCTATGGTGATACACTTCGGTAAGGAAATTTCGTCCTTGGAAGCACTAATTTTATTGTTTATATCAATACCTTTAATTGCGTGTGTACTGGTGTTGAGAGTTGCTCCACCGAAGGGGTCGGCGTACTCGAAAATTCTACGGAGGGTTGCTCCAGGTGTGTTTTATACTCTTGTGAAAATTTTGGGCTCCAAAATACAAAGGAGACTGCCGAAATTTTTGAGAAATTCCAGAGTTAGCCATTTTTTGGAAGTCGAAATGGTTAAACCCTAGTTCCTAAATTTAATCAATTTTCTATTACAATTCTGATCCTGAAATCCTTAAGAGGGTTACCTTAGGCACACAAATTCTAGTTTGACATTATTTTTCGCTAAAGAGAAAAATCTCATGCTTAACTATATTTTCGTTTTATGTGTGTTTCCTATCACACTAAGAATGAAATACAATTTGAATTTAAACCATAACTTAGAGTACACTGTAGATTAGAATTGTATCGGGATGGGAGAGAAACCTTTGGATCACACTTTCGAAATCTTTACAATATTATATTTACAAAACTGATCAATTCCTATTTATCGGCATTCGTACGGCCATACGATGTCCGAGGTGTGGCTTAGCTCACTTTTTTGTTTTCTATTGGATTCTGAATCCCCGAATTCGGCCATGTAATGTCCAATGTAGTCTGGTTTCGATATTCTTGAAAAAATTTAAGTCATACGACAATTGTTATAATATTTGATTTCGATAACTCGGAAAACAACTCATGTGTTATCCTGATTATATCACATCTTTATGTGATTCCTGATACTAATGGGACGGATAAATCTAAGCACCGCCCATTAAGTATGAAATTGATCCCGGGTAAATGGAATTATTATCAAGAAAATAGAGGTTGTATGATCCAGAAGTGTTTATCTAAATATTTGTATTTGTATATAAGATTTGTCTAAGGTTTACACATTTATACCTAACACCTGAATTTTTTTGGGAAGAGATGCTAATACTATAAGAAATTTTTTATCAATAAATCTACTTCTAAAATTATCCTTTCCTCCAGTTCAATTTTGATAATTTTATCATCTTACCTTACCCTACTTAACTCATTCCTTGACTGAGGGCTTGTTCGTCGTATTAACAACCTAGTTTTGTTTACTAGGTTTTGATAAAGTTCATGAGGGAATGCCAATGTACACTGAAGAGGAGCTTAATGAATAAGACAAAGATGAGGTCGACCTTGGGCATCAGCTAGAATTATTTTGTAACTGGTTGTGTATTATATGTATTGGGTTAATGGTTGTAATTTGGTAGAATAACAAAATTTTCTATTTATAGTTTAAGAATATCCTTTAATCAAACTGTTATTTATTATTTTATGCATCATGTGACCTGTGATCAACCTATCCTAGAACCCTAGGGGCGACAATCGCGAATATGAGTATTGGAGTATTCATATGCCGCAGCCTGGGGATGTTGTTACGTACTCAGCTCGTCATATTTTGGGAGCGGGGTGTGACGTCTTTTTAGTGGTGGTCTATACAGGTCTCAAAAAAATAGAAAACCTAGGATAGGATTGAGGCCAAGCTTTTGGGTAGACCTATATAGGTTAAGCTATAGAACCTAAGATACGGTCTTAGGAAAAGTCTACAAAGAACCGTAGGTTAGGGAATACTCCACAAGTTTCATCCCTAGATTGTGTTTAATTCTGTTTATCCTATCCTTACCTAATAGATTTCCTATAGTGATTCCACATAGTTTAAAATACTAACCTATGACTGCCATTAAGGATGTAGATGATATTAGGAAAATCATGGGTAGTATAAGGATAAATATGGCTCGAAAATATAGGTCGAGTAATTTGTAGAGAGTTAGACAAATATTCTTATTAGAGTGGCCTAGTGAAGGATTGCAGGAAGTTCTTAAGGGTCTTGAACCTTGTACCTTTAGTAAACCTGGGGGTAGATTTATCTAGATATTATATAGGTTGTGATAGTAAAGGGAATAAGGACTACCTAGCAAATAGACCAATAAGGATCTAAGACTTTATTTAGAGTAAGTGTAGTATGTTTTGTAGGATTAACATATATATAAATATACCTTGGAAGAATTATTAGGTAAGTTAGTTCTAATAGTATCTTAATTAAGGTATAGGCGTAAAATATGTTACATATAATATTATATAAAGATAGCTAACTGAGTGTAGTTTGACTCCTTGGTATCTTGATATTACCAATTCTTAAATTATGATTCAGCCTCTTGTCAGATTACATTCTCTATTTTCACAAATTCCCAACTTCCCTAAAAAATTTCAATCTCCTTGTTTCAGCTAAATTTCATTGATTTAGAATTTTGAATTATACTTGTTTCTACATCTAATTTTATTTTTCAGCAATATCTCCGAACCTAGTAATTATCCTCCACCTAAATACTCATGTATGCATTACTCATTGATTTTTATTGGATTTTTCATGAAGCATTATTTGATTGGATTTGTAAATGAATTTCATGTGAAGGAATATTTATTTATTTTTGTGTGTTAAGAATCCGAAAAATTCTTCAATTGAATCGTGAAAAGAGAAGTTGTTGTAGCCATCCGGACTGGCGAGACACTACATTCTCCAATACGATTCAAGAATTTAGTAAGATTACGGGGATCTCGATAATGTTCTTCATAACTGGTATTCATGCTTGATATTCTTAAATCAAGTTTGTTTTATCTTATTTTGGATTTGAAAATGGTTGGCCTGAATAATCTTATATGATATTTTGTATTTTGATACTGTAAATATATGAGATTTATCTTACTAATTTTGTCAAAAGACTTTCTCCCATATTATATTATTATATATATTATTTTTGATACTATGATAAAATGAGGACGATGATCTTTAGAAAAGTTGAATTTAATATCGATATTTGAATCTATTTTGAATTACTGAAGACACCCTAACTTGTAAGACTACTTCACAATCATAGTTCCTCCTCATCTATGGGTATCAAGGAAGAGGTAGCAAAAATCTGCAGTTACGAATTCTGATAGTGAAATGGTATCTTGATTGCAGCCATATGCGCATTGGCGAGGCACAAGATTACTATGTCACACCAGAAAATGAGAATAAGGAATATGATTTTGAATTCAATGATCGTACATGGTCATGGGTTGAAACAACATGGTATCTAACCATTTTATTTGATTATATGAAATTTCAAGTATCTTTGATTTGTTACTATTTTTGTGAAGTTTTGATCAATATGTTTCAAAATATCTTAGATAAATACTCTATTTATGTAAGGTGGGTAGAATATCTTATTTATCCCGATATTGATTTTAAAATCCTACCTATAAAAAAAAAATTTAATTAAATTTCGAGGACGAAATTTTTGTAAGGTGGGTAGAGTGTAATAGTCGTACTCCATAAAACATTTTTATTTGAAACATTTCTAGAATAATAAAAATATTTTATTTTGACAAATTATTGTATTCTTTTAAAAGAAGAATATATATATATATATATTATATATATATATATATATATATAAGTTAAAAAAAATATATACATATATATATATATATATATATATATATATATATATATATATATATATATATATATATATATATATATATATAAGTTATTTGAGTTATACGATTTTTTTTTTCATTTGAGTCCTTAGATTAATTTTGTAATTTCATATTTACCTTGGACACCTCATGCACACATGTCATCATGCATGTTAGAAGGGTATTTTTCGAATTTCCAAAAATACTTTAATCATTATGTTGGAAGATTTTTCAAAAAAAGAAAAGAAAAAAGAAATAGAAAAGAGGAGAGCAGGTTTCTCATCTCCCATTTCACCTCCCTCTTTCCCCTTTCACTCACCACACCCTTCCCTCATCTTCCCCACACTCCCTCATATGTCCCTCCCCCTATACATATCTATCTCTCACTCTCTTCCTTCCAACTCTTACTCCTCTCACTCACATTCGTGCACCCCGCAGCCGGACCCGCACCCGCTCACGCTCCCGCCACAGCTGCTGCCGTCGGCCAGCCGGCCGACCAGCCCCTCCACCGCCGGCGGCCTCCCTTCATGGCTACTCACCACCACCACCACTTCCCTTTTTCCTCTTCCTATTTTAGGTATAATCCCTTCTCCCAATTTTCTTATAATATTTTCAAATAAAACTTAGGTCAATTCCTCCATCTATATAATTCATTAATTATTCTCAAATTTCTGAATAGAATTCATTGAAGAAGGGGATTGGAGAAAACAAAACCCTAGTTTCAATTTAGAAATCAAAGCAAGACAAGTCCTCTTTCTTCTCTATTTTAAATCCTCTATAAATTTCACTTTTGTTATTAAATATTGTCAATTTTATTATATATAATGTTCAAGTAAAATCTAAATAAATAAATATAGGGTTGTGATTCATATTTTATATTGTTTTTAGTAAAAAAGATTGACTAGGGATTTAGGGTTCATAGAGATGGATACGAACACATATGTCCGAAGGAATTTGATTAAGTTGACACGGATACTTGTATGACACAATATGGACACGATATGGACAAAATGATATAATTCTATAATGTAATTTTAAACTGGTTGATTGTTAGAATTTGTGTATAGATTATTATATCGTATGTTCATATTAGAAATTTTATATAATTGGATAGACGTGTGGTATGTATATAATACCATGTCCTACTTGGTATCAAAATACATAGGATATGTTTATGGTTTCGCTTCGAATCACATATGTATACATATAGTCCGATTAAACTTAAACCCTATTAGTTATATGAATTTTCTCATTTTTGTCATAAGTGAATTAGTTGAAAAATGCATCAATTTCTATCCAAAATTGAAATAAGTTATAAAATGGCTACCTTTAATTAAATTTTGGTTATATTAGAGAGATAAACTAGTATAAGCCCTCCGATAAGCTTATGTTGTTTCCGGACATGAAATTAGTCTTGTTAGAATTGCACATGACTTCTAAATTTGATAAGGTAGAATTTACTTTTCCAAAAATTTAGTTTATGTACTATTTATGAGATCAAAATCTTGGATATTCATGTATCACAATGACATAAACACTATGCTAGAATTAGAACTTAAGAGATTTTGATCCTAAAGTAAGGTGGTGACCAATACATTACGAATGTGATATTTTTATGAATGTATATATATTCCAATATGTGTGATTTTTCATGATTATGGATTTAACTAACTTTATATGTTGTTTCTACTATAAATTTCTTACTAACTGAAAATTAGTTTCTTAAACAAAGTGGAGCAATTGTAAAATAGCTATGGTAATACACTTTGGTAAGGAAATTTTGTCCTTGGAACCTCTAATTTTATTGTTTATATCAATACCTTTAATTGTGTGTGTACCGGTGTTGAGAGTTGCTCCACCGAAGGGGTCGACGTCGGCGTACCCGAAAATTCTACGGAGGGTTGCTCCGGGTGTGTTTTATACCCTTGTGAAAATTTTGGGCTCTAAAATACAAAGGAGACTGCCAAAATTTTTGAGAAATTCCAGAGTTAGCAATTTTTGGGCAGTCGAAATGGTTAAAACCTAGTTCCTAAATTTTATCAATTTTCTAGTACAATTCTGATCATGAAATCCTTGAAAGTGTTACCTTAGGCACACAAATTCTAGTTTGACATTATTTTTCGCTAAAGACAAAATCTTATGCTTAACTTATATTTTTGTTTTATGTGTGTTTTCTATCTCACTAAGAACGAAATACAATTTGAATTTAAACCATAACTTAGAGTAAACTGTAGATTAGAATTGCATCGGGATGGAAGAGAAACCTTTGGATCAAACCTTCAAAATTTTTGTAGTATTATATTTACAAAACTGATCAATTCTTGTTTATCGGCATTCGTACGGCCATACTATGTCCGAGGTGAGTCTTAGCTCACTTTTCTATTTTCTATTAGATTCTGAATCTCCGAATTCGTCCCTGTAATGTCTAATGTAGCCTGGTTCCAATATTCTTGAAAATTTTTAAGTCATATGACAATTGTTATAACACTTGATTCCGATAACTCGAAAAATAACTTATGTGTTATCCTGATTATATCACATCTTTATGTGATTTCTGATACTAATAGGACGAATAAATCTAAGCACCGTCCATTAAGTATAAACCTGATCCCGGATAAACAGATTATTGCCAAGAAAAAAGAAGTATGATCCAGAAGTATTTCTCTAAATATTTGCATTTGTATATATGATTTGTCTAAGGTTTACACATTTATATCTAACACCTGAATTCTTTTGGGAAGAGATGCTAATACTATAAGAAAATTTTTATCAATAAATCTAGTTTTAAAATTATCCTTTCCTCTAGTTCAATTTCGATAATTTTATCATCTTACCTTATCTTCCTTAACTCATTCCTTGACTGAGGGCTTGCTCGTCGTATTGACGACCTAGTTTTGTTTACTAGGTTTTGATAAAGGTCTCGAAGGAAAGCCAATGTACATTGAAGAGAAGCTTAATGAATAAGACAAAGAAAAGGTCGACCTTGGGCATCAGCTAGTAGTATTTTGTAACTGGTTGTATATTATATGTATTGGGTTAATGGTTGTAATCGGGTAGAATAGCAAAATTTTCTATTTATAGTTTAAGAATATACTTTAATCAACCTATTATTTATTATTTTATGCATTATGTGGCCTATGATCAACCTATCCTAGAACCCTCGGTTGACAATCGCGAATACAGGTACTGGAGTATTCATATGTTGCGTAGCCTAGAGATGTTGTTACGTACTCGGCTCGCTGTATTTTGGGAGCTGGGCGTGACACGTCTTTTTTGTGGTGGCCCACGCAGGTCTCAAAAAAATAAAAAATCTAGGATAGGATTGAGGCCAAGCTTTTGAGTAGAGCTATACATGTTAAGCTTTAGAACCTAAGATACATTCTTAGAAAAATTCTACAAAGAACCGTAGGATAGGGAATACTCCACAAGTTTTATCCCTAGACTATGTTTCATTTCGTTTATCCTATATCCTTACCTAATGGATTTCCTATAGTGATTCCATATAGTTTAAAATACTAACATATGACTGCCATTAAGGATGTAGATGATATTGGAAAAATCATGGGTAGTATAAGGATAGATATGGCTCAAAAATATAGGTCGAGTAATTTGTAAAGAATTAGACAAATATTCTTATTAGAGTGACCTAGTGAAGGATAGCAGGAAGTTCTTAAGGGTCTTGAACCTGTACCCTTAGTAAACCTGGGGTTAGATTTATCTGGATATTATATAGATTATGCTAGTAAGGAAATAAGGACTACCTAACCAATAGACCAATAATGATATAAGACTTTATTTAGAGTAAGTGTAGCATGTTTTGTACGATTAACATATATATAAATATACCTTGGAAGAATTATTGGTAAGTTAGTACTAATAGTATCTTGCTTAAGGTATAGGCATAAAATATGTTACATATAGTATTGTATATAGATAGCTAACCGAGTGTAGTATGACTCCTCGATATCTTGATCTTACCAATTCTTAAATCATGATTCGCCCCTTGTCAAATTTTATTCTCTATTTTCACAAATTCCCAACTTTCCTGAAATTTCTCAATCTCCTTGTTTCATCTATATTTCATTGATTTAGAATCTTGAATTATATTCTTGTTTCTCCATCTATTTTTATTTTTCAGCAGTATCCCCGATCCCAGTAATTGTCCTCCACCTAAATACTCACGTATGCATTACTAATTGATTTTTATTGGATTTTTTGTGAAGCATTATTTGATTGGATTTGTAATTGAATTTCATGTGAAGGAATATTTATTTATTTATTTATTTGTGTCAAGAATCCGAAAAATTCTTCAATTGAATCATGAAAAGAGAAGTTGTTGCAGCCATCCGGACTGGCGAGGCACTACATTCTCGAAACATAATTCAAGAATTTAGTAAGATTTCGGGGATCTTGATAACGTTCTTCATAACTTGTTTTCATGCTTGATATTCATAAATCAAGTTTGCTTTATCTTATTTTGGATTTAAAAATGGTTGGCCAGAAGAATCTTATATGATATTTTGTGTTTTGATAGTGTAAATATATGAGATTTATCTTACTAATTTTGTTAAAAGACTTTATCCCATATTATATTATTATATATATAATACTACCAAAATAAGTCAAATCAGCGACGTATTTAGCGACTCCGTAAAATTTCGTCGCTAATGTTTGGAGTTTTAGCGACGTTAATATAAGACGTCGCTGTTTGTCGCCAACAGCGACTAATAGCGACGTCTAGCGTCTAGATTTTGTTAAATGGGGTAGTGCGTCGCAAGTTCGTCGGTACTCGTCGCTGATATAGCAACGTTTCGCGACACATTTTAAGTTGTGTCGCTATTTATTATATATCAGCGACGTTTAGCGACGTCCTATGCGGACGTCGCTAAACGTTTTATATAGCCAGCGAGGGTTTCCTTTTCGATCATTTCACAATTTTTTTCCCCCCAATTTTGGGCGCGCTCCTCCTCCGCGACGCTCCTCCGGCGATTTTCCTCCTCCTCCGCGGCGCTCCTCCGGCGATCTCCCTCCTCCGGCCTCCTCCTTCTCCTCCTCCTCCTTTCTCAGGTAGCTCCTCCTTCTCCTCCTCCTCCTTCCTCTGGTAGCTCCTCCCCAGTTTCTCCTCGTCTTCTAGCTCTCTCTCTCTCGCTTCTAGTTCGTGTCCACGAGAGCGTGGACTCGCTGCGGGGGACACGAGACTGACAGTGGACTCGCTGCGGGGGACACGAGAGCGTGGACTCGCTTCTAGTTCGTGTGACACCTATTTTGTTGGTTTGGACACATCGTGTCCTACTGTGTGGACACATCGTGTCCTACTGTGTGGACACGAGATTCACAGTGTGACACCTATATACTGAAAAATCTCGTTTTTTTTGGGCACATCAACTGTCAATTTGATGTTTTGCTTGGATTCGAATTCTAATTTAGGGTTCGAGCCCTATTTACTGATACTGGGAGTTTTTTTGGGCATTTTCAGGGTTTTGAAATGATGAATAAATTGAGTAATAATTATTATCGAGCCCTATAAAATTTTAGCTATGTCACGAAGGATGGATATACTAATCCTGTGAATGAGTTTTCTCCTAAGTATTCTCGACAGTTGAGTATGATTTAGCTCACTGACATTACTGAAATATGGGATAATTAGACTTTCTGTTCAGTACCCTTTGACCGAATTAAGTTGACCTGCATATTTTATATCCTAAATCTATGGCACGACATCGTGATTAGGACAAGGTCCCTACAGCCATTCGACTGGCGAGGCAGAAACTATGTAGCCGTAGATAAAGTTGACTGTCCTCTGACCCTCATCCCTCGTCAATGATGATACGACAACCTATCACTATATCTTATATATATATAGTAGTAGATGACGTCTTAGTATTACATTATGTGAGTTCATCTTGATTCTGTTACATTCTTCAGATACTACATACGATAAGAACATATACTACACCATATGTACAGAACATAGATGATTCACACTAATGTATGCTAGAATGAATTTTAGGGTTGTGTTCTGAGCCATCCGTTCTGCTACTTGGCAAAAAATCGAATTTATTGTACTTTATCTGCTTTCGAAAATGTACTCAAATTACATGATGGTTCCTTTAGTTAGCTTGCTTATGTTACAATTATATTAGCTTGCTTGAGTGTGTACGTCCTACTCAGATGGGTCTCTCACTATTACTATTTTTTTCTGACAGCATGGTGGATGTGCTCCGTCAACAGATTCTTGCTCCGAGCCAAAACTTTACCCCGGAGCTCAAGTGGACATCCTTGGTGTAGAGCTCGAGTGAGAGGTTCCTGACAGCATGGTGGTCTTCTTTGTCAAAGTATCCGTGCTCGTCCCACAACCAATGTGTGATGAGCACGGATACTTTGACAAAGGAGACCACCATGCTGTCAGGAACCTCTCACTCGAGCTCTACACCAAGGATGTCTACTTGAGCTCCGGGACAAAGTTTTGGCTCGGAGCAAGAATCTGTTGACGGAGCACATCCACCATGCTGTCAGAAAAAATAGTAACGGTGAGAGACCCATCTGAGTAGGACGTACACACTCAATCCCACTACTGATATCATTCTTGCAAAGGTGATCTCTCAGAGTATACGTCCTACTCAGATGGATCTGCAGAGTATCCTCTCAGATTGGGTTGTGTTCTGAGCCATCCGTTCTTACACTTAAAATACATATTAATTAGAACTGTGTTTTGTATTTTCGGGGAAACCGGGAATTTGATTTTGTATTTTGGTTTCTGTATTTTGGCTCCAGCTCCATTTGCATTAATCTACGGTACGACATGGTCCCTGCAGCCATTCGACTGGCGAGGCAGAAACTATGTAGCCGTAGATAAAGTTGACTGTCCTCCGACCCTCATCCCTCGGCAATGATGATACGACAACCTATCACTATATCTTATATATAGTAGTAGATGATGTCTTAGTATTACATTATGTGAGTTCATCTTGATTCTGTTACATTCTTCAGATACTACATACGATAAGAACATATACTACACCATATGTACGGAACATAGATGATTCACACTAATGTATGCTAGAATGAATTTTAGGTTGTGTTCTGAGCCATCCTTCATCTGCCCCCTTCCCTGAGCCATCCTTCATCTCTCATTTCCCTCCGGGTCCACTCTACTTCCAATCTCTTCCTCTTTATACACGGATCTACAGAATCAATACCATCCGAGGAAGGCAAAACTGAATCAGCATTGTCTTCCGGATCGTCCTCATCAAGGCATAACGGGCTGCTCAGCGTGCCCAGCTTTTCAACTTCTCGCTGGCTGCAGAGTCGAAATGGGAATGGGTCCTCTTTGCCGGCCCGGAGCTCTGACTCGCACTCGTCGCCTCGCTACCGGTTTTCTCTCCTCCTCTGACGCGGGTCATAAAAAAAGAAATTTCGTACCTCTTCTTCACATAAACATCATTGCCGCCTTGTACTCGAGCCTCTTCGTCTGTGACGCTATCCAACTTCTCGGTGTCTACATTGTAGGTACCGAGAAGTTGGATAGCGTCACAGACGAGGAGGCTCGAGTACAAGGCGGCAATGATGTTTATGTGAAGAAGAGGTACGAAATTTCTTTTCTTATGACCCGCGTCAGAGGAGGAGAGGAAACCGGTAGCGAGGCGACGAGTGCGAGTCAGAGCTCCGGGCCGGCAAAGAGGACCCATTCCCATTTTGACTCTGCAGCCAGCGAGAAGTTAAAAAAGCTGGGCACGCTGAGCAGCCCGTTATGCCTTGATGAGGACGATCCGGAATACAATGCTGATTCAGTTTTGCCTTCCTTGGATGGTATTGATTCTGTAGAGCCGGGGGAAGTGGCTCCTCCTCGACAATGATGATACGACAACCTATCACTATATCTTATATTGTAGTAGATGACGTTTTAGTATTACATTATGTGAGTTTATCTTGATTCTGTTACATTCTTCAGATACTACATTCGATAAGAACATATACTACACCATATGTACAGAACATAGATGATTCATACTAATGTATGCTAGAATGAATTTTGGGTTGTGTTCTGAGCCATCCGTTCTGATCAAGCATGATCTTCCTTCTCCTCTCCTCCACCATGGCTCTGAACCCATCTGCTCCTCCCTACTTCCCTTCTTCTTATTTGACTCTCTCAGCCGCATATGATATCCAGCTCAAGTGTAGAGTCGGGGGAGAAAAAGTGGACAGGAAGAAGAGGGGGAAGCAGCACAGCCGGCGGCATGACCCGGAGGAAGTACAGATGTTTTCTTCAAATCCGTAGGAGAACTATATATATCTTTTAACAATATGTCATCTTGTCAAAGACCATTAATGTGACAACCATGTTACCGCGGTATCGGAAGACTAACATGTCATAATTTTCTAAGCCGTGTGTTTTGACATAATCCTCCCAACTCTTTCCTCCTATGTAGTAATCTTGCATTATTACATAGAACTGAAATCCGGTTGAAGGATTATGTCAAAACACACGGCTTAGAAAATTATGACATGTTAGTCTTCCGACACCGCGGTAACATAGATATCACATTAAGGGTCTTTGACAAGGTGATATGTTGTGAAAAGATATATCCTTATAGTTCTCCTACGTATGTTAAAGAAAACCTCTGTACTTCCTCCGGGTCATGCCGCCGGCTGTGCTGCTTCCTCCTCCTCTTCCTGTCCACTTCTTCTCCCCCGACTCTACACTTGAGCTGGATATCATATGTGGCTGAGAGAGTCAAATAAGAAGAAGGGAAGTAGGGAGGAGCAGATGGGTTCAGAGCCATGGTGGAGGAGAGGAGAAGGAAGATGCTTGATCAGAACTTGAGGTGGAAAAGTTGTGACGTTGATAGCGCAAGAGAGGGAGAGGGTGGAAACGTTCTTCTCCCCCGACTCTACACTTCAGGTGGATATCATATTTTGGTTTCTGTATTTTGGCTCCAGCTCCATTTGCATTAATCTACGGAACGACATCGTGATCAGGACATGGTCCCTGCAGCCATTCGACTGGCGAGGCAGAAACTATGTAGCCGTAGATAAAGTTGACTGTCCTCCGACCCTCATCTCTCGACAATGATGATACGACAACCTATCACTATATCTTATATATATAGTAGTAGATGACGTCTTAGTATTACATTATGTGAGTTCATCTTGATTCTGTTACATTCTTCAGATACTACATACGATAAGAACATATACTACACCATATGTACAGAACATAGATGATTCACACTAATGTATGCTAGAATGAATTTTAGGTTGTGTTCAGAGCCATTCGTTCCCATACTTGGCAATTAAGTTGTGGACCATTATGTTTGACATTGTTGTTACAAATTTTCATATATCTGTGTTGATTGATGAGATTGTGTTTCAAACATGTTCGTGATTGTGTGTATCTGTGTTGTTTGATATTGTGTTCGTGATACACACCGTTGTTGCTGTAACAAATGGTGTGGGGGATGCTGCAAATGCTGCAGGGAATGCTGCAAATGCTGTATTTTTTTATTTTTTTTAATATTAGCGACGTTCAGCGACGATTACCGACGTTCAGCGACGAAAAAAACGTCGCTATCAACGTCGCTAACTGTGAGGAATATCGTCGCTGATCGTCACTAAACGTCGGTACTGTAGCGACGTAGAAAAGTCGCAAAACGTCGCCATATGGCTCTCAAGCCAGGTCAGCATCGATGCATGTCAAGTCGCTCAACGTCGCTAGATTACGTCGGTAAATTATGACGTTTTATGTCGCTGGCAGTCGCTAAATTAGCGACGTGGACACGTCGCTAAAGCTCGTCGCAATAGCGACGTATGGCGACGTTTTCTTGTTTAGCGACTAGGTTAATCCCGACTACTTAAAAACGTCGCTAAATACGTCGCTAATAGAAATTAGCGACGTATTTTCCCTTTTTAGCGACGTCTTTACGCGTCGCTGAATTGACAGATTTTAGTAGTGTAAGTTTTTGAAACTATGATAAAATGAGGATGATGATCTTTAGAAAAGTTGAATTTAAGTATTGAAATTTGAATCTATTTTGAATTACTGAAGACACCCTAACATGTAAGACTACTTCATAATCATAATTTCTACTCATCTACGGATACCAAGGAAGAGGTAGCAAAAATCTGCTGTCACGAATCCTGATAGTGAAATGGTATCTTGGTTACAGCCATATGCACATTGGCGTGCGAGGCACAAGATTACTATGTCACGCCAGAAAATGAGAATAAGGAATATGATGTTGAATTCAATGGTCGTACATTGTCATGGGTTGAAACAACATGGTACCTGACCATTTTATTTGATTATATAAAATTTCATGTATCTTCGATTTGTCACTATTTTCATGAAGTTTTGAAAAATATGTTTCAAAATATCTTAGATAACTACTCTATTTATGTAAGGTGGGTAGAATATCTTATTTATCCCTATATTGATTTTTAAAATCCTACCTATAAAAAAATTTTAATTAAATTTTGAGGACGAAATTTTTGTAAGATGGGTAGAGTGTAATAGCCGTACTCCATAAAACTTTTTTATTTTAAACATTTCTAGAATAATAAAAATATTTTATTTTGACAAATTATTGGATTCTTTTAAAAGAAGAATATATATATATATATATATATATATATATATATATATATATATATATAAATATATATATATATATATATATATATATATGAATTTTTATTTCATTTGAGTCCTTAGATTAAATTTGTAATTTCATATTTACCTTGGACACCTCATGCACACATGTCATCATGCATGTAATAGAAAGGGTATTTTTGGAATTTCCATAGAATACTTTAATCATTATGTTGGAAGAATTTTCAAAAATAAAAAAATAAAATAAAAAAGAGGAGAGCATGTTCCTCATCTCCTATTTCACCTCTCCCTTTCCTCTTTCACTCCCCACACCCTTCCCCCATCTTCCCCACACTACCTCATATGTCCCTCTCCCTATACATATCTATCTCTCACTCTCTTCCTTCCAACTCTCACTCCTCTCACTCACATCCGTGCACCCCACAGCCGGACCCGAGCCCGCTCCCGCCACGGCTACTGTCGCCGACCAGCCGGCCGACCGGCCCCTCCACCGCCGGCGGCCTCCCTTCGTGACCGCTCACCACCACCACCACTTCCCTTTTTCCTCTTCCTATATTAGGTATAATCCCTTCCCCCAATTTTCAGATAACATTTTCAAATAAAACTTAGGTCAATTCCTCCATCTATATAATTCATTAATTATTCTCAAATTTCTGAATAGAATTCATTGAAGAAGAGGATTGGGGAAAACAAAACCCTAGTTTCAATTTGGAAATCAAAGCAAGGCAAGCCCTATTTCTTCTCTATTTTAAATCCTTTATAATTTTCAATTTTGTTATTAAATATTGTCAATTTTATTATATATGATGTTCAAGTAAAATCTAAATAAATAAATATAGGGTTGTGATTCATATTTTATATTGATTTTAGTAAAAAAAAAGATTGACTAGGGATTTATGGTTCATAGAGATGGATACGAACACGCATGTCCGAAGGAATTTGATTAAGTTGACACGGATACTTGTGTGACACAATATGGACACGATGTGGACAAATGTTACAATTCTATAATCTAATTTTAAACTAGTTGATTGTTAGAATTTGTTTATAGATTATTATATCATATGTACATATTAGAAATTTTATATAATTGGATAGACGTGTGGTATGTATATAATACCATGTCCTACTTGGTATCAAAATATATAGGCTATGTTTATGGATTCGCTTCGAATCACATATGTATACATATAGTCCGATAAACTTAAACCCGATTAGTTATATGAATTTTCTCATTTTTGTCATAAGGGAATTAGTTGAAAAAATGCATCAATTTCTGTCCAAAATTGAAATAAGTTCTAAAATGGCTACCTATATTAGAGAGAGAAACTAGTATAAGCCCTCCGATAAGCTTAAGTTGTTTTCGGACATGAAATTAGTCTCGTTTGAATTGCACATGACTTCTAAATTTGATAAAGTAGAATTTACCTTTCCAAAAATTTAGTCTATGTACTATTTATGAGATCAAAGTCTTGGATATTCATGTATCACAATGACATAGACACTATGCTAGAATTAGAACTTAAGAGATTTTGATCCTAAAGTAAGGTGGTGACCAATACATTATGAATGTGATATTTTTATGAATGTATATATATTCCAATGTGTGATTCTTCATGATTATGGATTTATCTAACTTTATATGTTGTTTTTACTGTAAATTTCTTACTAACTGAAAATTAGTTTCTTAAACAAAGTGGAGCAATTGCAAAATAGCTAATGGTAATACACTTCGGTAATAAAATTTCGTCCTTGGAAGCTCTAATTTTATTGTTTAATCAATACCTTTAATTGCGTGTGTACCGGTGTTGAGAGTTGATCCACCAAAGGGGTCAGCGTACCCGGGAATTCTACGGAGGGTTGCTCCGGGTGTGTTTTATACTCTTATGAAAAGTTCGGGCTCTAAAATACAAAGAAGACTATGCCGAAATTTTTGAAAAATTCCAGAGTTAGCCATTTTTGGGAAGTCGAAATGCTTAAACCCTAGTTCCTAAATTTTATCAATTTTTTAGTACAATTTTGATCATGAAATCCTTGAAAGTGTTACCTCAGGCACACAAATTCTAGTTTGACATTATTTTCCGCTAAAGACGAAAATCGCATGCTTAATTATATTTTCGTTTTATGTGTGTTTCCTATCACACTAAAGGAGAAATACAATTTGAATTTAGACCATAACTTAGAGTACACTATAGATTAGAATTGCATCGGGATGGAAGAGAAACCTTTGGATCACACCTTCGAAATCTTTGCAATATTATATTTACAAAACTGATCAGTTCCTGTTTATCGACATTCGTACGGCCATATGATGTCTGAGGTGAGGCTTAGCTCACTTTTCTATTTTCCATTGGATTATGAATCTCCAAATTCGGCCCTGTAATGTCCAATGTAGTCTTGTTCCGATATTCTTAAAAAATTTCAAGTCATACGACAATTGTTATAACACTTGATTCTGATAACTCGGAAAATAACTCATGTGTTATCCTGATTATATCACATCATTATGTGATAACTGATACTAATGGGACGGATAAATCTAAGCACCGCCCATTAAGTATAAACCTGATCCAGGGTAAACGGGATTATTGCAAAAAAAATAGAAGTTGTGTGATCCAAAAATGTTTCTCTAAATATTTACATTTGCATATAAGATTTGTCTGAGATTTACACATTTATACCTAACACCTGAATTCTTTTGAGAAAAGATGATAATACTATAAGAAATTTTTTATCAATAAATATACTTTTAAAATTATCCTTTCCTCCAGTTCAATTTTGATAATTTTATCATCTTACCGTACCTTACTTAACTCATTCCTTGACTGAGGGCTTGCTCGTCATATTGACGACCTAGTTTTGTTCACTAGGTTTTGATAAAGGTCATGAGGGAATGCCAATGTACACTGAAGAGGAGCTTAATGAATAAGACAAAGGGGAGGTCGACTTTGGGCATCAGCTAGTAGTATTTTGTAACTGGTTTTGTATTATACGTACTAGCATATGTGCACGTGCCTTATACGTATTTTAATATTATTTTAATTAACTTAGGAAGACCAAAGGGTAGTCTTTCTAATTATTAAGTTGACTTTATTAAAATTAATGAATAATTTTTAATTAGCATAGACATGTAAGGATATTTTCGGAATTTAAAATTTTTACCATCCAAGTTTTCTTATTATATAGTAGAATAGATTGGGTTAATGGTTGTAATCGGGTAGAATAACAAATTTTCTATTTATAGTTTAAGAATATCCTTTAATCAACCTGTTATTTATTATTTTATGCATCATGTGACCTGTGATCAACCTATCCTAGAACCCTACGGGTGACAATCGCGAATATGGGTACTGGGATATTCATAGTCGCGTAGCCTGGGGATGTTGTTACGTACTCGGCTCACCATATTTTGGGAGCGGGGCATGACATATAGCCTGTATCCGCTATACCTATAGCAGGCTCGTAGCAGCACTCTAAGTCGAGCACCACTACGACATCACACTAATTACGACTTCTGGACCTACATGGGCTACCACTAAAAATGTGTCACGACCCGCAACCGATGTAGGGGCACGAGTGCGTGACAGCGCCTAGCCTACGCCACAGCATCGATGGTAGAATGCTGTCTTGGTTTGCTAAACTAACTAACAATATAAATATTATAATCTTTCGAGATGGTCAACTCCAAACGGAGCACAAGTAATGACAATATATCCATACTCAATCATAATACTGTAAGGAGGATAAATGGCATGAAAAGATAAAGACAACATAAAATAAAAATCCAGATAAATCTAACATAGTAAAATAATACAAGTCCAGATGGTCTCAGAGTCAACGATCTCAAATACAAGTCTCAAAATAATAAACAGGCCAAGAGTCATCAACTGGAGACAAATCCAATTCAAACCTAGCCTAAATGAGTCGCTAGATAAGCCTCCTCAGCTGGAGCTTAGCCCTCCTGAAACAGAGTCTCCCGACCCATGCCTAGTATATCTCATCGACCGTAATAGTTAGGACAACCGTCATCTGAAAAAATATATCTAGTCAGGATTGGAGTGAGCACACCACTTACAGCAGTTCTAGTTAATTGACAAAAACTATAAAACTGTAAGTAGAGAGTACGATAAATGATGAAGAAGTAGAACTATCAATATGTAATTGTAATCTGACAATGGTACTATAAAGAATGAACATTGTGAAGAGTACAATGTACAAGAATAAAAATAAATAGACAACATGTAAGTACAGTCCAGGAAATATTACGGGAACAATAAATACTATAAATAATATGTGTTTGAAATACTAGTCTCGAGTTATGATCGGCTTGGGAACTTGTACAATAGCTAAGTGGCCTGGTTAATCATGCGTGAGGTGTACGAATAACACTTACAATGTCTACAATTATAATAGGGATTTGATCACATTTCTTACTAGGATTTTCCCCGCCCCCACTAGTACAGTGGATCCAACCATGACACGTTACGATACACGAGCAATATTTTATGATACTATCATGTACAATGTCTAATGAACATATCGTATACGATGTCAATACGATAACCATGGTAACTTCTCATGATAGAAGGAATACCCGGAGACACGTATACAAAAGCTTCCTACAGAAATACACAAGAAAACGATACAATTGGTCAAAACACACGATGAATATCATCTCCATATAATTTTGCATTTCATCGAGCCGGGATTACTAACTAATACTAATATAATAGAAAAGAACTATCTTTTCTGTATACTTTTCCCGATTCTGCTGCTATCGTGGGCCTTACACAATCGATCGGATCCTATAGATATCCCTTCAACACAACATAGGTCATTGAAAGGATCTCAGATGACTCACCAAAGCACGAAAAATGGGGTTGTGGGAGAGCAATACAAGCATCGTGCTGCTAGGCGAAGCGGTGGAGTGTCGCACCCTAGATGGCGAGAGTCCAGTAGCCGAAAGCATCACTAGCTTACGCTCTAACCCGAGTAGCATGGGGCACGTGGAATCCCGTGTGACAGCAAGGATCCAGAAATACCAATCCGTGTGACCAACGTATCGAGAATCAAATATATCATCGCTAAATACGAGAATCATAGTATAAATCAAATAATAGAAACTACCAGAGAATATATTCGCCTGAGATCCTATGCGAAATATCAACAATGTCCGATGCGGTGCCGCGAAGACCTAAATATAGAATATTATATCAATGTCAAGTTTTGGAAGTGAAAGCAAGTCAAACTAGTCCAAACCTAGGCCAATAAGTCATTTCTAGGTCAAATTGGTCAAACTATGTCAACTATAGATCGAACTAGTCAACTTGGTCAAACTAGCTATTTCTAGGTCGAATGAGTCCACCTCTAGTATATTGGGTCCATACACTATGTTTCTAGGCTTTACTAGCTATATGGAATGCTAGGGTATCTACACTATGACATATGCCAAGGCTTACAAGATGGTATCCCAACCTATTTACCCCAAAACCTATATTTCCTAGGTAATTTCCCCTTTACCTATCCTATATGTACCTTATCTATTATATATGAAATAACTTATGGATACTACCCAACACATATACATCACCCAGACTCATCACTCAACACCTTACCTATAATGTTATCCACCTTTACCTATCCAAATACCTACACATTTGACCCAATACTTATCCTAACATTGCCTAACCAACCTTCTTTAGATAAACTCCATTACGTGTACATTAAACCCCTTTGGCTGCTATCAACCTAATGTAAGGGTCTGTACACACCTTTGGCACATGTCCTGCACAACTGTGTGCATGCACACACACACAAAGCTCTCCTCTTGACTATCACCTCCAGTGTACACTGCCACTCCCTCTTACCTGTTGCTAATACTCTGTCACTTGCCTGCAGCAAGCTTCACCACCCTTGCACTTGCTCCCCTACACACTGGTAAGCTACCTACAGATTTCTCTTCCTACCCTGCACTTCACTTTACTGCAGTAGTCTCCCATATAGGCCAAAACAGCCCCTTAATCCTCTTATCACTGCCATACACTCTTCCTTCTACTCTATCACCTACTGTTGTAATTACCCCTCTCATAAACACCATGCTGCTGCCAAAACAGTTAGGACTGCTATCTAAAAGCTTATCTATATACAAATCTACACGTACAACCCAGGTGCATATCCCCTAACTAAATCTGTTGTGGTCAATTTTGGCCATACATCAAGGCCAACAGTGGCCTGCAAGCTCTGCCCTAAGGCCAAACAAGGCAAAGCATTGCCTGCACCTTCTTGTTACTGCTTGCCACTGCAATGCAGTGGCTAATGCTCTTCCCTCTCTTTACATCTGACCTATCTCTAACCCCAATACCTATTCACAAACCTGTGAAGCCTCCCCCTCTATTGTCTGAACTCGAGCCCTACCTTTGTTCCCTGATGTTGCCACTGTCATCAGTGGCAACCTTGCTGAGATTGGACTGATACTTACCTATATCAGCAAGGTACATCAATCCCTTCTACTGTCACATGATCCCTCACTTAACTCTCCAACACAGCCACTCTATATATATATATATATATATATATATATATATATATATATATATATAACCCCTATCACATATAAAGATATATATAGATACACACTCAAGACATCCTACATATGTATCACACACACAGGGCATTCCCATTTCCCTAGCACTGCTCTCCCTTTCAGTTCAGTATAATGCTAAACTCAATATTCCCCCATCTTCAATTCAGTCAATAGACTGAACATCATAATCTCCTCTAACTGGTTGTTCAGTCCTCACCCCTATCATGCAGTCCTATAATTGACTGATACCCCTCTTGCCTATACCTACATATGATTTTTCCTTCTTAATATCTCTACCTATCTATCTAATATATCTACTATACTTACCAATTACCAACATATCCACCTACCAATCAATCTTCTATCTATCCAACTATTAACATATACATATCTATCAAGCTAATTTAATTACCTTCCTATCTAAGCTGCTTGAACCCTGTCTATACATTCCGACCTGTTATTCATTCAAATTCCTTGCTGCTACTGCCTCTTAAGTCCCTAATGCTACTTCCTCTTCCTACCATAGCGTTCCACTGCTGTATACCTACTGATATTGCTACTGTTTGTTGTTGCTAAGCAAGGTGTTGCTCTTACCCGAGCTACCCATTTCATCTGCTGCACTTGTCTATCAAGCACAACAACCAACCCAAAACCAAGCCAAGCCTACCTCTAATACAGGTGGAACAGGGAGTACAACCCTATGTCTAACACTCTAACACCCACACTTATCTAATTCCTATCCTTTCCTTTCTCAATATGTATGCATACACCCTATGGATTTGTAACTGCCATTCCCTTTCCTCATTCTCATCATAAATCTTCCTCTCATTTGTTTCCCACAGGCCCAAACTGTTACACACCCCTCTCGTACACTCATATGAGTGTCACACCCTCATATAGAGATAGCTCTCACATACTTACAAACCCACATGACCTATTGACAGTTTTACCCTCCCCTAAATACATATACATGCACATATGACATTTTATACAATTATATATATATATATATATATATATATATATATATATATATATATATATATATATATATATATATATATATATATATATATATATATTTTTATATATATATATATATATATATATATATATATATATACATATATATATATATATACACCCATATGCATGTATTATCAAATCTAACCGTGCGTTTCATGAGATATCATGACACCACACCACGTATCCTATTTAGACACGTACCCAAAATTTTAGCTCAAAACAGACACAAAAATCTCTTTGGGGACACGTGTCGAACACTTGGTGGACTAGTTTACGATACGTCTAAGATACGCTATCAAACTTTATCTGGATCCTACCAAATTTCATAGGCAACCCTAAAATAGGTAGACACACCTAATTAGTGAGTCATTGGGCTAGTGTCAAGTGCCATGTGAAATAGAGCATGGGCACAACATGTGTAGGAGTCCCAAAAACCTCCAAATTGATCATGTGCCCTACCGTATCCAATTGTGGACACATAGCTAGTCTCACAATACTCTAACAAATCTAATTTGGTCCACTAAACATAATGACAAACACTTGGTATATTATTCTTGGATTTTTCCAAGAATGGTACAAAAACTCATTGTAAAGGTCTCCAAATGGGTCCAATAAAGCCCAAGCTTCTCCCCATGGATAGTCCTAATGCATGAGTGATTCCTAAATAACAAATGACACTAATTAGAATCAATTACAAGGGTTAAATTCATATTTTACCTATTAGGAGATGGATTCCCAATGAAATGGTAATAGTGGACACAAGTGAACACAACACTCAAGAATGGACACCTCCTTCAAACTCCACTCCTTACTCCTAGTCTTCAAGCTCCTTCTAGTGTAGAGAATGAGAGAGGTTGATGAGAGAATGAGTGGGATTTGAGAGAAAATGGTGGAGGATTGGCTCTACTTGGGAAGAAATTCCAAAAACGAGAGAAATTGGACTATGGAATGAAATGAATAGTGGCTCTCTCTCCCCATTCATGGCTGGTCATTTAGGCTAGGTTAGCTAATCTAGAATGTCCTCCATGCCCTCCAATATTGTCATGAAGTCTAATTACCATATAGAAGGTTTAGCCATATTTCGGTCAATAGTCTAATCTCTAATTTAACTAATTGGTCATGACTAATGAGCCTAATGAATCTAATCTAACAAGTTGGTTTATGAGATCATGTCATGCTAATCATTGGGCTCTAGTTTAGTGTCTAGACTAACTGGTTCACTAACACAAGTCTATAACTAGGCTAGCTATTAACCATATTGACTAACACAAAATAAACAAATAAATACACACACATGAAATAAATAATTAGTCACGTACATATAGTATAAAATATATATTTTTTAAATTGGTACAAGATAGGAAAAGACAAAAATACCCCTATTATGGAAATGTTGTAGTTACAACTACATGCTTATATTTCTTATCAGTCATTCACACTGGATATACTGTACACGTTCTACCTGTTCATTATCAGTACACTGACATGATTATACCTACTGACACATAGACATGATTTACGGATTCATACTACATGGCATATAGGTGACTCGTTTATGATCTCTGGACATCTACTTTTCCTATGTACATGTTAAACTGGATTTATGAACTTATCATTTGTTAGAGTCGGACTGGACGTGTCGTGGATGCAACGCGAACAGTATCATTGGGTGGGGAGGGCAGTCACTAGACTATGAGCTACTTTTCCACATTGTTACCGTTGTCTCTTACCCAGAGCCTCAGATATTCATAGTTACCATAGTTCCTTACTGGAACTGCATATTTTTTTATAGTTATCGGAGTTTTCTTACCAAAGTTTTGAATTACACCATGACAGCTCGTGCGTACAAATGGCGTCCTCAAGTGCATTCCACAAAGACTAGATAGTCTGCTTAGTAGTAGAGTTACTTGATCACCTGTGTATTACCCCGATCACGTGTCTATTTTCTGTATCACATGTTACTACCTACACATGATATCTATTGTACTTTATAGTGGCATCTATATTATGCATCTTGCTATGTCCCACTGAGGACCTGGTTTCCTTCCTGGTATATGCTGAGATCTGACATAGGATATTGAGGGTTTACTTCTTCGGGATTTTTCAGGTATCGTTAGTTAATGCCTTCTTATCATCCTTCTGTAGTATTTCATATCTAGTTTTTCTTAGTACCTTAGTAAAATATGCGGATGTATACTATGGCTACTTGGACACTTGACAACTTATACGTATTCGGGTTGGACTGGAGTCCGCTTGAATGCGTAGCTGGTCGTTGCGACGTGTCATGGTTCCGTGTATTTTAGGACTGGGGCATGATATTATTTTAGTAGTGGCCCATACATGTCTCGTCTTCGTAAAGTGTATGAAGTCGTAGTGGTACTTAGGATAGGTGTACTACTACGAGCCTGTGACCAGTTGGGAAATAAGATTTGTTGATACATCCACAACTAAGATTATAGGTTCTTTAGGACTCTCCAGCATGATTGTTCTCTCCTTTCTTGACATGATTGCTTTTTGTTCTATCTTTCTTATGGATTGACTAAACTCTTTCCCGTTAACCTCTTGAGTAATTCTTATCGTTCTTTTTCGATAATTGTTGGAAATGCCTTATGGAGGGGTACAGAAAGTATATTTATTCTTGTATTACGGAATCGAGAGTTTTTGCAGCCAGAGAAACACTGACGAGGTATGATTTCAGATGACGGCATCATAGTTACACATGTTTCTCAAATTCTAACTTGAACCACCTCCTATGCATTTTGATTGACCTCTTCTCTTGTATTTCGTAAAAAGTTAGTTTGAAAATATTTTATGGATTTAGCCAAGATAAGTTCAAGAACCTGTATTATCTGGCGTAGCAGCTGTGCACTGTAGCCGTCCGTCGTATTATGGAACAAGGAAGTTAATTGCAGCCAGATGCACACTGGCACGACAGTAACTTCATGTGACATAATCACGGAGATATATCGTTTTCGAGTTTTACCTAGACTACATCCTATGCATCTCATTTGGTCTCATACCATTCTTGGAGATATTACGACAATCTTTTCTATCCTGCTTGGCCTTTAAGTTGTTTGAATATTAATATGGATTGCTCGACCCAGTCTTAGGCCCTTGTTACCTTCTATTTAATAGACATCTGAAATAGACAAATCCTCGTAGTTATATTATATAGTATAACTAGAATATGTTGATTGATGTGATGATGATGTTTAGTATCTAAGATAGATAGATATTCTTAGAGGTTGATCGAGTTAAGCTTCTACGGCGGGTATGAGTGACTAGCTATATGGAACTTAGAGTCTATTAATGTAGGGAGTGAATCGACGAATTCATTGTTGATAATAAAGATTGATGACCTTATGCTATGGTATAATAACGAGTTAGAAACTATTTTGGTTACTAATAGGGAATTTAAATTATACGTTGGGACCTTGAAGATTGAGCATATATAAGGTTTTGATGACTAGATTGACTTGACCCTAAAGGCACATTGTTGGATATGATTGATTCGATGGTAGACGCTTGGATAACTAAAGCTTTAGCTTCTGGGAATTTAAATTGATACTTGACTATGGTGTTTGACAGTGAGAAATACAATGGTTGTACTCGAGAGCTTTACTTTTGGAAATCGGATTGATAAGGCAGCGCCTAAAAGTAACAGATTATTGACTGTTATGGGCATATTAAGACTAAGTAGTATCTTTGGAAGAATAGGGACTAGGGAAAGCAATAACGAATGATAATTCATTATTGTCGTTAGTGACTCGAGGAAGTGGAATATTTAACAATAGAGGCTAACATAGGTTCATAATTCTAGCTGCCTTTTAGAGTTTTGAGAAAAGACCCTAAATAAGGCAGGATGAGAACGTACTATTGAAAATACACATCAGAGGGTATCCTTCTCATTACATTATTTAAGGGATATATCAGAGTTAGAGATAAAGTATGATCTTACACTTACGAGATTTAAGTTCCTAGGTAACTAATGGTTGACATTTATACGAACGACATAAATTTGCGGATGATTGTAAATAGATTGACTTCAGGATTCCATAACGATGATACGATGCATATGGATGATATCTAAGATAGATAAGTGTAACGATAATGCCAGAACCCTATTATAGAGATTGGAGAATTTGAGCAATAATGGGCTATGTATTTAGGTATTGATAAATTAAATAATACCCTTGCCATCTTGGAGAGTGAATACATGAAGGTTTTGAAGACTAGAATATAACCATGTCTTCGGGAGTTAATGAATAATTTTAGATTATAGGGGACTTACTAACAAGATGAGAGGAGAAGTAGCCAGGATTGAAATGAGGTTATGATTGCTTAAATGAATGCATGATGTAGCCTTGAGGAATATGTCACTATTGATGAGTAGAAAAGGAGAGAAAGACTGTTTGGCAGAATGAATAAGTTGAACTTCGTACTAACGTATTCAACATGGAAGGATTTCATAGGTACTGTGGTGGGCTCGAAATGAGAGCCTGATTATGGTCATGAGTTCCCTAGTTAATGATGAAATAGGAGCTGATTGAAGAGTGAATATAATATCAGTGATGATGTAGTATATGATTAGTAAGAAAATAATTCAAGGAACGAATGCCATAAACCAATGGATTATACATGGTGGACACATGATTAAGAAGGAGGTACAGTAATGAGTCGTAGTAAATTAAGTGAGCCATCAATGGATGACCTACTTGGAAATTGTTGGCCTAGCTGACGACAATATTAGCAGGGACTGGACGTAGTATGGCTCATAGGTAGATTGGGTGGTTAACCCTAGTATAGCTCTTTATGTGGCTATCATAGTAGGGTGATTATAGTCGATGAATCCCTAAGTTGAACCTAAATTAAGCTAGGAATTAAATAGTTGGCTACACATGATTGAAGGTACCATTAAGGAGGATTGAGAGAAATTAATATAAGGATACCATGCATGGTTGATGAAATAATAGTGTCTACTAAGGGGCAACGAAACCAACTAGTTATGAATGAGAATGGAAGGATGGATGAAACCAGACAATGTTGACAAATAAACATATCTCGAGGATGACCTACATTTTGGAGTATACAAAAGATTTCTTGTTGACATCAAGGGTTTTAAAGGACAAACGACGTAGTTTAGGGTTGAGAGGACCTTAGTCGGTTTAGAAGTTAGACTCTAGTTGCATGTTTGTCCATGACAGATGATCAGGAGACACCAACTTCTGGAGTAGAGAATATGGATAAGGTTGTTATTATCATAGATAGTCATATTGAGTGTTCATAGTATTATATTAGCTTGAACTTGTTAGATGCATGCAATAGCCTACGGAGATGATATCTGTAGAATCTTCAAGGAATGATCGTGGCAAAGATGTACGTGCATGGATCGATAGCTTGGGGGGTGTCACCATCAGACAGACAAATTATCAGCGTTCGAGAGTTCCTAAGAATCCAAGAGTTGTAGCCTATCCCTAACGGTATTATCGATCTCTCAACTTCAGTTACTTTCTCCTAGTCGTTTCCTTCTTGCACAAACGAATCCTTTGCCTTTCTCAACTTATCTTGCTCCCAATATTATTATCGTCTCATTCGAGGATCAACTATAGGTGATACGATCGTGCTATTCTTTCTGGAATACACAGCCAAATCCTTCATGACCTTGTTACTCGTTCAATCTTTAATTTTGAGGACGAAATTCTTCTAAGGTGGGTAGGATGTGAGTCCCCTTAATTTTAGGATTTCTTTTAAAAAAATTATATAAATTATTTTCGATAAATAATTTTATTATAAATAGTTTTTATCATTGAATGTACTTTTTCGTAACTTTAATTTTTGGAGCGCCAATGATGTCAATCTCTCAGAACTTCATGAGTTTTGTAGTAGGCAAGATTATCTTTATTTTGATATATCATGTCTCACTCAAACTTATTCTCTTGTATTCTATTTACATCGTGCAACTTTCTAGTCAATTTAGGCCGTTTGACCATCTACAGTACAACTCGACCGAACTTCCAATTTAATTTCGGGGCTCGACATCGCTCCAATATAATCGACCCAATATATAGTTTTGACCTATTTTGAGCCTACTACACGCATGCCACTTGTGTGCCATCCTACGAGCTCCCGTATGCTTTTATTTTATCAATGATCATAAATGACTTAATTTGTAGTCATGATCGCACCAAACCCAAACCTAGCCCAATCGAACCCAAGCACCCAACCCAATTTCATGTGGCCACGCACATGGCACCCCTTGTGGCACTGTATGGGAGGAAGTATTGTTTCTCTTGTAAACCCCTCTTTTATTTAATTATTTTTTGCTAGCATTCATATTTTAAAATATTATTAATCAATATTCATACTTATGCCCTAGCCTAATTTGTCTTGTCACTAGTGTAGTTAGGTCAATAAACAATTATGGAATATATATATATATATATATATATATAGGGAAAACGGGATATGAGCCATAGGCTCATACTCTTATATGAGCCATCCCAAGTGGCTTCCATGTGGACCAATAATAGTATAGTGACTTGGAAGAAAAAAAAAATTAAATAAATGTAAATGAAAGATATCGTAAAAGATTTGATAAATAATAACTTACCATATCTTTGCTTAGGAACTTACCAAACAACTTTGCCTACTAATTTAAATATAAATAATACCATTTGTCCCTCCAAACTAAAATTATTATTAACATTAAAATTAAATTTAAAATTATTATTAACATTAAAATTAAATTTAAAATTATTATTAACATTAAAATTAAGATTAATATTAATTTTAATATTAACATTAAAATTAATATTAACAATAACATTAACATTAATATAAACATTAAAATTAATATTAATATTAACATTAACATTAACATCAACATTAATATTAATATTAAAATTAATATTAACATTAACATTAAAATTAATATTAAAATTAATTTAACATGAAAATTAAAATTAAAATTAAAATTAATATTAATATTAATATTAATATTAACATTAATATTAATATTAATACTAACATTAACATTAATATTAATATAAATATTAGTATATTAATATTAACATAAACGTTAACATAATTATAGGAACTTTTATTTCTATCTATTTAAATTTTGTTTTCCAAGTCAATATATTTTTATTGGTCCACATGGAAGCCACGTGGAATGGCTCATATAAGAGTATGAGCCTATGGCTCATATCCCGCTTTCCCATATATATATATATATATATATATATATATATATATATATATATATATATATATATATATATATATATATATATATATATATATATAAGCTTTGTAACTAATTGTAGATAGAGCATTGAGTACACTCTCCCTGGAGAAAGTACTTGGGTAAGAGCACTCAAACTTATAGTAAATCTGGTATTAGGATTAAGTTTTCTAAAGATAATGGAAGTATACTAATAAGAAAAGATTATTTACAGTTACAAAAACACACTCTTTACTCCAGTCTTCTTAAATGATGAACCTACCATGACAAGACTAGTAGAAGAACCCCAAACAAAAGAATACAAATGCAAAAGAGAACGAGAATGCCAACTAGAAGAACAAGAAATAATAACATCTGAAGAAGAGATAGAATATATATATATGTACTAGCATATGTGTACGTGCCTTGCACGTATTTTAACATTTCTTAATTAGTTTAGGAAGACTCTTTAGGAAGACCAAAGGGTAGTCTTCCTAATTACTAAGTTGTCCTTATTAAAATTAATGAACTATTTTTAATTAGTATAAGTATGTAAGGGTATTTTCGGAATTCAAAAGTTTCACCATCTAAGTTTTCCTATTATATAGTAGAATAGATGAACTATTTTTAATTAGTATAAGTATGTAAGGGTATTTTCGGAATTCAAAAGTTTCACCATCTAAGTTTTCCTATTATATAGTAGAATATATATATATATATATATATATATATATATATATATATATATATATATATATATTTTAGAGTATAAATTGGAGTATATATATCCATATAGAATTTAGGGTATATATACATATCTATATTTGGGATTCATATATGCATACATATATGTATAAAACCTATATTGTGTATAATAATTAAGGTTTAACTCTCAACTTAGATATGAAATGAAAATTTCCCATACAAAAACCCTCTATCCCAAGCCAACCTCAAGCAAATCTTTTGGCCCAGTAATATAAACCCACCCTTTGAGCTAGACGGATCCGGGTCGGGTAACAAATCCAAACCTGATAACCCAAATACCCAACCTTATAATTCAAAAGAATACCCAACAGGCGGGGTACTGTTCCTCTCTCCGGCGCTCTTCTGCATGCAAGCCTCTGTGGGTTGCAGGCCACGCCGTACGGCGACCTGACACTTCCACAGCTGGCATAGGCTGGCGGACGAGCCCTCTCCTTCCCTTTATATGTATATACTCATTTTTCTCCTCATCCATTTTCTTCCTCCTCCTTCTCCTCCATCGTCTTCTCTGTACCCGCCATACCGACGATACCATTGCTGCCTCCCCGCGCGAGGTAGTATGGCAGTTACTGGAGCACGTCGTGTTGCACTGGTGCATAGCGCCAACCTCGACGAGTGGAGGAAGAAGCCGCATTGGAAGCGGGCTACCGTCTATCGATGAGTCATGGCTTCGACAACACACCGCCCTCCTAGGTCGAATAGACTGCCCCGGTGACCACTCCGGTGGGGCTCCCACCTCCGACAGCTGCCGCAAGAACGACCGGCAGCGCCGCCCTGCCACGGCCTGGCAGCAAATGCGCGCGCCCACGGTAGCAACAATGTCGCTATAGCAGCACGTTGGTTGCTGTAACCTCCGCGCAACACCCCCGGGGCCAGACACTCCGGTGAACCCCTGCATGCCATCTCGGCGTGGCAGTAGCGTCCCCGACGTGAAAAGCCTATTCGTGTGTTTTGCACGAAATCTCGTCGTGACGCGTACGAAATCGAATCTTGAATTATGTTTCGGAACAACAACTTTGGACGCATTTTTGGAAAATTCGACCATTGGATCGTCGATCTGATTCTTTCGTCTCAATCTCGGTATATACCCATACGCCCACCTTAAATTTCAACCGTTAATCGATCGTTTGATCGGTCAAAATTGGCCACCAAGTTGACCATTTAAATTATATTATTTTTGGACAATTTTATGGAGCAAACTTTGCAGATTCTTTTCTCTCTCATCGAAGCTCCGGTTGACGAACCGCTAAAGTTGATTGAAATTGACGCCAAAGTTGGTTGAAATAGACGCCAAAGTTGGCATCTCGAAACCGTAATTTTTAACTTGTAAAATTTTAATTTTAAACCTGGGACTCCAGATTCCAATATGATGCCACCAGTGGACTCGTGGCGTCGTTTTGACTAAAATTCATATATAATTTGCTGAGTTTAGAGCAACGAGGCCCGTTTACGCATTTTCGTGCAAATCGGGTTCCAATGTCCGGGTTAACGGGCCATTTTGAGATCGGCTCATCGGAATCCAATTTCAAATATTTCGTTGGATTCGTATCGTCATTCTTGACTCGTGGACATATAATTTGCCAGGTTCAGAGAACTTGTATCCTGGCACATTTTTGGTACAATGTGGTTCCAATAGCAGGATATCGTTTTGATCCGAAATTACTATTTTGCTCCTGTATCCAAATTGGACTTATGGATAGGCTATCCTAGCTAGTTTGACCATTCTGGACACGTTGATGATGTTTGTTTCAGCATCTGGCGGCGTCTGTAGATTTTTCCTTTATGTATCACCATTAATTATAATTAACTCCTATGTATGATCGTATTTCGGAATTCGTGCATCGAAACTGAGATCAGTCGATTCCAGTGATCTCATATCGCTAGAATTGACAAGTTGACCATGTGGATCGCCACGATAAGATGGTTAACCTTGCGGTTGATCATCTTGTCTCGATTTACATGTCGTAGGTTTTGCTGTACGAATAACGAGGTGCAAACTTAATATTTTGAACCTACTACTTACAAAATTTATAGTATTAGCCATAATGATTATAGAGACTAATGTGAACTAGTTCTAGGCGATATAATTACAAGTGTCTTAGATAACATGAGATAATATGCGACTAGAACGACCCAAGCTCTCTAGGTAGGAGCTATAGTCATACGTGTATTTAGTGTGATATATATTTGTTTGTGATTTGGGTTGATAGATGTTACTTGGAGTATGGTTCATTGGCTCATGGATAATGGGTTAGACTGTGGTACTGCAGCCTCAACACAGATTGGACAACTCCAGGCAAGTATACCTTGCCAACTTGATTTATAGTATCTACATGCTTATATTTTTTTATCAGTCATTCACACTGGATATATTGTACACGCTCTACATGTTCATCATCAGTACACTGACATGATTACACCTGCTGACACAGAGACATGATTCACGGATTCACATTGCATGGCATATAGGTGACTCGTTTATGATCTCTATACATCTACTCTTTCTATGTACATGTTTGATCGGATTTGTGGACTTATCATTTGTTAGAGTCGGGCTGGATGTCTCGTGGATGCGATGCGGACAGTATCATTGGACGGGGAGGGCAGTCACTAGGCATATGAGCTACTTTCCCACATTGTTATCATTGCATCTTACCTAAAGCCTCGGATATTCATAGTTACCACATTTTCTTACAGGAACTGCGGATATTTCATAGTTACCGAACTTTCCTTACTAGAATTCTGGATTACACCGTGATAGCTCATGCGCATGAATGGCATCCTCAAGTGCATTCCACATAGACTAGATAGTCTGCTTAGTAGTAGAGTTACTTGATCACCTGTGTTTTACCCCGATCACGTGTCTATTTTCTGTATCACATGTTACTACCTACACATGATATCTACTGTACTTTATAGCTGCATGTATATTATGTATCTTGCTACGTTACACTGAGGACCTGGTTTTCTTCCAGGTATATGCTTAAATCTGACATAGGATATCGAGGGTTTACTTCTTCGAAAATTTTCAGGTATCGTTAGTTGATACCTTCTTATATCATCCTTCTGTAGTATTTCATATCTTATTTTTCTTAGTAGCTTAGTAGAATTTGTGGATGTATACTATGGATACTTGGACACTTGACAGCTTATACGTATTCGAATTGAACTTGAGTCTGCTTGAATGCATAGCTGGCCATCGCCACGTGGCCTAGTTCCGTATATTTTGGGACTGGGACATTACACCTAGTCCTTGCCATGTCTTTCAACTACACTCTAGTTGCCTCTATCTTCAAATCCTCCAGACTCTGGCTGCACTCGAAAGTCTCTCCACAAACTGTATCCACTCGCCTGCCATAAGTGCACGCTCGGTGTTTGAGACATCTGGTGGAGTTAGACGTCTGAAATCTGTCACATTTCCAACCCTACTGCGGGGCCTGCTGGGCAGTCGTTATACCCAACACTGCCATTGTCACGTCCTGAGCATTCTCCATGCCTTGCCTCAATACGGTTTTCTCCCTGTAAGCATCAACCAATCCATGAATTATCCATAGAACTCCATTGGTGTGCTCCTCTTTGAGCTGGTAGGGGTATTACAAAGTCGGGTGTCCCTGGTGTCCGCATGTTAGACTCGTCGATGTTAGACGTATTATGGGCTCGGGTTTTACGCATAGTGTTAGCTATTATGAAAGAAAAAATGATGAAAAAGATTAGACTTAGCTATAATAGATAGAAAGCAAAGAAGGATCAAGACTAACATAATTTAAACAACTGAAGTGAAAAAAAGAGGAAGTGATTAGCCTATTTAGTGATCTTCTTTGTGAATGAGCAGTTATCTTCCTAGACTCCCTAGAATCCTACTACTCAGTCGCATGCTCTCAGTAGTATAACTAAATTAAGTACTATCACGACATCACAAAAATTACAAAGACAAGCATGTATGGACCATAGTAAAAATGTGTCCCAATCCGCTCACTTTTGCAATATGAATACGTGAGTACTTCCAACTCATGCCTCAGTACGGACGATAGTACGCTGTGTAAACCTCAATATTCATAATCATCCAACTCAATAGTATACACTAGCTACAATAATATACTACAAATTTGGAAGAGAACAAGACATTAACGGACATTGCGGTTTGCTTCGAATTTGCTGCTGCTTGCCACACAGAGGATGTCAGAGTCCACAGTGGAGGCATTTGGTGACGACGACTATAGACCACGGTCAGCGAATGCACAGAGACAGAGACGGAGAGAGGGGGGGAGGGGGAGGGGGCAGACGGTGGTCGAGGTCAGGGAACCTTGCGGTGGTATTGGTTAAGAGATGCTGGGTTGCTGCTCCTTGGGAGAAAAAAAGAAGAAAGGAGACCCTTTGACGTGTAATAACAAAAAGGTGGCGATGGTAGTGGCTTACTGGAAGTGGCAGCCGAGTTCAAATAAAAACATCCAAACCAGAAAATTGTGAATTTGCCACTTCCAAGTTGTATTTCTTCAAAGCATCCAAAAAACACAAAATAAAAATATATGCATATACAATGCCTGTGCAGAATTTAAATTTTACACTTTCGTACTTCAGTCCACTTCATGCATCCACAGAGGCCCCTATTTCGTACCATTTGTCGAAATCATTCTTTAATATCAGAATCACTCTCTTTATATAGCAATACCTTTCTTGGGTCACAAATTATTTAAAGTTTGCTCTTGATCTAGTTGGTAAAAACGATGATACATGGGTACGCCTGCTCTCACTGTCCAAGTATGGGAGCAAATTTTGTGACCGATGCTGGCAGAAGAAATGATCAAACATTGATCATCATACATAGGGTTAAGCTTAAGCCCCACATTGAGATAGTAGCATTTAAATCGAATAATGTCAGTTGAGCGAGTCCATCAAACGCAAAGCAAGTTGAATGCAGAATCCATGTCACAAGTCGATTGGAATTCACAGTTGAACAGAACTTAAATCTTGAGACCTTGAAAAGCAACGGCCAAGTAAATTACATTTTGCTTCACAAATGCTACATCGTTTACATTTTTTTGCTGGTTTTCTCAGGTTAGGGACTTCGATCTGGACAAGCCCGTTGGCGAAGAAGTAAATCTATTAGGTCCTACACAGGATCATTACTACTAATACTCTTGGTTACTAGTCGCATCGAGCGAGGAAAATCTACCAGGGCTGCTGAATGATTCGGCGAGGGCTGAACTTGGGGCTCACGCACTGCGCTGGCTTGTACTTGGCAGGCTCCAGCACAGGCTTCACCACTGCTCGGTTCTTGGGCGATTTCAAGCTCAGGCTCCTCATCAGTGATTGAACATCACTTCCTGATCCCAAATAAAACCCAAGATCAGATCCTAATTTACCACACAAGTTTAAACTCGTCTCTAATGAAATATCAAAATGAGCTGAACACCCACCAGACATGAGATCCTCTTTCCTAAGTGCCACCCCTCTTTCTATGACATCATAGGCTGCGAAGAAGCCTTCTTCGTCGACAAAATCTACCCCGAGGCTGGACAAATCATCGATGGCACCAAGGTCGATGGAGTCGGGCAGAAGATTGGCTACGTCTTCCACGTCTTCGCATTCAAAACTCTCTTCCTCCTGGTGCTGCTGGAACCAGTGGTTGCGGTACCATCCAGTCGTGTTCACCAGCTCCCACCACTCGGGGGAGAAGTCCTCCACCTGCTTGTACGCAGCTGGGATGAAAAGTGGGGCATTCGGGTTCAGCGTGGACCTTCCTACTGCCGCGGTACTCATTTCTCTCAAACCAAATCACACTCCGTCTAAATAATTTCAAAACAATTTTGGTAAGAGATATTTCCAGAGTATTTATATAAAATAATTACAGTGGCATGATACGAGAACACTGAAGAAAACTGAATAAAGAACCAACCATAATCGCGTTACTAGGCTACTACCGAGCAACCACTCGTATAAGATATAATTCTCTGTGAGATGAGAAAGAAGTCCAGAGTATTTATATATAGTCTAGAATCAATTTCGTTTTTGTAAAGGAAGCCTTCGGTCAATAATGTTTTTAGTAGCAAGCTAGGATCCACAAATACCGGAAGTAAATAGGATTCTTCCCTAAAAACAAGAAGATGTGCGCTAATACTGAACTTGATGGTGTGCTAATTTGAGAACTAGGATTAGCCAAATTGGAAGTAAAGAGGCAGTGGTCGCTTTGCCCTGTTGCGGATGTGAAAAGTTCGAAAGCATAGAAAGATGAAATACTAACACAAAAGCTATATAAATAATGAAGAACCCTTTCATATAATTCCAAGGAAAAGCTTATTTTTCCATTAAATCTTGCAAATATCCGCATAAAGCCGATGTTCATTCCCTTCTAGTGCCCAAGGCTTGGGACAGGTTTGGATGGCAGTGACATTCATTTCATCGGGACCATGTTTGATGCCAAACGTAATAGGGAAGCCAAACAACTTGCGTTCCGGATGGACGTTTGGGGATATGTCATTCCCAAAATGTGGATGAAAGGTAAATTTTGAGGAGTATCCGTATGACGACACTTTAGAAAGTCATTCATCCCTACTCGGAAAGAGTTTGTTGTTGGATTCAGACGTATACTTTTTCCATGATAGAACAAAACCTTGAGCAAAAGATGCAGACAACAAATTTGAAACCTTTCTTCTTGTTGAGTAGTAGCAGTTTTATGTTATGCTCGTGATGGTTATGATTTGTGATGTTTGAGACTCGGGTATACGCTAGCCCTTAGGGTCTGCTTGGATTGAGGGTTAAGAGAGTTGAGTGAGGGAAGTTAAGTGAGAAAAAATAAAAATCATGCTTGATTTGAGGGTGGAGGTTTAGGAGAGGCGGTTATAGAGGGATAAGTGAGGATTTGTTTAACCCCCTTTTCTCTATTTTTTCCACCCCCAAATCGGAGGGTTAACGAAGAGAATTAGGGATTTTTGTATAAAAAGTCATAAATATCCTTTATTTGTCCTATATAATATTATGACTTTTTCTCCATTTTTTTCTTGCTTTCAACATGTTGCTTCGTATCTTCCTCATGTATTTTGACAAGTTCTAATTAAAATTCCTATCAAATTTAATTTTATGACATATGTAAATAAGAGTATTTTGGTAACAATTATATTTTTATTAATCCTCCCCCCACTCAAAATCTCTAATCCAAGCAAGGGTTATTAAACACACCCCACTCAACTCTCCCTCCAACCCAAACAAGGTTATATGTATTGACTCTCCTCCCCCTCACTTAACTCTCTCTCTCTGACTTAACCCCACTTTACTCTGCTTATACTTTTTTCCCGCAATCCAAGCAGACACTTACACTGTGTTTGGGAACATTTGTGGGGAGGGAGAGAAAAATTTAAGAGAAAGAAAAATGGAGGAGAGTAAAATGAAAGTAAAGTTAATTTTTCCTTCCTTTGTTTGGATGGACAAAAAGTAGGAAAATGAAAAGTAAACAATTTTTTATTTGTTTATGAATAGAGGTATAATTACTATTTCCTCCTTGGTATTCTCAAATGATGATTTAATATTAACTTTTTGAGGGATGGTGGGGTAAATTCACTCAAATTCCTCTCATCTCTCTCCATTTTCCTCCCACTTTTGGGAGAAATTTTTTTTAGTGGGACACACCTACTTTTTCCTCTCAAATTTTCCTTCCTTATTTTCTCTCCTCCTTTCCAAACACCATCATTTAAAATTTTTCTCTCACTTTTCCCTCAACTTTTTCCATTCTTCCATTTTCCACCCTTCCCAAAGGGTACCTTAGTTTGGGTTGTAGTTGTAGTTCTGGGGGATGAGCCCTTTACTCGGAACGCCCATTTCCAGGATGTTTGTTGGGCTAGCGTTTTTGGAAAAGTCCAAATGAGCCCCAAAAAATGACACATTTGAGCAAACACCCATATAGAACAGAAGCCATCTGGCTCCACCATTGTGTTTGGCACCAAATGCAGTCTGGGATGATACGTAACTTCAATCCAAAATGGCTTAAACCTAGGACCAAATATATCCATTGGAACTTGGAATAATTTCTTGCAGACTGCCGCTTCAAATCAAGTATGAATCAGATAATCATCATGAAAAGCTCAAATGACAATAGATTCACAATAGTCTCGAACAATTCAAAGATTCACAACAGTCATGAACAATAACAATACGAGATCCATAGTTCAATATCTACAACATAAATTTGTTTTAAAAAAAAAGGAAATTTTGAATTGACTTCCATATAACTTATAAATATGAATTTGTACTTCCATCCAACTTTTTGTATTTATTATACGTATATCCCACTTTTTTGTCAATAAAAATATTTTTCCGTAACAAAACGAATATTTTGTGTCAAAAAGTGTGATGTAAAACGAAATTCATATTAATAAGGGGCAACGCAAGTCAAAAATTCCCCAAAACCCAACTTTTTAGCTTTAACAGACGCATAAGGAGTGTTTCTCCATAGATTGGCCAATCCAATAGGCTTCAGATCCCAAAATCATTCAATTTCTACTCCTATCGTTAAAGAATCACAAGATCTAAAGGTCAAGTTCAAATCATCAACATCTATGAACAATTTCAACATTCATTCATACACATCAAAAATAAAGATGAGACTGTTACCAATTTCGAAGAATTTATCCCAAAAAAATTCCCTTTTTTTTTTCTCAAAGAAATGGCTCTTGATGATTAGGGGAGGGAGGGGTATATATGTATATATATAAGAGGAGGGGTTGGGTTCTGCTCACCGCCCGAGTCGGTTGGTTAGGGCACCCCGAGCCTGTAGGTACGGGCTGGAGACGGCTGAGTTACCGCTGACTGCGCGTGACCGTACCGCGTACGCGTAATTTTTCGGCAGCCAGCCGACAGAGACTGTAGACGTGTCGGTAGGTGACGTCAAACTAGCGCAGAGAGCCGTTGGATATTAAGGAAACTCACATCCATTGTCAGATTAAATAGTAGTAATTATTATAGAAAATTTGAGTGGCATTCACTTTGATTATTTAAACTAGCATATGTGCACGTGCTTTCCACGTATTTTAACATTTTTTTAATTAACTTAGGAAGACTTTTTAGGAAGATCAAAGGGTAGTCTTCCTAATTATTAAGTTGACTTTATTAAAATTAATGAACAATTTTTAATTAGTATAGACATGCAAGGGTATTTTTGGAATTCAAAATTTTCACCATCCAAGTTTTCCTATTAAATGGTAGAATAGATTAGCTTTTTATATGGGCACATTCAAATATGATCATGGCTAGTTTGGATTGTGGCTAGCCCAAATTTTTTTATTTTTCACAAGACTAGTCCAATTTTTGATCTTGGCTATCCCAAATTCCTCCCCCCCCCAAACCCATTTTTTCCCTTCATTTGCAAAATTTCTTCTCTCTTTCAAAACCATCACCCATCTCTTCTTCTTCCTCTTCTCCTCCACCTCTTCTCAATCCCCAACATCTTCCTCTTCTCATCCACAACTCCTAAATTTCCAACATCTTCCACTTCTCCTCCACCATCCTCCTCTTTTGAAGAAATTAATTCAAGCACCCAAATTCTTTCTCAATTTATTTCCAAAATCCTAGAAATTAATTTGAAAAATTCAAGCATCAATTACATTGTTTATTTTAATTCTTTGTAGCCCATTTGAATGAATTAAACTACATACGGAGTAGAAAATTACCCATTTAAATTAAACCCAAGTATGAACGAACGAGAAAACTCCGCGTCGACAAGGACTGTCCAATTTTCTGGCAGACCTACAAACTGAATAGACTGCCAAAAAAGTGGACAGTCCTAAGTCACAGCATGTAAAACTTAGGATTGACCATTCTTCTGACAGTCCAACATACAGACTGGACTGCCAAATAGTTGGGCAGTCCAAAGTTACATATGTTGTGAGTTTGACTGCCCATTCTTCTGGCAGTCCAACATACAGTAAGGACTGCGAGAAAAATGGACAGTCCTTTATTTCACATGTTGTGACTTAGGACTGCATAATTTTTTGGCAGCCCATTCAGTTTGTAGGACTGCCAGAAAATTGGGCAATCCTTGTTTACACTAATTGAACAACAATATTATGGTTTCCACCAATATTAGGGTTTGTGCATTATGAGGAGCCTTTGGGTGCCATCAAAATTAGAAATGAGAAAAAAATTAGGGTTTAATTTTTGGGTGTTTTCTTCTCATTTAATTCTTCTCCGTCAATTGAAAATCAAAATTCGAAATGAGAAAAAAAAAATTAGAGTTTAAACCCCATTATACTTGGAGATAGTGAGAATGAGTTGAGAAAGAAAATTAGGATTTAAACCCCATTAAAATTCTCATTTTTGTTATTTTTGTTCTTCTTCTTCCTCTTCTTCTTTTTCTTCTTGTTCTTCTTCTTCTTCTTCTTGGATGAGTTGAGGAAGAAGAAGAGCAAAATTAGAAAAATTGACTTTTATACCAAAGAGTGGGATAGCCATGATCACTTTCTTCAATGGCAAACTTGTAAATAAATCAAAGTTCAAAATGGGCTAACATGAATCAAATTTGGCTGTGCCCATATAATTAGCCTTTAAATTTAAGGTGTATCCCAGTGTTTTACAATAATGTAATTCACTGTGAGTTCCCTAAATTTTAGGATTTATTTTTTTAAATTTTCTAAATGAATTATTGTCAATAAATATTGTTATTTAATTATTTTTATCATTAAATGTTCTTTTTCGTGACTTTAATTTCTGGAGCGTTAGAGATGTCAATCTTTGGAAACTTTCTTATGAGTTTGTAATAAACAAGATTATCTTCATTTTGATATATCATGTCTCAATCAAACTTGTTCCCATGTTTTTTTTTTGCATTACACAACTTTCGGATCAATTTAGGCCATTTGACCATTCCCACTTTTATTTATGATTGTCATATGCTCATTGCCATAACTTTTAATTTAGGAGCACAATACTACTTGTTTTCTCAAAACCAACTTCAAATGCATGATCTAGTCAAGACACCTTCCATCCATGACCTTCATGTCCCACTCAGACACACCATCTTGTGCTTCATTTTTATCCCACAACTTTTCTAATACAAGACCCAATCTTGATTCATCCCACGGAGTCATATTTATTTTTGACTTGAATTGGGGACACCATTTCGACCCAAACATGTCGACCCAAAATATGGACACGACCCACATTAAGCCTACTACCCACATGACACCTGTTTCCCATTTAATTGAGCCCCTGCATGCTACTTATTTACCCGTGATCATAAATGACTAATTAAGCCAATTATTGCACCAAATCCGATTTTAACCCGATCCGACTCATTTGAACTAAATCTAAGCTTCATGTTATCCCCTCATGAATACCAACACACCCATCCCCCTACAAAACACCATAAGCCTACACACTTTCAAATCCAATTGACAACTTTATTTATCATACTCTCAAACATAACTTAACCTAATCCCCACACTCAATCCTGGCCCTTAGTTTTAATCCACACCACCCATCTCTTCATAACAATTCCCTCCACACACTTTTAGGGTGGCCGGCCCTAATGTAGTGCCCCGTCCCGCTCAGTCAATCGGAGGAATGGAAACGCCGACAGCGTTCGGCCTTAGCCTTGCAACGGCTGCTGGAAGAAATTGCTCGGTCGAAGCGACCGCTCGCTCAGGTAGGATAGTTTCGGTGAACTTGCCTCATCTTAGCCTTCACATAATAAATCGCATGTTTTCAACTTGCACAAGTAGGCTTAATAATAAAAGAGATGAATCCACATAGCTAAAGAAAATAATTTCGACGGGTCGAATTGAGTTAGAATATGGAAAGGTCCAACGGTCGACTTAGAGTTGGTGCACGGCGTGCTTTGAAAATAACACTCGATCCTTCATCCCGTGGCTTGGGAGAAGGAAAGTTGGTTGAGTAGGCGAAGTATGAACGTAGCCTAAGTCATAGGCGTCGCCCGTATGAATGCTTCATAAAGCATGCACGGTCCCGTCGTCCAAGGCTTGGCATAGCCTTGGCTTGCCCATGAGTTAAGTGGCGTTGAGCGGCTTGTGACCTAAGTCTAGGCACCCGAGTGACTTGGTCGTTCAAGTTGGATGCGTGCACGACACGATCCGTTAATACAAAGCTTGACGCAGCCTTTGCTCGTTAAGTTGTTGCGAAGTTAAGTTAGACAAAGTTATGCCGGTTGACCTAAGACATTACAAGCACTGTCCCGCACCTTCGCGGCTTGTCAAGTTATGTAGTCCCACGATCTCAAGGCCCATCGACTTAGGCAGGAGTGTCACGCAGAGCACGATTGGCTTAAGGCACGATACACGGGCTTAGTGTATAAGGCAAGGATCACAATTGATTCAAAGTGAGTTTGAGAAAGGACTATCAAATAGGCATTCATGAGTTGAACCAAAATATAGGGTAACAAGGAAGGAAATGCTCGCGACCGTGGGTCGTCGAGGGGTCTCAAGGAAAGGAATGCTCGCGACCGTGGGTCGTCGAGGGGTCTCAAGGATAGAAGTTTTGGTAGAGGAATGACTGTGTGAGACGTCAGTTTGTGTCGAGTCTTGCATGGTCATTTGACAACTTATCGACAAGGGCGATGAACCCTCGAGCGGTAACCCTGGGCTATGGGGCCGACTCGGCCTAGGAGGGAACAGGGTATAGTCGTGCGTAAGGTTTTGGCACAGGTTAAGCGGGGACTTGCGACGGGGCTAGCTACTTGCGTCGAAAGGATCCCGATTAACAAAACTATACGTCAAGTTATAGCTTGTGATGCTAGTGGCCAAGTTAATATAGATGTCGGCAAATAGCGGCTATCCGCATGTATGTCTTTGGATTGAGTTGAGTTGAAGGTGTGTACAGTTAGAACACAAAGTTTGGGCCTAAGATTGGGTTTCAACATAGGCGTCGTGCTTCGGCACGAAGATGTGGCGTCAAGTCTTGAGTTGTCGGCATATAAGTTGCTTAAGTTGGTTGAGTTGATTGAGTTTAAGTCGGAAAACCGCCGTAAGGCAAAGTTGGTTGAGTGACACTAACATTCACAAGTCTTGATTGGGTTAGTTGGTGGTCAATGTAGCAAGGGCCGCTAGGCGGCAAGGGCCGCGAGGCGGTGATATGGTTAAGTCTTACTGAATTGCGAGGCACGGGCTCAGCAAGGGTTTGTAGCACGGTCACACAAAAAATGGAGCTTCATCGCGTAGTTGCGCCTCTGATTTTTAGCCGTAAGGCAAACACGACTCGATAGGTTAACGTTGTTGGCACGAGAAGGGTCTTGAGGCAAGGTATGAGTTAACGTTCTCGTTGCAAGCACGAGATGGTCTAGAGACACGGAATAGGCCAAGGCGTCGGTCCTAAAACTGATCCTAAGGTAAGAGTAGAAAGATAATCATAAAGGGGACTAAGTTGCACAAAAGTAAATCAAACGTGTTGGGTTTTGTATGGGTGGGCGAGGAGCTCATTCCACCAGTATACGTGTCACGACCCGCACCCGCCGTGAGGGTACGAGTACGTAACAACGCCCAGCCTACGCCGCAGTGTCGGCGGTAGAACGCTGTTCTAGGTCATGAACTATAACTAGCTAACATGTAATACTCTCCAAAAGGAGTCCAACACAGAGGTACAACTCAATCACAAACTAAGGTAGAATGTAGCACGAATGGAAATAGATAAGAACTCCTCAGCTGAGGCACAACAGAAGAATAACAATCTCAACATCTACCAGTCCAAAAACTCTAAGAATATACAACTCAGAAAATAAACAACAGCTATACATGAAAAGAGAACAGGCTAAGTTATCTACACTAAGCAAGGGTGCCATCCTCAGCAGCTGCCTGAACCTCCCCAGGGGTCCAGGTCGCGAGTGTCATCTAGGCAAGCTCCAAGTAAGGGGTGCAGGGTTCCTCATCATCCTCTGTAAAATTTTCAACAGGTCCAGTCAGGACGGGAGCGAGCACAATACATCTCACGCATATCATAACAGGTTAGAAAATATAAACATGCAAGAGAGTACGATACATGAAACTGAAAGAAGATACATGATGTAAACAGGAAGAGAACTGTAATAGAAATATCTACTATAAGTAGAGAGCTACCAGTGACTAGTGATTTAGAGTACAAGGTCGACATGTGAACGGCTTGATTTGCACATGGCTATACTAAAGAGGTGTACATGGCTATTCTACTTTGGAATTGTTCACATGACTATTTATACTCCCCCAAGCCCCAATCAATACACAAGGATCCAGACAGGTTAAGTTACGTACATGGTTTTCACATGGAGCCCATAGATGGATATACATGAAGTATTCACGAGGCTCAGAGAACTGAGTGCACATAAATTCCACACGAAGGCCCACGAAGGGTGCACATGAAGTATAGGTTATACATGAGATTCATGGGAAACACGACCGATCATGATAGAACATGAGAGTACACAAGCAAGCACGAACGAGCATGAAGCACATGATAAACATAGATAACATGAGAGCGAGGAATACACGATGTACATGAAACACATGGCACAATGTATCCGATGCTCCCGAGGGGGATAACATCTCAAGCAAGGATCCATATAGTATCAATCCGTAATAATGTCGTGACAGCATCAAATAAGGTAAACTAGAGCAGGAATATAATTCTAAGCAAGTTATGAAATGATCAGAGAATGTACTCGCCTGGTATCTGAATAGCTGTGAAAATGTAATGTCCGAGATGAGGCACCTGGCTCCTAGTTAGAGCAACACAAGTCACAACAAGCCCAGAATGGTAAATAGATGCACTACTATGAGTTCTACATGAATCTAGGTCGATCTAGACTAAGTCAACTCTTGGTCAACTTCAGTCAACTATACCAGTCAAACTAGGTCAACTATGGTCAAGATAGTCTAGACTCAACTATCAAGGTCTAACAGTCTAATCAGCCTATTCTAGTAGCACACATCACATCACAAGCTCTACAAGTCTATCACACACAATCACATGTGTATATATATACCATATATACATAGGCTAATATAGGAATCTACCTAAGCCAATACAACCTATATTGGTAAATACATTGCTTCTACACAATATATACATATAATCACACATTCACATATATAGGAAGGCCTATATATATATATATGTCTATAGTGCCTAAACAAACACAAGGTACATTTCACATATTTTACATTCATCTAATATATATATATATATATAGGAACTAACATCACAACAATCATGTATCATTATTCCATATGTATACAAGGAAACATACAAGTGTTGTGTGTGTGCATGGGGGTATCCAAGTCACAAAAACAGGGCAAAATACAATACTGTGCATGGCAGGAAGGAAAAGGAAAGGAATTCAATTTGTATTTGCTTACACATTTCAGTTTTAATAGTTAAAAGCAGGAAAGAATTTGGTGATCATGTACAAGTTCATACACTCTCAGGTTTGCTTAAAACAGTTAATCACTAATAAAAAACAATCAATGAGGGAGGGCAACCAATACTTGACAGTTCAAATGAATGAGAAAAAAATGGAAATACTTCAAGAATAGGGAAAACTGGAAACACTCAATCTTGTTCTCACTAATTTCAGTTAGGCCATGAACTGGGAAAACAGGAAAGTAATATATATAATGAACTATTTATGAAGTTATTTAAGGAACAAAACTGGAATTAAAGGTAACTCTACATAGGTTAATAGTGAACATAAAAACCCAATCCCAGTTTAACAGGATGGAGAGAACTGGGAACACTCAATACTCAGTTCACAGTGAATAACATTTCAGTTTTAGTTTAAAACTGGAACTCTTTTGTTCCCAGGTTTTATAATAGAAACCATATTGCATTCCCAGGTTCAAACTTCAATTTAGAAATCAAAACTGGACATAACTCATGCACAGGTTCAATCAACTTAGCTAACATCAACACAAGGCAATGAAGGAAAATTTAAGTTAACAACTAACAGGAAGACCAGTTCAAGGAATGAAACTGGAAACACCATATTCAGTTTAGTCTACTCACTAACAAATCCCAAGTTGAAACAACCACCCAGGTTCCAATTTCAGTCTAATAGTGAATATGCATTTCAATTAAATGAGGAAGTTAACAGTTCAATGAAAAGGGAAAAAACTGAACTCATATTATGAGATGGGTTAACAGTAACAAAAGGACCATGACAAGGGATGTAATTCTCAGGAAATGCATATAGTTAAATGAAGAAACATTAAATCACAGGTTTAAATGGAGGGAATCAGTTCACATTAAACAGGAAAAAAATCACAGAATGACAGTGAACACATTGAAGAATCAACCCAACTATCCAATTTCTATATACACAAACCCGAGCCAATTTTCGAATGCCAAAGCTAAGCTAACATATATTATGACATGTAGGTTCAAATTAACTTGAGAAATCATAACAGGAAAGGGGATTTAAATTGGTTGGAAACTGAAGAAAACAGTATCAGGAAACACACACTGTTCTTCCCAACCAATCGAACCAAACATCACTCAAACCCCAAGCAATCATGTAACACTATTATCACAAAGATTAACATAATTATTAGGATCTAATTAGGCATTAAACAATATTTAAAAATTATTTAAAAATGATTTAGCAACAGAGATAACACACAGCACACGCGCGCACCCACAGTTGACCCGTGCACACTGAATACTGTGTCCGACACGACACGAGGACTCGTGAAACTTGACGAGCCTTATGTCAGTCACTGACACGACACACGTGTCGAGTTTCAGGGGTCCAAGTGGCGTGTGCACAGAGCAATGCTACCCGAGCAGCAGGGCATGCCACCTGCTCGCGCGCGCGTGTGCACGACCGCGTGTCCGCGTGTCTGTGCGACTCCATAACGACACAAAACCAATCTCAGACACGAAAAAACCAATAAGCGACACTAACAAGAGTATTCCTATTCAAACACAAACAGAAAAGAGTAAGAAAAAACCTATTGGGGCATTCGGTCGAACACTTACGACCATGGGCTGATACGTGTCCGATATGGACACGTATTGGACACGAACCCTAGCAATGCCTATACCAACAGAGAGAGGGCACCTAGGGATTCCTAACCATGCAAGGAAATCGAGATTTGGTAGAGGGAATGGAAAGTTACCTAGGTGTGTTCCTTCACAAGGAAAAGCCCCAAAATGATATCTCCTCTAGCTAGCCAATGGCTCCAAATTGGCCCAAACCTGAGATTATCCTCCATGAACAGTAGGGGAATGAAATTTAGATCACTATGGAAGAAGTCTCAATGAAAATGGACCATTAATGAATAAACTATAAAGAAATTTCAAGAAAACAAACCTTGTTCTTAGAATGGTGGAAAGAGTGGAAGGAGGCACAAGTTTCAAGAGAGATTTTATAGGGATAGGTGCCCTATGTGGCTGTCATCAATGCTAGGTTTAGGGTTTTGGAGAATCAATCTAAGGGCTCTCATCCCATCTAGTTATTCAAGGGCCAATCAAGGTCCCCCTTAATCAATGTGCAACCTAGTCATTCTAACTAGTCATGACTACCCATGACCAACTCAATTCTAACTTAGTCTAACCATGACTAACTAGGACTAACCTAGGTTAGGTCAATTCTAGGTTGGGACTACTAACAATCACATGACAAACAATTAAATAATATTAAATCACACCATTTAATATAGTATATATTAATTCCAAATAATTATAATAATTTCAAATAAATTCAAGATAACCAATATCCTCAGGCTAAATGTAATAAACAAAAATCTCTACCCACATGGTTAGGCTCTAGGGCAGGCAGTCACTACGGCTTCACTAGCTGCACACCAATCACAAGTCATGATTTAAATAGTTTAAAAATTATTAAAAAATCACCAAAAATCATATTATTAAATTTAAAACCATAATTAAATAATTTAAATACAAAATTTCAAAATTACCCTCATTTCAGAAACTGGGTGTTACAATCCTACCCACCTTATAAAAATTTCGTCCTCGAAATTAAGATGGCAGCAGTCTCTCTAGGTCAAACACCCCACAATCAAAGTCTCAAACATACCGTCAGATAATCATATGCGTCTGTCCATAATCATGATACTCAGAATCTTCGTCATGCTAGTGAGCAAGGCTACGATAATCACAGAGTCCTCGACCAAGGCACATATCTCTAGAATCATGGTATTTAAAATTTTCGCATTGCCGCATGCTTGGCAGCGAAAACCTTAAATTCCCACACCCGAGAAATACGTCCTAAATCTGACTATATGTCCTCACTATGCCAGCTAAACACGACCATCGAAGATTCTCAATTCCACAACCAAGGTGACCTAGCCCATATGATTTATCCCAGAAGAAAACTAACATAACATAAGAACAACAGGACAGAATTGATAAATCAACAAGGAACAGAAGGAATCGAAATTTCAAGGCAGTATGAGAGGCAATTGCGGAAACAAAACTGAATAGATCGGAACCTGCAGCAAGATCTCTACTGGCCTGAGCATCTTCGACTGTCCTGGCGAAAGCTCGCCCTCGCTGGCCTCCTCTGGCCTGCTGCTGATGTTGCATATATCTCTGCTGCTGAGTCGGCAAGGGTAATCCTGTCTGCTGGTCTACCGGAGCCCTAGCTCCTGCTCCCTGAACTGTCTGTCCTGATGACTCGGGACACTCTCTCAGACGATGATCGGATCCTCCGCAAAGCAAACATCTGCCCAACCTTTTCCGGCATTCGCCCCAACCATGCCCTGGTCTCTTACAGAAGGGACAAATAATAACTAGCTGCCGCTCCGAGGCCTGCTGCTGAATCTGTGGCTGCTGCGTCTGCTGAAAGGGTACACGGTCCTGAAATTGCCGCTGCTGAAGGTAGACCCTCGGCTGTTGATACTGCTGCTGAAACTGCAGAGGTAGCATTTGCTGCGGATACTGCTGCTGACTCTGCAATTGGGGCACCTGCTGCTGAATCTGCAGGTGGGGCCTCTTGGCTGGGCCCGCACTACCACTGGCTCCCAGGGTATCTAGCCTCCTCTTCTCCTTCAGTCCAAGATCGTCCTCCGCTGTCATGGCTCCTACTAGAATCTGCTCGAAAGTGGCGTCACGGTCGCTCTTGGTATATGACTTAATTTCCCTGATCAAACCCCTGCGGAACTTCCTCGCCTTCCCGACCTCGGTAAGATCCTCGATGAATCTGCTCAAACGGCTGAACTCTCCAGCATACTCCTCAACGGTCTGGTTCCCCTGAACCAAACTCTCGAACTGTGCCTCCAGAGCACGGAAAGCTGTATCAGGAAAGAATTTCTCCTTGAATAGTTTCTTGAACGCCGCCCAAGTCTGACCGGCTGTACCAACCCTCGGATCCGTCTGGTACCAGGTACGGGCCAAGTCCTGCATCTGACTGGCGGCTGCCTCGATCTGTAATCCTGCTGGTATCTGTGCCAATCGGAATATCTCCTCAATGTGCTCTATCCAATCGTCAGCGTATATAATGCCCTCTGTACCCTTGAAGTCTCGGGGTCCCATCTTCTTGAAGGAATGGATGTCTGGAGTCCTCGGCTGATACGGCTGCATCTGGCCTCCCTGTGGCTGAGCAGCCACCAACTCCACTGTCGTCCTAACCAACTGGTGAGTACCTTGTATGCTCTGTCGGATATCAGCAGACTGGCTCTGCTGTATCTGCTGCTGAAACTCCACGAATCGCTGGAAGAGGGTAAACATCTGAGCCGCATCTACGGTCCCTGAAGGTAACTGCTGCTGAGCCATATCTGGAATGACGGGAGAAGACCTCCGGACAGGTGGAGGTGCACTCCCAAAAGTTGCAGAAACTCCTATATGAGCAGAAATAGGGGGTGTTGTGGTCCCAGCATCCACAATCGGGTGAGGGGTGGTAGGCCTCTCACCAGCGTCTGCTGAGCCAGAGCGATGCGATCGTGTCTCAATCACCATCCTGGAGACAGATCAACAAGGAATCAATACTGAGATAGAAACGATAGTTCAAGGGAGGACATTTATTCAAGGAAGTATCAGAAATTTAGATAGCAGGAATTCAGTTAGAGTTTTTCCTAATGTGATTGAGTATCTCAAAATAACTCATAATCCTACTGCAGGCTGTAGTGGTACTCTAGTTCGAATACCACTACACAAACTCGACCTACATGGGCCACCACTAAAAACGTGTCACGACCCGCACCCGCCGTGAGGGTACGAGTACGTAACAGCGCCCAGCCTACGCCGCAGTGTCGGCGGTAGAACGCTGTTCTAGGTCATGAACTATAACTAGCTAACATGTAATACTCTCCAAAAGGAGTCCAACACAGAGGTACAACTCAATCACAAACTAAGGTAGAATATAGCACGAATGGAAATAGATAAGAACTCCTCAGCTGAGGCACAACAGAAGAATAACAATCTCAACATCTACCAGTCCAAAAACTCTAAGAATATACAACTCAGGAAATAAACAACAGCTATACATGAAAAGAGAACAGGCTAAGTTATCTACACTAAGCAAGGGTGCCATCCTCAGCAGCTGCCTGAACCTCCCCTGGGGTCCAGGTCGCGAGTGTCATCTAGGCAAGCTCCAAGTAAGGGGTGCAGGGTTCCTCATCATCCTCTGTAAAATTTTCAACAGGTCCAGTCAGGACGGAAGCGAGCACAATACATCTCACGTATATCATAACAGGTTAGAAAATATAAACATGCAAAAGAGTACGATACATGAAACTGAAAGAAGATACATGATGTAAACAGGAAGAGAACTGTAATAGAAATATCTACTATAAGTAGAGAGCTACCAGTGACTAGTGATTTAGAGTACAAGGTCGACATGTGAACGGCTTGATTTGCACATGGCTATACTAAAGAGGTGTACATGGCTATTCTACTTTGGAATTGTTCACATGACTATTTATACTCCCCCAAGCCCCAATCAATACACAAGGATCCAGACAGGTTATGTTACGTACATGGTTTTCACATGGAGCCCAAAGATGGGTATACATGAAGTATTCACGAGGCTCAGAGAACTGAGTGCACATGAATTCCACACGAAGGCCCACGAAGGGTGCACATGAAGTATAGGTTATACATGAGATTTATGGGAAACACGACCGATCATGATAGCACATGAGAGTACACAAGTAAGCACGAACGAGCATGAAGCACATGATAAACATGGATAACATGAGAGCGAGGAATACACGATGTACATGAAATACATGTCACAATGTATCCGATGCTCCCGAGGGGGATAACATCTCAAGCAAGGATCCATATAGTATCAATCCGTGATAATGTCGTGATAGCATCAAATAAGGTAAACTAGAGCAGGAATATAATTCTAAGCAAGTTATGAAATGATCAGAGAATGTACTCGCCTGGTATCTGAATAGCTGTGAAAATGTAATGTCCGAGATGAGGCACCTGGCTCCTAGTTAGAGCAACACAAGTCACAACAAGCCCAGAATGGTAAATAGATGCACTACTATGAGTTCTACATGAATCTAGGTCGATCTAGACCAAGTCAACTCTTGGTCAACTTCAGTCAACTATACCAGTCAAACTAGGTCAACTATGGTCAAGATAGTCTAGACTCAACTATCAAGGTCTAACAGTCTAATCAGCCTATTCTAGTAGCACACATCACATCACAAGCTCTACAAGTCTATCACACACAATCACATGTGTATATATATACCATATATACATAGGCTAATATAGGAATCTACCTAAGCCAATACAACCTATATTGGTAAATACATTGCTTCTACACAATATATACATATAATCACACATTCACATATATAGGAAGGCCTATATATATATATATATGTCTATAGTGCCTAAACAAACACAAGGTACATTTCACATATTTTACATTCATCTAATATATATATATATAGGAACTAACATCACAACAATCATGTATCATTATTCCATATGTATACAAGGAAACATACAAGTGTTGTGTGTGTGCATGGGGGTATCCAAGTCAAAAAAACAGGGCAAAATACAATACTGTGCATGGCAGGAAGGAAAAGGAAAGGAATTCAATTTGCATTTGCTTACACATTTCAGTTTTAATAGTTAAAAGCAGGAAAGAATTTGGTGATCATGTACAAGTTCATACACTCTCAGGTTTGCTTAAAACAGTTAATCACTAATCAAAAACAATCAATGAGGGAGGGCAACCAATACTTGACAGTTCAAATGAATGAGAAGAAAACTGGAAATACTTCAAGAATAGGGAAAACTGGAAACACTCAATCTTGTTCTCACTAATTTTAGTTAGGCCATGAACTGGGAAAACAGGGAAGTAATATATATAATGAACTATTTATGAAGTTATTTAAGGAACAAAACTGGAATTAAAGGTAACTCTACATAGGTTAATAGTGAACATAAAAACCCAATCCCAGTTTAACAGGATGGAGAGAACTGGGAACACTCAATACTCAGTTCACAGTGAATAACATTTCAGTTTTAGTTTAAAACTGGAACTCTTTTGTTCCCAGGTTTTATAATAGAAACCATATTGCATTCCCAGGTTCAAACTTCAATTTAGAAATCAAAACTGGACATAACTCATGCACAGGTTCAATCAACTTAGCTAACATCAACACAAGGCAATGAAGGAAAATTTAAGTTAACAACTAACAGGAAGACCAGTTCAAGGAATGAAACTGGAAACACCATATTCAGTTTAGTCTACTCACTAACAAATCCCAAGTTGAAACAACCACCCAGGTTCCAATTTCAGTCTAATAGTGAATATCCATTTCAATTAAATGAGGAAGTTAACAGTTCAATGAAAAGGGAAAAAACTGAACTCATATTATGAGATGGGTTAACAGTAACAAAAGGACCATGACAAGGGATGTAATTCTCAGGAAATTCATATAGTTAAATGAAGAAACATTAAATCGCAGGTTTAAATGGAGGGAATCAGTTCACATTAAACAGGAAAAAAATCACAGAATGACAGTGAACACATTAAAGAATCAACCCAACTATCCAATTTCTATATACACAAACCCGAGCCAATTTTCGAATGCCAAAGCTAAGCTAACATATATTATGACATGTAGGTTCAAATTAACTTGAGAAATCATAACAGGAAAGGGGATTTAAATTGGTTGGAAACTGAAGAAAACAGTATCAGGAAACACACACTGTTCTTCCCAACCAATCGAACCAAACATCACTCAAACCCCAAGCAATCATGTAACACTATTATCACAAAGATTAACATAATTATTAGGATCTAATTAGGCATTAAACAATATTTAAAAATCATTTAAAAATGATTTAGCAACAGAGATAACACACAGCATACGCGCGCACCCACAGTTGACCCGTGCACACTGAATACTGTATCCGACACGACACGAGGACTCGTGAAACTTGACGAGCCTCATGTCAGTCACTGACACGATACACGTGTCGAGTTTCAGGGGTCCAAGTGGCGTGTGCACAGAGCAATGCTACCCGAGCAGCAGGGCATACCACCTGCTCGCGCGCGCGTGTGCACGACCGCGTGTCCGCGTGTCTGTGCGACTCCAAAACGACACAAAACCAATCTCAGACACGAAGAAACCAATAAGCGACACTAACAAGAGTATTCCTATTCAAACACAAACAGAAAAGAGTAAGGAAAAACCTATTGGGGCATTCGGTCGAACACTTGCGACCATGGGCTGATACGTGTCCGATATGGACACGTATTGGACACGAACCCTAGCAATGCCTATACCAACAGAGAGAGGGCACCTAGGGATTCCTAACCATGCAAAGAAATCGAGATTTGGTGGAGGGAATGGAAAGTTACCTAGGTGTGTTCCTTCACAAGGAAAAGCCCCAAAATGATATCTCCTCTAGCTAGCCAATGGCTCCAAATTGGCCCAAACCTGAGATTATCCTCCATGAACAGTAGGGGAATGAAATTTAGATCACTATGGAAGAAGTCTCAATGAAAATTGACCATTAATGAATAAACTATGAAGAAATTTCAAGAAAACAAACCTTGTTCTTAGAATGGTGGAAAGAGTGGAAGGAGGCACAAGTTTCAAGAGAGATTTTATAGGGATAGGTGCCCTATGTGGCTGTCATCAATGCTAGGTTTAGGGTTTTGGAGAATCAATCTAAGGGCTCTCATCCCATCTAGTTATTCAAGGGCCAATCAAGGTCCCCCTTAATCAATGTGCAACCTAGTCATTCTAACTAGTCATGACTACCCATGACCAACTCAATTCTAACTTAGTCTAACCATGACTAACTAGGACTAACCTAGGTTAGGTCAATTCTAGGTTGGGGCTACTAACAATCACATGACAAACAATTAAATAATATTTAATCACACCATTTAATATAGTATATATTAATTCCAAATAATTATAATAATTTCAAATAAATTCAAGATAACCAATATCCTCAGGCTAAATGTAATAAATAAAAATCTCTACCCACATGGTTAGGCTCTAGGGCAGGCAGTCACTACGGCTTCACTAGCTGCACACCAATCACAAGTCATGATTTAAATAGTTTAAAAATTATTAAAAAATCACCAAAAATCATATTATTAAATTTAAAACCATAATTAAATAATTTAAATACAAAATTTCAAAATTACCCTTATTTCAAAAACTGGGTGTTACAATAGTTGAGTACTGACACCCACATAGTTTTCATGTGCAGGCACAGGTAGAAGCTCGTGGCACGGAGCTCGCTTGGATGCGTCGAGGCACGGAGTTCATTAGCGATTCGAAGCACGCAGCCGCATGAAGTAAAGACTTATACGGGACATAATGTATGGACGTCGTCTTTCGAAGCTTCCGCTGGTTCAGAGACTTGTATTGAGAGATGAGAGAGAGAGAGCTAAGTGACTTGTAATATGAGTTTGAGTGAGCTTGAGAGAATTGTAATGTTGGCCTTGCGCCCCCAATGTAACCGTTGTTTCAATATAAATAAAAGAGTATTTTGCAATGACTTGTGTTTGCTTTCTAAATTCTGCTGCTAATATTCAATGTCTCTGCATGGGACTTCTGTGCGACAACCCGTCGCAGCCGCTGAAATCGGCCGTTATGGAACCCGCCTTGCACGAGCGCAATCTAGGCTCGTGCGGCATCACGCCTTAGCGAGGACGATCGTGCCTACGGGAGCGGGGCAAGACACCTAATCCCCAAATGCCTTCTCTCTCTACTTTTGGAGAGATCCCAAACTCTCACATCTCTCTGCATTTCTAACAACTCACCACAGCCAACAACATCCTCCCTCTCTTACTCAACACTCTCTCTCTCATTTAAAACACATACACCCCAACCCACAACAACTTCTCCTCAACTCTTCATGGCCGACATCACCATCTCCACCTCCTATTCATCCAGCCGACACCCCCATCACTATCATCTTCTTCCCCTCTTAAACCCTAAAACTTCATTCCATCACCAACATTATCTCATTCTCTTCTTCTTATTCACCTTCACTTCATCACCATTTCCTCTCCTCACCCTGCTGCTGTCGGAGCTGATACTCCCTTTTGTAGCCGACATCCTGTCGCCACCCTAACTACAGTACCCCCCGGTGATGCCACAGCCGCAATGACTGCTACGTGTACACGCACGTACAGCTGCAGCGACAGCGGTTCCGTACGTCGTGCACCTCACCGATGACCTTCCATGGCTCCGACGACCACCGGCGAGCCCTGACGCACCCCAGCGCTCCCCCTCGCTATGGCAGCGCATCGTGTGTGATGGCAGGGCACCTGTACGCGCCCATCCCACGCACGCGAGCGAGTCCGTGCTTCGCCACCCGTGCCCCCACGAGACTGTGAGACTCCGACGAACACTTTTGAGCTGCCACACTCCTTCCCGACGCATACAACAGTCGATTCGTGCATTTTGGACGAGATCGTCGTGACGCACGTATTGGAGAAGTTAGAATTTATGTTTCGAGGCAGCAACTTCGCACGTGTTTTCTGGGCTATCCGACCGTTGGATCGTCGCACTCTTTCTTCCATTGCAATCTCGATATATCGCTCTGCCTCCCCCTAAAGTTTCAGCCATTAATTTGTTTGTTTGATGTCAAAATCGGCCGCCAAGTTGCCCGAATAATTGTGTTTATTTTCGGACAGTTTTGTGGGACCAACTTCGTGGACTTGTATCTCCACCGTCGCAGCTCTGTTTCATGCACCACCAATTCCTGTGCATAGCTGGTATAACCATTTTCTTGTCCCTCAAGTTTCGTGTAATTGTGAGCCCGTTTGATTGGTTGAATTTGACGCTAAAGTTGGTTGTCCAAATTCGTAATTTCCAAATTGTAAAATTTTAATTTTAGACCCGGGACTCCGAATTCAAATTCTTACACCACCAGTAGATTCGTGGCATCGTTCTGGCACGAATTCATATAAAGTCTATTAGATTTGAAGGACATGGACCCTGGCACGCATTTCGGTACAAAGTGGGCCCCACAGTCCGGGTCAACGAACCATTTTGAGATTGTCTCATGGGAATCTGATTCCGGATACACCGTTGAGTTCGTATCGTCTTTCTGGACCGGTTGACATATACTTTTCTAGATTTAGTAGACTTTGGCGTTGGCACGTATTTCCGTGCAAACCGGATTCCAATGTCCGAGTCAATGGACCATTTTGAGATTGGCTCATCGGAATCCAATTTCGGATGTACCATTGGGTTTGTATCGTCATTCTGGATCCGTGGACGTATAATTTGTTAGGTTTAGTAGACTTTTATCCTGACGCATTTTTGGACGCAAAGTGGGTCCAACGACGACATCATTTTGATCTGAAATTACCGTTTTATCTCTGTGTCCAAATTAGACTTATGGATAGTCTATTCTAGCTAATTTGACCATTCTGAATACGTTGGTGATGTTAGTTTCATCATTCGATAACGTCTATAGATATTTTCTTTATGTATCACTATTAGTTATAATTAATTCTTATTATGTTCGTATTTCAGAATTCGTGCAATGAAACTGAGATCAGTCGATTCCAGTGATCTCACATCGCTGAAATTGACAAGATGATCATATGGATCACTATGATAAGATTGTTAACCTTACGGTTGATCTTGTCTTGATTTGCGTGTCATATGTTTCGATGTACGAATAACGAGGTGCAACTTGATATTTTAATAATCTATAACTTGTGATTCATATTATTATTAGTTTATATATATATATATATATATATATATATATATATATATATATATATATATGATTTTTTAAAACTTTAAATGATTTTGGTTTCTAGTATTACCTAATAATATTTTACAAATAAAATTATAGTTTCTAAATATTATAAATGATTTATAGATAGATATGTATGTGTAGTTATTATTTTCCTTTAAATCGTAAGTCACGACTATTATAGCCGTTTCCTATTCCTCATCTCTATTATCGTGCCAAATCCTGATTCCAGACTGTTATATATCAAAGGTTTCTGGACTAAATAGAACGGGCCGCGTCATTATCTAGGACCACCTTGTGCAACATAGCATCGCTACCTATTCCATGTCGACACGTTCGTGTCGTGCACATCGACTTCCAATTAAATTAAGGTGAGTACATTCTCTGATAATTTTTTCCATTTACGATAATTACTATGTTTCATGTACTTAGTGTAGATGTACTTGTTTCTCGACACATTGGTCACACGGATTGGTATTTACGGATCCCGTCATGATATGTTATTCACGTGTATTGGTATACATTGTGCAAGCCCCGTTGTATTTCTTGTGCATTCTAAAGACACCGTTGCCTGGGAAGATTTACTACCTTCTCAGAGTATCTCGTGTCATAACGTACCATGGTTGGATCCACATTACTAGTCGGGACGGGGAGTAGTAGTGTAGACATGTGACCATACCTTTCCCGCACATGATATTGTTTTTTCGTGAGTGTTAGTCATACATTGCACGTATGACTAGCCAGGCCATATTACCGTGCAAGTTTCCAAGCCGGTCACTTGTTAAAACTAGTACTCACTCGCATAAATAGATGATTCTTGACCCTTGTACATGCCATGATTGGTTTCTCTTGTTCTTGCTCTAGTTTACTATTTTACCCTTGTCATGCTATTTTCATGTACCTTTTATTTGTACTTGTATATTTTCTCTATTTACTGTCTCATAGCACTTGTCATTTACTGGGAACTGTTGTTGGAGATGTGCTCGTTCCAATCCTGACTGGATACGTTGAAAAATATTAGGAATTGTTATGCCCCACATTATTGGACAACAAGATGATGCTAGCTGAGACGAATCTCGATATTCTTTCACAGTGAGTTGTCTTCTGGAAGCTCTAGGATATATTCTTTTCTAGATTTATGTCTTGTTCATCCGATATGTCTCCGATACATTTCCGGATATGTTCGATCATTTATTAGATTCCATTGTTGTCTTTCTTTCATTTCTTCCATAGTTGTATGTGATTTGAGTACATGATATTTTAGTAGATCGTAGAATTGTTTAGATATTTTTGCTGGGTACTTGACAACGTTCTACCGCCGGTACTGCGGCGTAGGCTGGGTGTGGCCCACGTACTCATGCCCGAATATCCGGGTGCGGGGCGTGACACATTTTTTTGGTGGCCCATACAGGTCAGTCTTCGCAACTAATACGAAGTCGTGGTAGTACTTAGGCTTAGCCGTACTACTGCGAGCCTGCCCTAGGATTTGGATTTGAATCATGGATTATTTTAGGATTTCGGTACTCAATCACATATTAGGATCTTTTGATAGATTCCAGGGATGACCTCCTGAATCTTATGGACCCCAGAGAGAGCTAGAAAGTAGAAGTTGAACTTATATACCATTTAGGTTGAGATTTGTTTTAGACTATATTCAAAGAATTTTGAATTTTGACCTAAATAATATCTTTGGGACAACCCTTGAGAATCTTTCTAAATTCTACCTCAAAATCTGTTTTTGCTAGTTTCCATTTACTTATCCTTGATTCGTTGTTTAATTTGGAATCTTGATGTTCATTGTTGACTTTGAGTTTTGTATTTAGATAAATTTTTATGGATTGAATTAAGGTATATCCTGATAACATATTTGATGTTGACAGTAAGGAAGGTAAATGTCTGCTTTATTTATGGAGTTTAGAATTTATCGCAGTCATACTAGCTAGCATGATAAGGACATAGAGCCTGATTTCGGATATAGTTATCCTACTTATGAAATTTAGAATTTCTTGCAGCCATACCGGTTGGCGTGGTGAGAATTCTAGATAACATAATTTTAGGGTGTATACCTTTGTTATGGGCTCTATCGTTTATTCATCTATGCTTACTGGCATGGCAAAAATTCTGGTAACATGATTTTAGGAAGACGTGTATAGTTATCAGATCATATCTTAAATTGGTTCACTTTATTATGACCAGATGAGCAAGTACAAATTCTTATCATCAATCTTCCCTACATTGATTAACTCTGTCATGTTTACATCCACAACTAGGATTATAGGTTCTCTAGAACTCTCCAACATGATTGCTCTTATATTATCTTTTTTTTGACAAAATTGCTTTTGTGTTTCAGCTTCCCTATGATTTGACTAAACTCTTCTTCGTTTACCTCTTGGGTAATTCTTCTCGTCCTTCTCGGTAACTGTTGGGATGCCTTATGGATTGATCAACACATTCTTAGGCCCTTGCTACCTTTTATTTAATAGACAACCTCGTTAATGAATTCCATAGTATAACTATAATATGTTTGTGATTGTGATGAGTGATTTCCTAGAGATTGATTAGGTTAAGCTTATAGGACGGATATGAGTGACTGACTATAGTGAACTTAGAAACCATTAAAAAGGATTGCTTTGATAGTATAAATTGATGATACAGTATCTAAGATTGAGTGACGAGATATTATAATATTGTGACAACGAACTGAGAATTAGAATCTTGTGCTTAGGGTTAGAGAGTTGGGCATTTGTAGAACTTGATGACCAAGTAATTATTGGTTATCAACAAACTAATTACATATAATTAGAGGGTAGATCGATATGTGGATATAGGATAAGTTAGAAGGAGATATAATATTGCGTACAGGATCGGGAGATATCAGTTAAAATAACAAAGAACAAAGCAAGGACAGATGCACATTGGTAATAAATAAATCGGTAAATGAATCAAGAGTTTGAAATTAAGGGTTTGTATTCAGGAGTTGTTGAGTAAAAAAAAAAGAAATAGAAAAGATGATCACAAGGGTAGCAGATTGAGTAATGTAGCCGTAGCAGCTACATGCTTTAGCTTGACCTAATAGATGATTTTAATTTTAAGGACGAAATTCTTATAAGGTGGGTAGGATGTGAGCCCCCTAAATTTTAGGGTTTATTTTTTAAAATTTTCTAAATGAATTATTGTCAATAAATGTTGTTATTGAATTATTTTGATCATTAAATGTTCTTTTTCGTGACTTTGATTTCTGGAGCGTCAAAGATGTCAATCTCTGAAAACTTCCTTCATGAGTTTGTAGTAGACAAGATTATCTTCATTTTGATATATCATGTCCCACTCAAACTTGTTTTCTTGCATTCTTTTTTTCTGCATCACACAACTTTCGGATCAATTTTGGCCATTTGACCGTTCCGACTTTTATTTATGATTGCCATATGCACATTGCCATGACTTTAAATTTAGGAGCACAAGACTAGTTATTTTCTCAAAACCAACTTCACATGCATGATCTAGTCAAGACACCCTACACCCATGACCTTCGTGTCCTACTCAGACATACTATTTTGTGCTTCATTTTTATCGCACAACTTTTCTGACACAAGACCCAATCTTGGTTCATCCCACGGAGTCACATTTATTTCTGACTTGAATTGGGGACACCATTTCGACCCAAAATATGGACACAACCCACATCAAACCTACTAACCATATGACACCTGTGTCCCATTCAATTGAGCCCCCGCATGCTACTGATTTACCTGTGATCATAAATGACTAAATTAAGCCATTTATCGCACCAAACCCGATTTTGACCCGACCCGACTCATTTGAACCAAAACCAAGCTTCTTGTTATCCCCTTATGAATACCAACACATCGACCCCCCTACAAAACACCATAAGCCTACACACTTTCAAATCCAATGGACAACTTTATTTATCATACTCTCAAATATAACTTAACCTAATCCCCACACTCAATCCTAGCCCTTGGTTTTAATCACACCACCCATCTCTTCGTGATAATCCCCCCACACACTCTTAGGGTGGCCATCACTAATCCCTAAATGCCTTCTCTCTCTACTTTTGGAGAGATCCCAAACTCTTACCTCTCTCTCACTTTCTAACAACTCACCACAGCCAACAACATCCCCCTTTCTCACTCAACACTCTCTCACATTTAAAACACATACACCCCCAACCCACAACAACTTCTCCTCAACTCCCCATGGCCGACATCACCATCTCTACCTCCTATTCATCCAGCTGATAACCCTATTACTGTAATTTTCTTTTCCCTTAAACCCTAAAACTTTATTCTATCACCAACATCATCTCATTCTCTTCTTCTTATTCACCTTCACTTCATCACCATTTCCTCTCCTCACCCTACTACTGTCGGAGCTGCTACTCCCTGTTGCAGCCGACATCCCCTTGCCATCCTAGATAAAGTGCCTCCGGTCGCACGGCCAGACGTGTGCACGCGCGTACAGCTGCAGCGGCGGTGGCGTGGCAGCGACACCATACGTTGCACACCTTGTCGACGACCACCCCATGGCTCCGATGACCACCGACGAGCCCTGACGCACCCCAGCATGCCCCATCGCTGTGGCAGCGCATCGTACGTGATGGCAGTGCTCCTGTACGGGCCCATACCATGGGCACGAGCGAGGCCGGGCTCCGCCACCTGCGCCCCCACGAGGCTGTGGGACTCCAGCGAACCCTCAGACGAACACTCCTGAGCCGCCATGCTCCTCTCTGACACATACAACAGTCGATTCGTGCATTTTTGACGAGATCCCGTCGTGACACGCGTGTTGGAGAAGTCAGAATTTACGTATCGAGGCAACAACTTTGCACATATTTTTTGGACAACTCGACCATTGGATCGTCGCACTCTTTCTTTTGCTACAATCTCGATATGTCGCCATACGTCCCCCTAAAGTTTCAACCGCTAAATCGTTCGTTTGATATGTCAAATTGGCCGCCGACTTGCCCGAATAATTGTGTTTATTTTTGGATAGTTTTGTGGGGCCAACTTCGTGGACTTGTATCTCCGCCGTCGTAGCTCCGTTTGATGTGCCACTAATTCTCGTGCACAGCTGTTATAACCATCTTCTTGTTCCTCAAGTTTTGTTTCGTTGTGATCTAGTTTGATTGGTTGAATTTGACGCCAAAATTGGTTGTCCGAATTCATAATTTTCAACTTGTAAAATTTTAATTTTGTACCCGGAACTCCGGATTCAAATTTTGACACCACCAGTAGATTTATGGCGTCGTTCTGGCATGAATTCATATAAAATTTGTTAGATTTGGAGGATGTGGGCCCTGGCACGCATTTCGGTGCAAAACGGGTCCCACAGTCCGGGTTAACAGACCATTTTGAGATCGGCTCATTGGAATTTGATTTCGGATATACCGCTAAGTTCGTATCGTCATCCTGGACTCTTTGCCATATACTTTGCTAGATCTAGTAGCTTTGGCACCGACACACATTTCCGTGCAAACCGGATTCCAATGTCCGGGTCACCGGACCATTTTAAGATCGGCTCATCGGAATCCAATTCCAGTTATACTGTTAGGTTCATATCATCATTCTGGATCCGTGGACATATAATTTATTAGGTTTAGTAGACTTTTATCCTGACATTTTTTAGTGCAAAGTGGGTCCAACGACGGACATCATTTTGACTCAAAATTACCATTTTGCCCCTGTGTCCAAATTGGACTTATGGGTAGGCTATTCTAGCTAATTTAAACATTATGGATATGTTGGTGATGTTTGTTTCATCATTCGACAACGTCTATATTTTTTTATGTATCACTATTATTTATAATTAATTCTTATTATGTTCGTATTTCAGAATTCGTGCAACGAAACTGAGATCAGTCGATTCCAGTGATCTCACATCGCTGAAATTGACAAGATGATCATGTGCATCACTATGATAAGATTGTTAACCTTGTGGTTGATCGTCTTGTCTTGATTTACGTATCATAGGTTTTGATGTACGAATAACGAGGTACAACTTAATATTTTAATAATCTACAACTTGTAATTCATATATATATATATATATATATATATATATATATATATATATATATATATATATATATATTGCAAGAAGGCATTTTATTGAAAATATAAAGTGAGCTCCAGAATAGCATTACACACCGGTACATGGCTGAAAAACACAAAAGGGCCCTGTTGAGCTAGGATAGAAATACTTAGTTTCGAAATTTCGGAGACCCAAAATTTCGAAATACAACTGTGTTTCCAAACTATTCGAAATTTTGAAAATCAAAATTTTGAAATATTTCAAAAATTCAAAAATTCAAAAAAATGGGGGAGGGGTCGGGTACGCTGTCCGAAGGGGGGGTGTGGACTCACAGCCCGATGAAGGCACACTGCACGAGAAAAAAAGGAGAAAAGGGGCGCTCATATATATATATATATATATATATATATATATATATATATATATATATATATATATATATATATATATATATATATATATATATATATATATATATATATATATATGGTTTTGCAAAACTCTAAATGATTTTGGGTTTCTAGTATTACCTAATAATATTTTATAAATAAAACTAAAGTTTCTAAATATTATAAATGATTTGTAGATAGATATGTATATATAGTTATTCTTTTCCTTTAAATCGTAAGTCACGACTATTATAGTCATTTCCTATTCCTTATCTCTATTATCGTGCCAAATCCTGATTCTAGACTGGTATATATCAAACTAGGTTTCTGGACTATTTTGGACTAAATGAAACTGGCCGTGTCATTATCTAGGACCACCTTGTGGAGCATAGCATCGGTACCTATTCCGTGCCGACACGTTCGTGTCGTGCACGTCGACTTCCAACTAAATTAAGGCGAGTGCATTCTCTGATAATTTTTTCCATTTACGATAATTACTATGTTTCATGTACTTAGTGTAGATGTACTTGTTTCTCGACACATTGGTCACACGGATTGGTATTTATGGATCCCGTTATGAGATGTTATTCCCGTGTATTGGTATACCATGTGCAAGCTCCGTTGTATTTCTTGTGCATTGTATAGACATCGTTGCCTGAGAAGATTTGCTACCTTCTCAGAGTATCTCGTGTCATAACGTACCATGGTTGGATCCACTTTACCAGTCGGGACGGAGAGTAGTAGTGTAGACATGTGACCATACCTTTCCCGTGCATGATATTGTTTTCCCCGTGAGTGTTAGTCATACATTACACGTATGACTAGCTAGGCCATATTCCCGTATAAGTTCCCAAGCCGGTCAATTGTTAAAACTAGTACTCACTCACATAGATAGACGATTGTTGACCCTTGTATATGCCATAATACTTTCATGTACCTTTTATTTGTACTTGTATATTCTCTCTATTTACTGTCTCATAGCACTTGTCATTTACTAGGAATTATTGTTGGAGATGTGCTCGTTCCAATCCTGACTGGATACGTTGACAAATATCAGGAATTGTTATGCCCCACATTATTGGACTATAGGATGATGCTAGCTGAGACGGATCCCGATATTCTTTCACAGTAAGCTGTCTTCTGGAAGCTCTAGGCTATATTCTTTTCTAGATTTATGTCTTGTTCATCCAATATGTCTCCGATACATTTCCCGATATGTTCGACCATTTATTAGATTCCATTGTTGTCTTTCTTTTATTTCTTCCATATCTATATGTAATTTGAGTACATGATATTTTAGTGGATCATAGAACTGTTTAGATATTTTTGCTGGGTACTTGACAGCGTTCTACCGCCTGTACTATGGCGTAGCTAGGCGTGGCCCACGTACTCGTGCCCGAATATCCGGGTGCGGGTCGTGACATTCACCCCCCACTTTTGACGGATTCCGTCCAACATCGATGGTCAACTCATTTGACCAAAAATTTTGGACAAAAATACCCTCCATATGTTTCTTCTTCCCCGTACGCGTATCCCGCCGTTGCTCTCCCCCTGGCCATCGCCCCCCCTCCGGCCGTCTCCTGCCGGAGATCGCCGCCCTCACCTCCCTCGTCAAGCTCGGGCTTCCCCACCTCTCCCTCACCGCCCCTCCTCCACCGGCGTCCCCTCTGCATCCCTTGCTGCATCCCCCGCCTCCTCCACATCCCCTACCGCGTCCCCCACTAGAGTCCCCCCCGCATCACCCGTCGCGAACCCCTCTCTGGCGCAGCACGCCCCCGCGTCCCCCATCCTCCACCGGTGAGATCCGCCCCCTGCTTCTGCTTCCGTCGGACGTCTGTTGTTGTTGCTGCTGCTGTTGTTGGCATGGGAGAGGGGAGCGCCAGCGAGGAGGAGGCGCGACGTTGAGGGGGTGGCGGAGTTGAGGGGGCGGCATTAGGGTGGGGACCTCAGCTAGGAGGGGTGGAAGCGGTGGACACGCAGCCACAGAGGGAAGGGGGGCAGCGTCGTGGGCGGCAGGACGCTGAGGGGAAGTGAGGGTTTGGTGGTGGTGGTGATAGTGATGGTGAAGGTGGTGGTGGTAATGGTGGTGATGGTGAAGTTGAAGGTGGTAGTGATGGTGAAGGTGAAGGTGGTGGTGGTGATGGTGAAGGTGGGCACGCCGACAGCGGTTGGGAGGGGGGCATCAATGGGGGAAAGGTGGGGGGAGATACAGGAAAGAAGACGAGGGTATTCTCGTAAAAAAATTGGTCAAACCAGTTGACCGTCAATGGAGGACGATTTTCATCAAAAGTGGGAGGTGCCATACATTGTTGTAATTGTGTGGGATGCACCTTGAATTAGGGTAAAAAAGTGGGGTGCCACTCAAATTTTCCTTAATTATTATTAACAAAGGAAAGGAGTTTATTCCTACTACTTTCAAGGCTTATTATTAACAAAGGTATAGTGCTGTGGGGATACATTTTTCTTTGACACACTCCATAGCCACATTGACGTGGCTCTGCATTATTGGATACCAAGTAAGGGCATCTCCAACCCTATTGTCTTGTTTTGTGTTGTGATTCCTATGTGGCATTGTTTGCGATTAAAAAAAGTATTGAAATAAACTTATATATAATAACAAACAGAACATAGTACAACTTGGGATCCGATGGAATCCTTTGAATCCACTTTTATTTTTATCTGGGAACCGTGGTGATGGAGAGTTGATTCTTTACTCCGTTGACGATCTGACGACGATCTCAAGCTCTCTGAACGTCTGAGTTGCTCTTGGGGAAGGTGATGAATCGAAACTGTTGAATAGCTTAGAGGATTTGATGAAGTAATGTCAAAGAAGATTGAATGAAGGAATGGTCCTTCTATTTATAGGTGGCAGAATGATCTACTTATGCACGCATGTACGATATAAGCATAGAAATTATGCATGCAGGAACGCTACATGCATGTTATTGTTGGGCGCAAGGGTGCTGCGCAAAGAAGCTGGAACTGAATCTGTTTGAAACTGCACTTATTGGACTGCGGAGCAGCTGGCACGTGGCATTTGTTGAGATTCGTTTATTGCTGAGATTTTTGGTGGTTAGCATCTGTTCGTTGGCAGAACTGAGTCAATGACACATGGCCATGTACAAGAGCTCAAAGATCTTTAATTTGTTACAGGATGATTTGCTTGGATGTGCCTAGGATCTAGTGCATGAGTAGACTTTACGTATGACTTTTGGGGGTCAATAGCAAGTTTGGGTGCATGGTTGTAGAGGCGCATACAAAGTTTGGGTGCATGGCCGCGGAAGCGCATGCAAGTGTTTAGTCGGCCACTTGGCAAAGCATAGCTGAGAAAACAAGTAATGATGGTGCTGACATCAGCGGCTCTTCATTTTTTGAAAAAGTTATTAACTGTTCAAACTTCGACATGTGTGTTGACGACTCTTGTCACTTAGCATTAAATGCTTGATGGGTGACGAGTTTAGGTGGGCGCATCTGTTTACGCACCACTGGGTGCATCAATTATGAAGCGCATGGAGCTGAGGGGCACATCAGCTGCGTGGCGCGTCTCCTTCAGTCAACTGTGTTGAGCGTTTCGTGGCTCGAAATAAATAGTCTTTGACTTGGCTGAAATCAATGTGGCAGGTTCATTGCCATTAATGCTAAGTTCATCGCATTAACTTCGGAAAGAGCTGCCACTTGGCGCATGGGTTTAGGTTACCCTGGCCTATAAATACCAGAGGTTTGCTCTTCATTTCGCATGACTTCTCTTTGAGAATGAATTTGACCGATCCTCCTCTTTGGCAAGATGTTGCACTGCGGATTGTGGATCTTCTCGTTCAAAGAAGCTTTGATTTTGATAACGAACTCCTTCAGAAGATCGAGATACGCCAAGTAATCTGTGGACAGAGCAGTTCATGCTCAAGTACCTTACTAGCAGCGTTCTTCTACGAGACGACAGTGAGTGCCAAGTTGTATGCAAAGTTTGGGGTCGTCGTGCCCCAACTTTCGTTATGCTGGAAGAGCCACAGGCTGGAAGACGTGCCTGTGCGTTGATGAGGAAGTGATTCCCTCGTTGACAAGGAAGTGATTCGCTCACGACGAAAAGAGATGCGCCTATGCTGAGACGTCAGAGTGATGCACCTAGCCGTAAAGTTTAGACTGGGCTATTTAAGTAAACTTTTAACGTAATGGAGAGCCATGTAATAGATTTTTATATAAATAAAAATCTTCTCTTCATGTTCTTTCATCTTTACCGTCTTTGAATGATGCGCTAACATTTGTCCTACGTCTTCGGCACATGATATTTATGGTGCATAGAAACTTTGACGCCATGATACACCTGAAATTCCATGCTTCTACAAGACCCCCTTCATAGTTTTCAAAAATTTAGGCAAGTTTTGAAATACTTTGAACAAGAAGCATATGTAGTAGAGACTTTGGGCGCATGCTTTGTTTGGGCACATGGCCCTTTTATGTGCATGGCTGTATTGGCGCATGCTATTTGTTTGGCAGAATAGATAACGCTTCGGATTCTGAGTCAATCAAATGATAAATCTTTTTGAAGATTTAAAGCCGTCTCATTAACAAAACTCGAAGCGTCGCTGACATCATGTCTTATCGGGTTACGCGCATGGCCCAAGCATATAAATAGGCGTCTGGGTGGGAGAGAGAGACTCTTATGCTCTCTTTCTTCTTCTCCTTCCTTAGAGCTTTTTCTCTCTTTCGAAGAAAAAACCCTAGTTCTTGTGCGATGGCCCCCAAAGCTCCCCGTGGCAAGGGAAAAAACAAGGGCAAGAAGCCCATCGAAGTCGATGTCGACGAGACCCAAGTCATCGACGCGACGTACGCCGACGTGCGTGGAGAAGTCGTCGGTGGGTGGCTGCCGCTTAGGATTTTTTTCTTTCTCTTTAAAATAAACAGTCACTTATGCACGGTTGAGCGCATGGATGGACGACCATTTTAGAACATGCGCCAAACAACTCCGCTGAAGCGCATGGGTGTGGCTCAACGAGCTACACCTTGGATATGCGCCTAAGCTTCACTACGCTAACGCGCATGGGCTTCGGCCTTAGAGATGCGTCGAAGCTTTCATACCAACGCGCATGGACTTCGGTCCTGGAGATGCATTGTAGTAGAGCTCAGTCAACGTACATGGACTTCTGTCTTAATGATGCGCCGAGACTTTGATTTTTCCAGATGCGCAAAAGTTTAGATGCGTCGGTGCAAGACTACGCATAACTTTCGTCTCTTTATCAAAAAGGGCCAAGTTTTTGCTAATTCTTTTTTCCTTTTGTCTTTCTACAGTGTTTATGACTTTGTCTATTTTGAAAGATGTTCTGTTCGACCACTCCCTCTGTCATATGGGTCTGGACTTCAATGAAGGAGTATTCAAACCGGCTAAGGCTGCGATTATATCGGACAAGGCACCGAAGAGAATGACACTGATCAGGGATCAGCCTTCTTCTTTACTTCAAGCCATGATAGAGAACAGCAAGATCCGTGTTGCTGAGAATGCCACAGAGGCTTACTTGAAGCTCCAATTTTTGTTTGGGGATCGACTGGCTTCTTATGAAGTAAAGGTGTTGAAGATCAAGGAAGACTAGTTATTTAAGGCGAAGGGCCTTAACATGTATGTACCGAAGATAGAGTGTCAGTTGTCGCTAACCGCCTTCATTGGCCTAGATTCGAAAAGGAGGATGCAATGGGAGCTTACCCCAACTCAGGGAGGAGCGATTTCGAGGTCTTTCAGGATTGACTCCATTTCTGACTAGAAGGATATTTTTACTTTTGTGCGAGGCGGAACATCTTACTCTTTGTGAGTTCTGCATCCTGGGAGTATATACAACAATGTTCCCCCTCAAACCTTTGCCTTTAGTGCCTCAACTTTTGTCAATCGTGTATTGGCAGCCAAGATTTTGTATTCGAAGGGGGAATTTCGGGTCGAAGGTTGGTGTCACCATATGCCAAAGTGGGATAATCTGGCACTTTGGATCTTGGCAAAGTACAGGGACGAGCTAAGGAGGATCAGTTTGACCTCTACTATTCGGGCCACCCAGACTGGCATAGATATAAACCGGCCTATATTTCTGGCCCTCATGAAGCTGTACAATTCTCACACCGGGACGTTTTATACGCCCATAGGGAAGCTAGGACTGACGCTTCACGAGATGTTCGAAATCTTAAAACTCCTTTGGAGGACTGAGCCGTAGGAAGAGTATTTTCCAACGAATAAGGAGCTCTCCGCCTTGGAAGAGAAGGATCCAAAAATGATAATTATCTTCAAAGAAGTATTGCGCCACCATTATCTGTATCAGCAAAAGGATAAGATTAAGGCATCTCCTCACGTGACTGTTTAGAGAGATTATGTCTTTACTCGGGACAAAAGCGATCTGACGAGGGTTCGCTTCACTACTCCCCAGGGTTTCACGCATATAGAAATTGTCACAAAAATGAAGGAACTTGGCAAACACAATCCGCGTGAGGACGAGAACAACGAGTCGTCCGATAACATCTACGACTGTTTTTGGCACTGCGCGTACAGAATATCGCCGAAGGCAGTGTTAATTTCCTATCCGATGATGTGGCTTTGAGACTTTGTGCTCCCTGGTGGATTAGGTTTTGTGGAGAGGATGACCAGAAACCTTATCCTGTCTGTTGTGAAACTGGTGTTCGACCGTCCTTTGGACTTGCTCATCGCGATGGTGTGCAACCAGATACGGGGTCTAAGAGAGTTCGCGATGGAGGTCATAGCCCTGAAGGGAAGGAGTAGGAATTTTCTTCGAGTGGAGCTATCTTACCATTATCTGATGGGGTGGTTGATATTACATCATCCCAATGTGATGAGCCTTGGCACTGAGGAAGGGTATGTTGCTGATGATGCCTTTATCCGTCGCTACCGCAGAAGGAAGTAGCTGCATACTGGTGTCCCCGTCTGTAGGAAGATTTTGTCCCAGCTCCAAGGATGGAACATCTCTAAAGTTGGTCCAGTTTTTTTAGGTTTTGAGGGAAACGAAGAGCTGGAGGATACAGGCGTAGATGCAATTACCCTTTTAGTTTGGGGGTTTCGCTGGCTGCAAAGCATTCGACCCTCGCATTTGGTATATCGGAACATGAACCACTACTTCCTGGAACCATATCTACCGAGCCATTTTGATCGCTAATTCGGCTATGCTCAATTGATGTTGGACAAACGAAGTACTTGCTTGGGATATATTGGAAGTCTGCTGGATGGAGCCCGTGCTTGGCAGTACTACAATGTTAGATGTACAGGAGTGCGATTTACAGCTCCTTTTCAGAATCCTAGGCCGCATATTTTGTATTATGCTGTCAAGATCTATTGTTCGGCGAATACCATATCTCCTGGCTACGATAGGGAGACTAGTTTCATTGTCGGGACCCAGCTTGAGGTGTTAAAAGTCGTGATCACGAAATCCTGTGCGTATCGCCCGCCAGATACTGCAGTATCGACAGCAGCCCCAGTAGCAAGGGCAGAGGACTCGCGGGAGGAATCCGCGGATAATCAGTTGAAGAGGCGTGCTTCAACGGATGCGGGTCCCTCTGTGCCAAAAAGGCTAAGAAAAGTTTTGGCGACCAAGTCGGGGGACACCATAGTTTTACCCGCAGCGGGATCGAAAGAGCCTACTCCCACGATAGTAAGTAGATCAATGTCATCTTTTAAGAGGTAAAATGGTCCTTCTCTTCTTATTTGTGTTCCTTTTTTGTTTGCAGGAGGCAAAAAAGAAATGTCTCGATCATCGAAGCGAGGTCTCGACAAACCTTTTGAGAAGGAAGTTGTCAACTCTCTTAAAGAGCGCATTCCTTCCATTGTGAAGTCTCTGGTGGAGGGAGATCGATGTTGTCCAAGTTGATGCTCCTGCCGCTTTTGACTATATTGAGGAAGACTTCAGTTATTTGATGGCGTCCGAAAATGTTGAACAACCTCCGTCGAGCATTCTGGGTAATTTTGCTTATACATGATTTGTATATGTTGATAGCGTTGATAATCATGTTTCGTTTGCAGATACATATCAAGCGAGGCCTTCACGGATGGTGGAGCAATCAGCTGCGGGCACTGGTGAAGAGACCACTGCCCAGACCCAGGAGGAGGAAGTTATGAAGGATCCTCTGGAGGAAGAGGTGGATTGGGACCCGTCTTCTTCGGATGACGTCCCAGATGATGTTGCTGAGGATATAGAGAGGGATTCGACAATAGTCGGAGAGGACAAGCCCTGGATGGGTGAAGGAGTGGTCGCGACCAAGCTCTCCCCTGATCACAATAGTGAGGAACCGGTTTTGCTGCCAAGTCCCACTCCTTCCCTAGTGACGGAGGTCGAGATGGAAGAACCTACCTCGTTGCCAAGTCCGACTCCTGCCCGACAAAAACAACAAAAATGGAGGAAGCGATATTGCCTCCAAGTTCTACGCCTGCTTCCTCATCATGAGGCGGAGTAGATAAGCCTATCCTGGCAATAGATGTCATTTTTGAGCTTGCTGCGGCGGGCCTTGATGTTTGTGGACCCTCCAGGGTAAATTTTGACAAAGGTAAGGGCCCTACTATGGAAGAACCCTCTTTTGTCCGTATCACTTGGGGAACTGTGATGGGTCCTTCGAGGGGTTCGGCTATCATGATTCCTGGCCCTGCAATTGTTAGTAGCCAGGAAGAGCCTACAAATGTTGAGATCCTAGCAGCACCTAGATCAAATTCTCCTCAAGCGGACTCAAACCCTGAAGCTTTGGTGGCCGAGGTTTCGATAAGCGGTGTGACAACTGCGCCACATAACCAAGACGTTGTGCCATCGTCGAGTTCTGCTATCCTTCCGGTGCTTGCAAAAACAAAAGTGTTCCTTTACAAACAAGAAAAAAGAAAGTACAAGACTACATTTAATTTTTGGGGAAGTATAACTGTAGGAATCTGATCAAAAGACGATCACTTTATCCCTTGGACGATGTGATGTAGAAGAACAAAGCCTATGGAGAGTGATGCAGCAAGTGCTCAGAAGATTATGATCATTAGTGATGCTTTGTAAGTGATTTGAAACTCTATTTATAGAGTTCTAGAGATAATTGTTAAGTAGTTATCCTCATTGGCGTACGCTAAAAGTGGCACACCATTCACCCCTTGGCACGAACGGTTAGTTTAACTGCTTGGATGCGTGGCAGGCTATGATTGATATGTGCTTGGTCATAAGCAGTATTACGTACATGTTTTTTGAGATTAGTGGCATGTGTGCCACGTAATCTAACTGCTTCAAGATGATTTGATCAAATGGTGCCTACTGCTGGGTGGCGCCAGGTGCTACTTGCTGAGTGGCGCTAGGCACTAACTCCTGTTTATTGTTTTACTGATTAATATAATAATAATAATTATCTCGCACCAATTACAGATAGTGCAGGACAACTGTTCATCATTTATAGCAGATCTGACACGTCTGACAAAATCTCCTCGAGCGCCACACGCTCAAAATTTGAACGAATTTTTCTCGACTAACATGCTGTCAGTCATGATGATAACTGTTTAGCTTCTCCGAAAAGATGGCCACGTGGCGGGTAGCGCCACTGATGTCTTGCGTCATCTGATGTCTGGTGCCATCTGATGACTGGCTCTACTTGATGATCTGAAAGTTGGCGCTCCTTATGAGTAGCGCAGGATGCTGAGTGTACTTTTTAGGCTTCTACAAGACCCCTTTCAAAGTTTTTAAATTTGAAAAACTTTAAAATTTGAAATACTTTGAATAAGAAGTGGTTGGTGCAGAGCAATATCATAATCGACTCGACTTTCAGGCGCAGATCATACGACTATTATTATTTGGCCTCGGCTATAAATAGTCGATTGGAGAGAGAAAATACTTTACTTTGCAATTTTCCTCTCAAGCTCTTCTTCTTCCCTAACTTTTGAAACTTTTAAAACTTTTGAAGCTTCTTTACGATCGCAATGGCCCCGAAGAAATCCACTACCGCTGAAAAGGGAAAGAAAGTGGACGGAGCCATTTCGCGTGTGCTCTCGCTGAGGGTGCCACAACATATCGTGCCGTCGACGAGAGCCGAAGAGGCGAACCCAGCCTTGGAATGTAAGAGACTTGGATGGAGAAGACGATAGTAGAATTGCTCGTACCATTCGCGTGAAGCATGACCAAGGCCAATATCGACCACCACTTTCAGAGTGTTGGTCGATACTTTGCGCCATCTGCTCATTGTGCCACCTCTTTCAAAGTGTTGGGCTAAAAAATTATAACAAATGACGCCATGCACCATCTGACATATTTTTAGCATGCTGCACCATCTGTCATTACGCGCAGACCATGCGCTAATCGATTGATGCGCCATCCGACTTGAAGATTGTCATTTTGCATGCGCCATTTAGAGACTAGCACTCTGTTATTTGCGAGATTTGTGTTGAGTTAAAATTACTTGATTTTTATAAGAATAATCTTTCATAATTCTAACTTTTGTTTCCTTTTGTCTTCCGCGGCGTCTATGGTGACGCCAAAAGCTGAAGTCACTGTCAAAGAGGAAGTGTTATCTCCTTTCATCTAAGAGGAACCGATGACTATTAAGGAAGAACCGGCTTCAGAAGGAAGTAGCACCGGGAGCTCTAATCACCCAGCTCCTATGGATGACCTTAATCAGTTAGGGCCTTGCTATGCACGATGGTTGAGGGAGTGGTACCTTCCTTAGCATTCTCGGGGAAATAAATAAGACATCTTTCTTGTCTTCAATGTTTCCTGCCTTGATGTAGTAGATTGCTTTCCTTTCTTTGCAAATGTAGTCCTTTACTCCTTTTTATGGAGAAAGAAATAAAGAACCCTTTTGTTTGCTCATTTGCTATGATATTTTTGTAAAACAACATTTGTCAATAATAGGTCATTTAATACGGACAATGAATGTTTAGAGGCGATGTGACAAGTCGTTGATGTAGATAGTAGAATTCAGAGGTAATGTGGACGTGAATTCGTACATCTATTGATTATCCTTGAGCCAACTGGGACTCAAGAATGTGATATCTTTTAAAACAACTGGGTTTCAAAAGATGATATTTTACAATGATGGAGTAGATGATGTTGTTACTGTGGATAAAATCTACTGGGAATTCAAAGATTTGAAGTATGTACAATATTTGTTAGAAAATACAGTACACACTTTCAAACATGGTACTTCTTCAGAAATTTGCCGTTAATATGCATCATATCGATTCGGCCATCCATCCCTGACAGTTGATAAGCTCCATCTGAGAAAACTTTGCTTGTAATGTAGGGACCTTCCCACTTTGGTTTGAACTTGCCTTGCCCATGTGTGTCATAGTCATAGGACATCTGATAGTAAGGATTAGCTCGCCTTTTTGAAATGCTCGTACTTTGACTTTATGGTTGAAGGCTTTTGAGATACGTGCTTGATATAATTCGATGTGTTGTTGAGCTAGTAGTCACTTCTCGTCAAGTGCTTCAAGCTCCTAAAGTCGAAGACAATCATTATTTTTTGTTGTGAGTTCATTGGCAATGGCTATTCTCAGTGATGGAATCTGAATTTCCAATGGAAGGACAACTTCACATCCATACACAAAAGAGAAAGGTGTACAGCTGGTCAGAGTGCTTATGGTAGTACGATAAGTCCATATACATTCTCCAAGCATTTTGCTCCAGTTCTATTTATTGGTAGAAACAAACTTTTTGAGAAGCTTGATGATTGTTTTATTGAATGCTTCTACCAAACCGTTAGCTGCGGTATTGTAGGCTGTAGAAGCGACATTGTTGATCCGGTTATCATCACAGAATCGAGTGAACTTCTGACTGATGAACTGCGGTCCATTGTCATGGATGATTCGTTGAGGGACGCAAAATCTATAAATCACATGATGCTTGATGAAGTTGATGACATACTTGTCTTGACTTCAGCTAAAGGTATAGCTTCGGCCCATTTTAAGAAGTAATCGGTTATAGCTAAGATAAAACGATGTTCTCGAGATAAAAGTGGACTATTAGGACCAATGAAATCCATGCCCCAAGCTTCGAAGGGCAATGATGCTACAGTCGGATGAATAAATTTCTAAGGTTGATGAATGAAATCTGTATGGATTTGACATGCTCGACATTTCTTTGAATATTCGATGGCATCCGACACCATGGTTGGCTAATAGTATCCCATGCGTCGAATTCAATCTTGTAGCTTAGGGCAGGCTTATGTGCACCACAGACACCATCGTGAGCTTCACGTAGTATCTGCTTTGCTTCATCTCTCGTAAGACAGCGTAGAAGCATACCTTCATATGATCGTCGATAGAGTGTTTTGGAGGTATAATTGTAATAGAATCGGAGTGATCGCCGACAAATTGTAGTTGCTTCTTTTGGATCTTCAGGTAGGATGTCATGTACCACAAAGTCGATAAAAGGAGCTTTCTAATCTTAATTCGTAGTGCAGACCTCGACTAAATTATTGGATTCTAGATGCAAATTATTCTCGTTGCAAAATAACTCCCTGTTAGTGATAACGATCATCTGTTGTCTTTTTACAGGGATCGCTAATACTGCTGCTAGATTGGCAAGTACATCAGCTTCTATATTACATGCCCGACGTACATGTTCAATGAATAAGCCTTTGAACGATGTAGCAAACTTGACTGCTGCTTCATGATATGGCACGAGATCTTGATGCCGAACTTCATATATGTGTGCCTCTAACTTGATTGACAATCAGCTTAGAGTCTCCATATACTTCAAGGTACTCGATATCCAACTGTTTGGCTAATTGGAGACAGATGAGTAGAGTGTTGTATTCAGCAACGTTGTTGGAGCATGACTCGTCTAAATAATAAGCTATTTGAATGGCCAATCCTTCTGGAGATACCAGAACGATTTTGACTCTAGTGACGATAGTGCTTTTAGGTCCGATTCTGGATGCACCATCAAAGAATAGATGCCAAGTAAAGATTCCTTCTGAAGTCGTGTTAGATTCCATAGTTTCATTAGGAATTTGATCGTAGAGTTTAGATGTCTCGGGAATTGGATGAGAAGCCAGAAAGTAAGCTAGGGCTTGACCCTTCGCAGACTTTTCTGGAACATAAACCATATCATACTGTGCGAGTAGTATGGCCCATGTAGCGAGTTTGGAGTTGAGTGTACTTGGCTTCTTCATCAAGACTCGAAGAGGATTGACTCTGGAGATGACATGAATGGTTTGGCCTATGATATAATGTCGTATTTTCTGGACAGCGAACATCAAGGCTAAACACTTTTTTTCCACTGGCCTATATCGATGTTCAGTGTCGATCATTGTACGGCTGAGATAATAGATAGCTTTCTCATGACCCTCTTTGTTCTTCTGGGCTAACAAGGCACCCAAGGAATGATCGATTGCCCGGACATACATCAGAAAGGGTATTCATGTGACTGGAGGCACTAGAATTGGAGGGTTCATCAAGTACCGCTTTATGCCTTCAAAAACTTGCTTGCATTCTTCAGTCCAAATGAAAGAAACACCTTTTTTCATTAGTTGAGTGAACGGTCTGGAGCATCCAAAGAGATTTGAGATGAATCTTCTGATATACGCAAGCCATCCCTGGAATCCTCGTAGCTCTTTTAGGGTGCATGGAGGACGCATCTCTTGAATGGCTTTGACTTTCTCGGGGTCAACGTGTATAACCTTAGAGGTAATAATGAATCCAATAAATTTGCCACTAGAGACTCCCAGGAATAACTTGGTGGGATTCATCTTGAGTTGATGCTGGTGCATTGGATCGAAGATAGTTCTTAATTCTTGGATTTGATCTTCCTTTAGACAACTTTTGATAACAATATTGTCGATATAGCATTCAACTATCTTCCGTAAATGTTCTCGGAATCTAGTGCTCATGGCCGCTGATAGGTTGCACCAGCGTTCTTAAGACCAAATGGCACGACTGTGTAGTAGTAGACTCCTAGAGGAGTGCAAAAAGATGTGTGTTTTTCATCTTCGGGATTCATCCTGATTTGATTATATCCAAATAATCCGTCCATAGAAGACATCCGCTAGAACCCACAAGTGTTGTCGATCATGATATCGGTGATCGGTAGAGTTAACTCATCCTTGGGACAAGCTTCATTATGGTCTCTGAAGTCGATGCAGACTTGGACCTTCCCTATTTTATTTATAACTAGAATGACATTAGCTACCCAGTTAGAATGTTTTTCTTCTTTGACAAAGCCACATGCAATGAGCTTCTTGACTTCAGCTTCTATGGCGTGTCGGAATCGACGCTGTTGTTGCTTGACTGGCCTTGCATTCGACAGAATGTTAAGCTTGTGGATAGCGATCTGGGGATCCAAACCTGGCATGTCTTCATAGCTCTAGGCAAATACGTCAATATATTTCCTAATAAGTTGAATCATTTCTTTTATCCGCTTCAGGAAGGCTTTTGCTGATGAAGATTGGTCTTCGAGAGGCTTCATCTCCGACATTGACTTGAACCAACTGATCTTCGGTAGGTGGCTCACGTTGCTCGAAGTTAAGTTTCCATTGAGTATCCATCCTTTGTGCCCAAGGATCAGATTCAGGGGCTTCGGCAAAGTCGTCGTCGTCGTCTTCTGAGAACTCGACAGTTATTATATTGGAAGATAGAGTCACTCGATATATATGCCCTACACAGGTGTCTGAATCCCATAAAACAGAGTCGGAAGAATTAGATCGCTCTTCCTTGTCAGACTCAGAAGCGACTGGGGTTGTGATCGACGAAGTGTAGCCCAACCCATGCTTTATTTTGCTGTAGAATTGTAGTAACTTTCCTTTTAGAGCAGGGATACGAATAGGAGTTCGCCTTCCCCTGCTACTTTTAAGGCCAGTTTTGAAGTTGTAGCCCATCTTTTGAATTACGTTCTTTGATTGTTGACTGTAACAACGCAGCTGAAGTCGCCCATTATCGTCATTTTCAGCCTCGTTATCGGACGTAGCCTTTTGACTCAATCCTTTGCTGAAGAGGATAGGATGTTCATCCTTCTTCCGAAAGGGAACCAGAAAGAATGAATCTTGTGTTGATACAAGTGATACTTCGTCTTAAAGATGTTGAACTGCTCTTAATGTAAGGGGTTCGAAGTTATCCAAGATTTCTAGATAACCTTAAGCATAGTAGTTGACATCAGTATACTGTAAAGGAGATGCTACTTTATTGATAATTACTATCACCATTTACAAGAGGGCTCTTGATCTTTGCCGAATGTTTGCTAAGATTGATAACCAGAGGAGGAGAAGGAGAAGGCTTGTTACATCGAAGGTCAATAATAAGTGGCTCAAAAGAGGTGAGCTCCCTATGCTCTGTCTTCTCCATAAAAGGATGTTTGACGGAAGAAGAAATATGGATGGTTAAAGTTTGAGAAGATTAAGGACGAGAAGTACATCTTTTGACCGGAATCACGAGGACATCATCTGTATTGTCTTTCTGATCTTCCTCGGTGTCTATGACCAATATGATGTTCATGAACTCCTTTTTGTACATCCTGGAGTCAGTGAAATATGCTTCAACACCTCGAAAGGGATTAAGATTAGCCACTTCCTTTCAGACTTCTCCGTTCTCATCCATATATTTGAAGCATTGGTGGAGGGTAGATGGTACAATATTGTGTTCACGTAACCATGATCTTCCTAACAAAGCTTTGTAGGAGCCATGATTGTCAATCACATAAAAGGTGACCTTCGTACGGAGATTGTCGATTTGAACTTTCAGACGAATCTTTTCTAGTGGTTCATTTCTCCTAGAATTAAATTCCAAAATATTTGTGATTGTTGTAGAGAGATTATGGACTGGGATCTTTAGTGCATCTAGTAGAGTCTTTGGCATAATGCTGAGTGCAGATCCAGGTTCAATCAGGATGAGATCGACTTTTATTTTATCGACATACCCCTAAAATAGAGAGGTCGATCATGTCGATTGTCTTCCAGAAGCATGTCATCCTATGTGAAGGTGATATTAGGAATCAGCTCCATCATACTATGACAGTAAAAATATGCCACAGGTTCTTCCTATGGTTTCTTGAGGAGTGTTAGACAAGCGTCAGCTTGCATCAGAGCTTCGCTCAGTGTTTCTCGAGTTTCCTTCGAGAGACGAAGGAGCTCGAAGATTGATAACCTCGCCAGACTATTGGCTAGCTGAGCCAATATGTTGAAGTTGTACGGCTTCTCAAGTCCAAGAGGTAGAGTTTTCTTCAATATTTTATCAAAGCGAACTAGCTGTTTGCCTTTGTCAGCCGCTGCTGGTTTGGAAGGAGTTGGTTCCACTGGAGGCGATGAAGCTGATGGAACATTGACAACATGAAAAAAAGATACTGGTGTGGCATCAGAGACTAGAGGAGGAATGACGACATTCTCTTATCCTTCTGGATAGTCTCTAAGATAAAGCCTCCCAGATCTAGTACCGGTCAGGGCTACCCCTTCTGGAGCCGGTGCGAAGGAAACCATATTGCAGTTCTTTGTTTGTGTCTTGCCTTTGGAAGACTTACTTTGGCAAGATGAAAGATTTGTCCAAAATCCCAGGCCAACACGAGACCGGTTGTGCTGAAGGCGTAGAGAAAGGTATAGGAGGTCCACTTCCATGATTCAAACAGGGGGCTTTCTGCAGGTCATATCCCATCTTTACCATCAGTTCGCGTGATTGTTGACTATATAGATGGAATGCTGGTTGGTAGTTAACTTTCGTCTTTGATGTCATTGTTTCGGCAGAAGGAAGTAAAACTACTGCTGGGATTAAGGTAGCATCCAGAGGTGGAAGATGACCACCCAGTGCAGTCATATGACATGACTTGTATTTGTTCAGCTTTCTTGACTTTGTAGACGAAGCAGACACCTTAAAATTAGCAACCAAATCAGGATGGATCCACATGATTTCCCCTTTGTCGGTTGACAGAGGGACAAGACCGTCACTTCGTGTTGGTGGAAGGTTGACAATCTCTAAACTAGCTTTCGGGATAGGGATGACTCCATCTTGTATAAATTGAGCAGAAAAGTCGTCGAACTGCAGAGAGATAACATTAGCAGTTATAGTCTTCTCATCCTGTTGGAAAGTGATCGAGCCGGCATTAGTCAACTCCTAGATCTTTTCCTTGAGCACGTAACACATCCTGGTCGGGTGTCCTATGAACCTATGATATACACAGTATTTTGGATGATCAGTCTTACCTACTTCATCTGGCCATTTTGCTTCGGACAGTTGAAGTTTGTTACTTTTGATTAGGCAATCGAATATGATCATGATGTCATCCTCATCGAAGGAGTACTCCTCTTTCGGACGATGTGCTCTCTGTGGAGGTGCCGTTATAGTAGGTGTTGACTGACCCATATTGGCAGCCAAAGCTTCTTTGCCTTTCACGTTGATGGCTAAACTTTTTTTATTCTTGCGATTGTTCTGACAACCACCGATGTTGGAATGTTCATCCTTTTCAAGATTAGGCATCTGGATGCCTAGTTGTTTGAACTTGTCAGCACTTTCTTCAACTGCCCTGACACTTAATATGAAGGAGGTCCAGTCTAGAAATTGCGTGGGTCTAGTCCACATGCTGACTATAGGTAACAAGTTTGATTTGTAAGTATCTATAATCAGTGATCTGGAGTACCCAAAAGCATTTTAAGTGTCTCTCGACGGAAGCGCTCAATGAAACGTTCAGCAGTTTCGTTGGACCGTTGCTTGATTTTGATAAGGCTGACATGGTCATGTCGTTTGTTCCCTCATAGAATCATTCCAGGAACATTTGTTTGAACCCTAAAAAGGATGTTATGCAACCATCTAGCAAACTGCGATACCAGTCATAAGTTGCACCCGCCAAGCACCCGACAAATACTCTAGTGAGTAGAGCATCGTTCGGCTGGAGCTGATCGATCATTACCTCAAAGTGATTGAGGTAATGACTTGGAGATGAACTGCCGTCAAACAGTATGATGGTTGGCAGCTTGTATTTAGATGGAAACGGGACTTCCTTTCACTCTATAGGGTAGGGTTGCTTGATCCCCAACTTCTGCAAACCGTCCTTCTGTTTGAAAGCTTCGAACTGATTGCGCAAAAGCTTCACTACCTCAATAGTGTCCACTGATGCTTGGGGAGCAGTAGACTGATTCGATGTATTAGGAGGCGAGACTGTATGATAAACACCATCCCCAGCACCAGAATGACTTGGAGCTGGCATGGTAGCTGTCACACCCCAGAACCAGAATACTTACAAGTAGGGACGGACCAGGCCAGCTACGTATACCAAAGTACTCCAGTACTCCGAAACAACATATAAGTTGTATAGATGGGGGTCACTGCTACAAACCAACAGTCAATCCTAGGTCACATAATCCTAGATATCTGAGTCTCAGCCCAGAAGTAAGGTACAAGAATATGATCATCATACATATAAGGCAGTAAAGCGTCCCAAACTATAATATATAGATGATCATGAAGCTAGTAATACAAAATAAAGAACTAGCAAGACTAAGTAATACATGATCAGCTCTAGCTACAGTCTACAATATAACGTCATGTCTAAGCCCATAGGCCAAATGTCAAGTCTAAAATACGAGCTAAATACGTGCTTGGTGGCTAAACATCTCAAAAGAATATGTACAGAAAAAGAGTGGGTAAGAGAAAGAACACCCACTCAAGTCCCCTGGTGCTCCGGGTGGTCACCATCGAGTGGAAGGTCCGGAAGATCCTCGGGCTCCTCAACTAAATTTGGTCAATGCAAAACCAGTGGGGTCAGAACCCCAATTGCAAGTACCATAAAGAAAGCCAAACTATGAACTAAAACCAGCATGCAATTTATAACATCTCTAAGATAAAGCAGCAGACGGGACTAGAATAGTAAATTGGTACCACAGTATTTACGAAAGGAAACTGGAACATGCAAGAAGGATAACAAATGAATACATAGAGTAAAATGGACATATGAGCATGTGGTGAAGCCGAGCATGTAGTAGGAAGAATAGCATGTAAGGAATGATAGGAAGCTAAGTACTACAATAAGATAAACTGGAGCAAGACTAGACTAGACATGAATTGACTCCATCCATCAATCATGGCTAAGCAATGAGTATGGCTTGATACTTTAGCTAACTAGGGTTGCCACAATCCTAATTACTAACATATGCAAGTTTGAGAAATTTGATTCCAGTTACCTGCCTGCTGCTACCTGAATGATCCAAGCCAAAAAAAAAACAAGTATAGCAGACACACTGTAGTTAGATACATGTGTCCTAGAGAAGTGCCCCACTCGACGGTGTGCTGGAAGAGTGCTCATCATGATAGATAGCTCCAAATCCCATGTATATATATAAGAACAAGACCAAATGGGCAACAGGTAACCGGGAAAGTCTCCAATGATCTAGGTAATCAAGCGAGTTGTTTAGTTTTTAACATTTTCTTGTTGGATTCTGGGTGTGGCATTACACAGAATCCATCCTAGACATGAGACATGTAAGACTGGACAAGACAAGCAAGATTGTGCACTACAACAAGCCACAACAAGACATGACAATATCAAGATAAGAGTGCGCTATGATGAACCACTATCAAGGAGCTTGACATGTACTAGAATCAAGAGTGCGCCATGACAGGCCACTATCATGCAAGCTAGGAAAAAACATGTTCAAGAGTGCACCACGACGGGTCACTATCAAGTAGGTACCGGACATGACATAGACTGTAAGGTACAATAAATCTGGAAGAGCATAGCAATACATAGTGAGTATAAAAGAACATATAAACATAAGCTAGTGTCAAGGGTATATAGGGTGTACAATCATTCTCTAAGTATACAAGGTCATCTAATCATGTTAAGAATTCATTACACTCGAAGGAATATCAAAAACGGACATAAACGGGTACAAACGGAAAAAAACAGACAAAAACAGCCTAAAACGGCATACCGGCGGTATACGGCGGTATTCCGACGGTATTCCGGCCTAAAGGCAGAAAGTTTTTGGTCAAAAAATCGGCATACTGTCGGTATACTTCGGTATACGTCGGAATTCCGACTTTCTAAACAACAATAAAATCCAGATTTATGCCAAAACTTGTTTCGGCCATAAAAACTTCATTTTAAATCGAAATTCGGATTTTCAAAAGTCAAAATTGCATAGAATTGAATTCTCTACAACATGGAAGTATTATTTTTCGTAAATCAAAATATGATAGATCAATATCTCAAAATACTCCAAAAATAGGTTTTCGGGATACCGAAACGGGTTCCGATTCCCACCAAACTCAAAATCCATGGTATACAAACTAGGTGAGGGTATCATATATGCATATGTGACCAAGATCCATGATGGTAACACCAGTATCTCTCTTGATACTGAGTTTTCTACTATGTCAATGTTAAATTTTAACAGAAAATCAAGAACTAGTTCTAACCAAATTTAGAAACATGCATATAGACGAGAATTACAAGGAAAACATTTTTAACAAAATGAGTTTAGGACAGTTCTAAGCATTTAATACCAAGGAAAAAAATGACAAACAATTATTATGGTTCAAGAATTTGGCAAGATGTACTTGCCTAGGTTAAGCTCCAAGCCTAATCTTCTACTCCACCACCAAGAGGGGTACGAAACCACACTCTAGACCTCAAGGCCAAGCCTTCTTAAGCACTTGAGGAAGAGAAATAAAAGTGAAGAGGAAAGAAAGAAAGGGTGAAAAAGGAATGGAGAGAGAAAGTAAAATGGTATATATAGAATGAAGAATTAATCTTGACCATCGGATGGTGATTCATGTCAAGGTCTAGGTCAATCATGACCATTCAAACAAAACCAAATATCCATTGGATAATAGGGTACATCTACACTATTTACGAAAATATCTAAACACTATTCACGAAAATATTTGAAATACTATTCATAAAAATATCGAAAATACTATTCATAAAATATCTGAAATCGAAAATATCTAAATTGCAGAAAATCTGTCCGGACGGTATGCCGTCGGTATACACCGGTATACCGGCGGTATGCCGATCAACAAGAAAATCTATAAGTTGAGAAAAATTTAAAGTGTTCCGAAAACCAAAAAATATGAAATACACTACGAAATACATATCCGTATATAAATACCGATACTGTGAGACGAGTCTCATAGTAGCATTGTGAGGAGATTGTACCCCCAGACCAGTATTAGTAGGGACAGATGCTGCTATATGTTCTTAGATTGGAATCGGATTCGCAACCGACGGAATAATGTGTTGTGCCACGATTACAGCATGCACACTTGCATTATTTCGGCCATGTTCTTCATGTTGGCCTCTAAAGCAGCTATCCTCTACTCCTGACTGTCGTTGTTGGATGTATCTTGTTCTTCGTTAGTGACGTAGGCAGTCACTTCTCTGACCACCGACGAACAGCTAGTGGAAAAGATGGTCCGTTCAGATCCTTCACTATCGGCATCGAAGTTATGCAAGGAACTACCCCCAGGATGAAGAGTGGGAAGATTTCCCTGATCGAGGAACACTTGATCGAAATCTGGAAGATTCCCTTGACCGATTGAGTCTTGGTCAGAAGGAAGATTTCTTTGATCGATTGTCTTTTGGTCGGAAGGAAGATTCCTTTGACCGATTGTCTCTTGGTCGGAAGAAAGATTACTTTGACCGATTGTCTCTTGGTCGGAAGAAAGATTCCTTTGACCAATTTTTTCTTGGCTTCTTGATCCGATATATCGGTAGATTCCTTTGTCGGAGTCACGGATCCGATCAAGGTATTGTTAACTAGGGTTGCGGGCTGCGTTACATCTTGAACATTTTCTACCTCCAGTGCTTCGAGATGTCATATTGACTGAAGCATACAACAGTTCATCTTCGTCCACCATCACAGCTTCAGGAGTCCGAGTGTAGTTCAAATGGTCGAATACAGACCGTTTAGGTGACTAGCAGCAACATTTGATCACTACTTCGTGGTGGTCATTACAGTGATGTTCTTGATGCAAAATTATAGATGGACGAGACGGTCCTGCGATCTTCCATTTTTGTACAAGAAGTTCGTGGATATCTGTTACAGTGACAAGATAAGGAGAAGTCAGAGGTACATATTTCTTGATGATATTAGGAACATAATTTTGGTTCTTGAGGTGCCCTGTTCCCTGTGTGTACAGAGAGGTACAGACTTCATTGCATATGTGAAAGGATTCTTGATTCGAGAAACTCCCCTTGTGCGCAACTTGGCAGGTGGCACAGGTTGTTCTTGATGCATGCTTGATATTGTTCTGCACTGGTTAAGGTAGGTGCGCTTGTCAGGTTGTGCGCCACTTGACTATCTATCTTAGACACCTTTAATTTACCCTACTTTGTTCATGAAATATGCAGGGTGGGAAGATCTTGGCTCTGGCTTGACTGGCGCTGGCCACGAGGAATGGACAGGATGCTCTGTTGTTCTACGCACCATTTTCAGTACATTTGGCACGACGTAGTTGAGCAGCAGAAGATGGACTTCGAGCAGAATCTAGTCTCCTGGCATGGATTTGACTGTCTTTGCCAAGAAGAGTAGGCTCTCTACTCAGAAGCATTCTTGCATTGACTGGCACAATCAGATGTGTTTTCCACCAAGTCCAGGTCTGTGAAATGATAATAAAAGGCCATAGAGCGCTTTTCTTTATTCTGCACAGGGGCATAAGTCAGTAATTTCTCCACCAAGTTTAGAACTAGGGAGGAAGAAGGAGTGGCTTGGCAGCGTTGTCCCCTGATTGGCGCCTGAGCATTGGCTGGCGCATCCTCCGCCGAGTTTAAAATTGGAGAGGAAGAAGGAGTGGCCTGGCGGCACTGTCCCCTTATTGGCGCTTGAGCATTGGCTTGAGTGTTTTCTACCAATTTCAGAATTGGCAAGGAGAGAGAAATGGCTACAGAGCTTTTCTCCATAACTGGTGCAACAACAGTGATTGGCCGTACATTGGAGGACTTTGGAGTCCAGATGGCGCGTGCCTTGTTCTTGGCAGCAACAGTGGTGTGCTTGGCACCCCCTATCCCAATCATTGCTTCATAGGCAGTTTGGTCGATTTTTACGACCAATGTCTTCTGCGTCATTTCGACCGACGCAACATCGCATTGAGTTGTCACTTTCTCGTCAGAGGAGAAAGTTGTCCCCAGCAGAGTCGCTATTTTGTTTACAAAAACAAAAGTATTCCTTTACAAACTAGAAAAAAGAAAGTACAAGTGTACAATTGATTTTTGGGAAAGTATAATTGTAGAAATCTGATCAGAAAACGATCACTTTATCCCATAGACGATGCGATATCGAAGAACAAAGCCTTTGGAGAGTACTACAGCAAGTGCTCAGGAGATTATGATCATTAGTGATGCTTTGTAAGTGATTTAAAACTCTATTTATAGAGTTCTAGAGATAACTGTTAAGTAGTTATCCTGATTAGCGCATGCTGTAAGTGGCACGCCATTCACCCCTTGGCACGAACTGTTAGTTTAACTGCTTGGATGCGTGACATACTATGATTGATATGTGCTTGGTCATGGGCAGTATCACGTACACGTTCTTCAAGATTAGTGGCATGTCTACCACGTAATTTAACTGCTTCAGGATGATTTGATCAAATGGTGCCCACTGCTGGGTGGCGCCAGGCGCTACTTGCTGAGTGGTGCTAGGCGCTAACTGTTGTTTAGTGTTTCACTGATTAATATAATACTAATGATCATCTCGCGCCAACTGCAGATGGCACAAGACAACTGTTCAACATTTATAGCAGATCTGACAAGTCTGACAAAATCTCCTCGAGCGCTACGTGTTCGAGATTCGAACAGATTTTTCTCGACTGATGTGATATCAGTCATGATGACAACTGTTTAGCTTCTCCGAGAAGATGGCCACATCGTGGGAGTGCCACTTGATGTATAGCACCATCTGATGACTAGCGCCACTTAATGATCTGAAAGCTAGCACTTCTTATGAGTAGCACAGGGTACTGAGTTTACTTTTTAGGCTTCTACATCCGGATCACACGAGAATCCCAATAGCTCCCCCAATGACGCCTCAAGTATTAGCCGACGCGGACGAGTATGTGAAGTTTCTCGTCGAGGCTGTTATAAGATGTTAAGGAGGGGTGTCTGAGGAAGGCTGAAGTTTTACGACAGCCAAGGCAGTGGTGATCTCGCAAATCAACCTGATTCGATCTCACCAAGGCTATGATCATATGGCCAAGATTTTGGAGGCATCAATTGTCGAGCTTGATCACCACCCTACTGAGCTACAGAGCATCCAGTGGAATGATTTTTCTATTTTGATAGAGAAGGAGTAGGCTAGGCTGACAGCTAAGACTGAGTCAGCTTATTTGAACAGTCTGGCTGTCTTGGAGCAAAGCTTAGCTGATGCTGAGATAAATGAATAGGAATTTACGTCGGCTATGGAGAATCGAGCCAGTCTACGGGAGTCTTTGGATGTCCGTATGGAGGAGGTTGATGCCATGATCCGCCTGCTCCAGGAGCAGCGGGCTCAACTCCCAATGGATTCTGAATGAACGACGGCAGAACATATTGCGCTTAAGAATGAGGCAGCGGAGCTCACCCAACATGTAGATGGCCTGTTCCATAAGAAGAAGGATCTAGATGACAAGCATGCAGCTGACATTGCCTCCGAGGACAAGGAAGCGATGCGTCGCGAGGCTAAGCACCAGGTTTTAGCGACTGTTGAATCCAGGACGGAGGCTTTAAAGCATCTTATTGACGAGCTGACCACCGACCCTTAGATTTGTCCTTCTTTGTGCTCTTTGTTGCTTTTTTTTTGTTTGAAATTTAGTCATTTCTTTTTGTAATGTAGTCATTTTTCTCCTTTCGATGAAAATAAAGAACTTTTGTCGGCTTATTTGTCATGAACTTGTGATTCTTTGTGGACTTAACATCTTTGGCGTACCTTGATTCTAGGTACAGATGATAAGTTGAGAGGGTGAACCAACACGTTTACTCAGAGGTAATATGGACATAGTAAACATGAGGTTTGCGGTAGATTTTTTTTACTCAGAGGTGATATGGACGTGGTAAAAATGGACTCTATAAGGATACAGAGAACAACTCAGAGGTAATATGGACGTGGATGTTTTGTGGATAAAGTGTAACAACACAGGGGTTGTTGTATGAGGATTTTTACCCAGAGGTAATATGCACATGGTAAATCTCCATTTTAGCATAGTCTTACTATAAGGTAAGATTAAGCTCTATAGGAATGTAAGAAAACAAGTCAGAGGTGATGTGGACTTGGATATTTTCTACTGGGGAAACGATGAGGGAATGCCCTAGAGCAGCTGGGCTCCAGAGACATATCGTGATTAAGGAGGATGAAATCGATTGTCGAATTCGTAGATTTTCTTGCTAGGGAGATGGAAGTACATATCAAAGGATTTCAAACATAGTAATTCTTTAGGAACTTGCCATTGATTGGCTTCATAAACAAAGTCCAGTTAGGCTTTGCGAGCCGGTAGGCACCATTAGAATACACCGTCTCAATGATGAAGGACCCTTTCTATTTGGGTTTTGACGTTCCCTGGTATTTTGTGAGTCATCACCATTGGCCTTCTGACTGACAGGACGAGGTCACCCACTTAGAAAGTCTTTTGTTTGACCTTCTTGTTGAACGCGTTAGAGATGCGGGCTTGATAGAGCTCAACGCGTTGCTGAGCCAAGAGGCATTTTTCGTCTAGAGCCTCTAACTCTTGTAACCGACAACGTTGATTGTCTTCCTTCATCAACTGGTTTGTAATAGCCACTCGTAGCGAGGGAATCTAGATTTCGAGAGGAAGCACGACTTCGCTCCTGTATACCAGGGAGAATGGTGTGTTGCCCGTCAGAGTCTGTACCGTTGTGTGGTAGGCCTAAAGGCATTCGACTAATTTTTTGTCCCAGTCGTGCATGTTAGACAACATAACTTTCTTTAGTAGTTTGACGATTGTTTTATTAAAAGCTTCAGCCAACCCGTTTGCTGTCGGATTGTAAGTAGTCGACGCCACGCTCTGGATGCGATTCTTATCACAGAACCTGCTGAACGCATGGCTTATGAATTGTGGACCGCTGTCATTGATGATCCTCTGGGTACCCCGAAATGGTAGATGACGTAATGCTTGATGAAGCTGATCACCTTTGAGCTCTTTACCTCTGACAGAGGTACTGCTTACGCCCACTTAGAGAAGTAGTCGATGATTGCTAAAATAAAGCGATGCCCTCTGGATGATAAAGGGGTGATTGGTCCAAAAATGTCTATACCCCAGGCTTCAAATGGCCAGGAGACGACCGTAAGGTGTAGGAACTCCAAGGGTCGATTGATAAAGTTAGTATGCAACTGGCAGACATGATACTTTTTGGCGTACTCAATAGCGTTTGTCATCATAGTAAGCCAGTAATAGCCCATACGTTGGAGCTGATCCTATAGCTTAGGACCGGGTTAATAAGCTCCACAGGCACCGTCATGGGCCTCCCGAAGAGCTTCGACCGCCTCCTCATTTGATAAACATCGGAGGAGAAGCCTGTCGCATGAACGACGATACATCATTTTGGTAGCTATATCATAGTAGAATTAGAAAGAGCGCCTTTTGATAGACACAGCTTCTGTCAGATCGTCTGGAAGGATTCTGTGGGTTGTAAAGTATACGAACAAAAATTGCCAGTCCCTGACGTTGATACCGGCATCTGCTAGCATGGCATGGTTCAGACACATACATAGATTATTTTTGGGGTACACCAAATCCCGGTCAGCCACCGTAATGAAGTGTTGAGTCCCAAGAGGTGCCACCAAGGAGGCAGCAAGGCCAGCCGGAGCATCAGCCTCCACATTTTTGTAGCTGAGGTATATGTTATATGAAGAACTCGGTGAAGGTTGAGATGATTTTCAAGGCTGCTTTATGGTAGGGAATCAGATCCTCGTGGCGGACTTCGTATTGTCCTCGGACCTGGTTGACGATGAGCTTCGTCGTCATAGGACTCAAGGTATTCAACCCCTAGTTGTCATGCCAACTAGAGTCCCACAAAGAGGGCATTGTATTTTGCTATATTGTTGGAGCACGACTCTGTGAGAGAATAGGCATCCTCTATACGGAGTTCTCTTCAGCAACGTTAGATTCTATTACCTCATCCTAAATATCCTTATAGAGTTTGGATAATTCCGGGATCGGATGTGTAGCTAAGAAGTCGACCAGTACTTGGCCTTTGACAACTTTTTGTGGGACAAATACCATATCGTATGGTGATAGCAGTATTACCCATGTAGCTAATCGAGAGTTCAGCTCTCCTGGATTTGTCATGAGGATCTTGAGTGGATTGACTTGGGAGATGACATGGATGGTCTGACCTATTATGTAGTAACGAGTCTTTTGTATAGCAAAGACCAAAGCTAGACATTCCTTATCGACAGGGTTGTACCGGTGTTCGGCCCCGATCATTGCCATGCTTAGGTCGTAGATAGCCTGCTTATAGCCTGCATCGTTGTTCTGAGCCAACAGGGCACCCAGAGGATGGTCTATTACACGGACATAGAGTAGGAAGGATTTTTTCCACAATTATTGCTACCAGAACTAGAGGGTTTGTGAGATAACCATTCATATCATCAAACACCTTCTGACACTCCTCTGTCCAGACATAGGAAATCCCCCTCTTCATAAGTTTAGTGAAGGGTTGGCATCATCCAGAAAGGATTGCTATAAACCTTAGGATATATGTGAGACGTCCTTGTAGGCCTCAAAGTTCCCTCAGGTTCTTCGGAGGGCTAATGTCAAGGATGGCCTTGGCCTTTTCAAGGTCAGCGTGGATACCCTTCGAGTAATGATGAAGCCCAAGAATTTGTCGCTGGAAACTCCGAGGAAGGATTTAGCTGGGCTCATCTTGAGCTGATTTGTCTGTATGCAATTAAAGACTGTCCTCAAATCTTGCAGGTGATCGCTTCGCAGGTGGCTTTTGACAGCGATATCATCAACATAACATTCGACTGTCTTGTGAAGATGCTTACTGAAGATGGTGCTCATAGCTCGCTGGTATGTTGCACCTACAATCTTTAAACCAAATAGCATCACTGTGTAGCATTAAACTCCCTTTGGAATTATGAACGACATGTGCTTCTCGTCATCTGGAAATATCTTAATCTGGTTGTAGCCTAAATACCCATCCATAAAGGACATTCGTTCAAAGCCACAGGTGTTGTCGATCATTACGTCGATGATCGGAAGGGAAAACTCATCTTTCGGATAAGCGGAATTGAGATCCATGAAATCGATACAGATTCTGATCTTTTCGTTCTTTTTAGTAATGGGAACGATGTTGGCCATCCAATCAGTATGTTTTTCCTCGTGAATAAATATACTATCTATGAGTTTATCAACCTCTTTCTCAATGGCATCCATGATGTTGGGGCGAAAGCGTCGCTGTTGTTGTTTGACAGGCTTAGCGTTAGGTAAGATGTTAGGCTTGTGCATTGCGACTTGCGGATCCAAACCCGACATGTCTTCATAGCTCCAGGCGAAGACGTCGATGTATTCCTTGACAAGTTGAAACCAAGGATTCACGGTCTTCCTCTGTCAAGATTTTGCTAATGAAATGGGTTTGGACAGGGATTCATCCCCTAAGTTGATTTGCTCGACTTTATCTTCGGTAGGAGGTTTTCGTTGTTCTAAGCGAGATTCCTATTACGCCCTAGGTGTTGAGACCAAGGTTCATCTTCGAAGAATTCTGATGTCTGATCATCATCTTCTTCCGAAGGATGTGCAGATGTCAGATTGACTGATAATACTTTCCTGAAGACTGGACGATGCTAGTGTCGGAGTCCCAAGTTGACGCATCAGATGAGTGAGAGTGCATGACCTCTTCAGTTTTCGAGCTCTCCGAGGTTGTCGGAGGCATGACGTAGCCTACCCTCTGTCGAGTGCGATGGTAGTAGTCTTGATGCTTCCCTTTTGGAACTGGAAGTCGTAGGAGAAGACGCTGACCTTTCCCGTAGTTCAAGCCGTTACTGTTTTTCAAGTCATAACCCATTTTTTGGATGAGATACTTTGCTTGATTAGTATACCGGTATATTTATAATATACCAGTATCCGACTCTGGTACGGCTGGAGAGAGGTCTTAATGATGTTCGACTTTGCCGAAGATGACAGATTTTTTGTCCTTGTTTTGTGGTGGAACTATATAGCAGACCCCTCATTATGGGACAACCCGATTTACATGATTGACAGTCATTACTTGTGTTTGTAACGATCGTAGGGCATTATCTAAGGTATACATCGCATTCTAATGTGGAAGATTCGAATAGTTCAAAGACAGCCTTTTATTGATAAAATACGGGACCTTGTCCTGGGGAATTACATTATTTAGGAAAGGTGCATCTACATTAGCAGATATATATTCTTCCAATTCTTTGTCTGTTAAGACCGAAACAGCCTTAGAAGGAGGTGCAGGGGCCTTTCGGCGTATCTTAGCCACCAACGGAGCCGACGTCTTAGTAGGAGGAGTTTTCGAAGACCTTCTCGAGAGTCTGACCTGAATTGGTTCCTGAGCCCAACCTGGGAGTTTGACCACCAGAGAGGTCGGAGCTTTTCCATGAAGCTTGGCCTCGAGAGGAGTCGACACTTAGGGAGGTTTCCCCTTGAGCTGCGCCTTCAATGGCGCTTCAGTTTCCATTTCAGCTTCTACTTCAGCCTCTGTTTCGACCTCTACTTCATCGTCAGCGTTATTAGCTTCATCCTCTAAGTGAACTGACTTGCGCATATTGGAGTCAGTGAAGAATGCTTCGACCCCTCTAAAGGGATCAACATCAACAAACTCCGTCCTGACTATGTCATTGGTAGACTATAACACCCACTTTTCTAAATGAGGGCAATTTTGAACTTTTATAATTTTAGTCTTTTAATAATGAGATTTAAATCATGTTATGATTTTTGGTAATTTTAAATTCTATTAAAACTATTTTAATTGGTGATTTGTGATTTTGGTGTTTTGCTAGTAAAAGCCTAGATACTACTTGACCTAGAGACTAACCATGACCATGGGGACCTAACTATATGATTGGGATGATTTATTTCTATTTTGGCATGGGGGTATTTTGGTCATTGTGGTTTTTTTGAATTATTTTGTTACTTATTGGATTGGTGTTGTGATTTTTGATTTTTGCTAGTTGAGACTAGCCTAGAGTTTGACTTTGACTTTGGTGACTTAGTTAGCAAGGTAGAATGGTGTGGGACCCTAATCTAACTTAAGTTGACTCAAGTTGACTTGGGTTCATGTAGAGAATGGGTCTCCTTGGTAGTTAGCCCTTTTAGTTATAAAGCTTAATCAACTAGCTAGTGTATTAGGCTCATGAACATTTCCCAAGAAACCCTAACCCTAATCTCATGTGGCCGGCCCCCTATAGCAGCCCTTGGAGACCTAATCACACTCCTATATAATTCTCTTAGTGTTCACTTGCCTCTTTTAGAAATCTTCCTGTAGAAACCCTAATAGTTCTTCCCCAAATCATCAAATCTCACCATTCCTCCACCAAATTGATCCCACTCACTTGCATTGGAGGTCATTTCTAGAGTAGAGGTTGAAGGGAGCTTGCTTGCAAGGTTTGGAGCTCACTTGGCCATTGGAGGAGGACTTCTCATTTTGGGGCTTTTTGATTGAGATCTTTCAATAGGTAAATCACTACAAACCCTAATGAATTCTTGATTTCTTTCCATAGTTACATCCATCTAGGTGTCCCCTAGCTGTAGAGTGAGTTTGGTAGGAATTGGACTTATTTTGATGTGCGTATCAGACACGTATCAGTGTCCAATACACTGTGTTTGCTGAAATACCCCAAAGGGATTTTTATTGTTAATTTTCAAATCTATTTGAATGATTTTGTAGATCTATATGTGGCTTCTTGATTCGTGTTGCACTGAGTTAATTTTCGTGCTATGTCCGTGTCCAATTTGGACACGAACATGCTCGCACACGACCTTGTGCCGCGTTCTACTGCTCGAGGCATGCAGCGGACACGACACGCAACGAGATGAGACGAAACTCAAGGGACACGTAGGGGCAATGTCTGCGAACGTGTTCCTAAAGTTTCGTGGTGTCTCGTGTCATGTCGGACACGAAATCGTGAGTGCATTGATTTTGCACTGTGACAGAACACGCATGAACTTGTGTTTGATATGCGTGTCATATCACACAAACCCGTGTCATGAGTGTCTCGTGTTGTGTCCTTTGTGTAGGCCTATGTGTGGGCTACGTGTGAACACGAGTACGAGACGTGTCGTGACTCGTGTCGTGTCCATGAGCCCACGTACTGGCCGTACGAGGCAGTGCAGTGCAATGTGTGTCTGTGTGTGTTTTAAGTTGTTTGGACACCTCGTGTCCAATTGTTTGGATATGAGATGACCTGTAAGACACGAGTACATGTACACGATATATTATCAAATTCTAATTTAGCCTTTGATTGGATTTCGAAATGTTAATTTAGGGTTTTTGTTGAGTTCTGATACTATGTACTATTTTGAGTAATTTCTTAGATTTTAATTGCTAATTAACTGTAAATTAATTGATAAGTTGAAATGTTTAACATAGGAATATGTCTGAGAATCATGTTTACATATATGGGTTCATTGTGATGATCGTTTTGGACTGAGATTAGGTTTTCGAGCAATGTTGATATATATTATGCAATATAATTTTTGATACATGTTATAACTGAGATGGGGTTTTCGAATAATGTGTGATGCATGAATGCAATACTTGTCTAGTACATACAGTATATGTAGGTTGGTATGTTTCCTAAGAATTAGGGTTAAATGTCTGATACATACATTTAATTTCCTGAGTTGAAAGTTTCATTTATGCATGATGCTATATAGGTTTGTCTATATATATGTTAACTGTGGGTTTGGGTTTATGAATTCTGAATTAAGACGGTGTAAATATTTCTGTGAACCTGAGAATGAAACCCCATTCTCTTGACACTAACATGCTGCTGTACACCAGAAAATATTAACCCTATACACATGTACACTAGTGTATGACACATTTGACACTACACTATAATGTTTGACACCAATTGCCATGTACACCTAACCACTTGACACCATATTTTGCCAGAACACTATAACCCCCTGCTGTTATGAAACCTGAATACATAACCCCCTTGACACTAATATATTTGTTGTTACGCACAGAACACTTAGAACCCCCTGCTGCCATGTTTTCCTGAGATAACCCCCTCCCTCTGTTAACTGTTGACACTTAGTGTATGTTGACGCCCTTCACACTAGTGTATTGACACTATAGACATAACCAGTTGACACATTACATGTTCACACACTTGTATGACACTATCTCTATGTCACCCTACATATATAACTAACCCTATATATATGTATACATGACAATGTGAATGTGTGTGTGACATATAGTGTATATATATATATATATATATATATATATATATATATATATATATATATATATATATATATATATATATATACTTGGTGTGGCTTGCATTGTTTTGTGGTTGTGGTTGATTGCTAGAATAGCTTGGTTAGGCCTAGAAAGACTTGTTAGACTAGGTTTAGACCTAGAATGGCTTAGTTGACCTAGTTTGACTAGTATAGTTTACTAGAGTTGACCATGAGTTAACTTTAGTCTAGAATGACCTATAGAAATCATGTAGAGTACATTGTAATCTTCAGTTTACCTTTTCTGGACATGTTGTGACCTGTGTTGCTCTAAATAGGACTCAGTTACTCCGATTTGGACATCTATTCTCATCGGACATTCAGGATCTCAGGCGAGTATATTCTTTGATCATTTCATACTTGTTAGGATTTATATTCTTGCTCTAGATTACTTTACTTGATGCTGTCACGTTGTTAACACAGATTTGTACTATATGAATCTTTACATTGAGTTATCCCCCTCGGGAGCATCGGGTACATCATGTCATGTGCGTTTCACTTTCATCATGTACTCCTGTGCTTTCACTATTCATGTATACTCTTGTGATTTATGTACTCTCATATTTACAGAGCCTCCATGTAAAATATTGTACAATAACATAACTTGTCTTGATCCTTGTGTATTGATTAGGGTACGGGAGAGTAGAAGCAGTCATGTGAACAATTCCAAAGTAGTATAATCACGTGCAAACTCTTTAGTGTAATCATGTGCAAATTTAAGCCGTTCACATGTCTATCTTGTACTCTACATCACTAGTCACTGATAGTTCTATACTTATAGTAGCTATTTACGTTACAGTTCTCTCTCTTCTACTACATGTACTTTCTTTCAGCGTTTCATGTACTTTACTCTATTGCATGCTTTATGTTCCTGTCTTGATATGAACTGTTGAGATTTTGTGCTCGTTCCTGTCCTGACTGGACCTGTTGAAAATATTACAGAGGTTGACAAGGACCTTTGCCCTACCTATTATGGAGCTGCCATAGATGACACCTACGACTTGGACCTTCTTCAGGATCCATCAGCAGTAGAGGATGTCACCCCTATAGTTTAGGTTAGTTACTATCGACTTCTATCTTATTTTGATGTCTTGTCTCATTTGGATACATTGATGTATATATTTGGGATCTTGTTGTTATTCAGGATATTTTGTGGAGTTGTTATCTTAGACACTTAGACTTCTTCTCTTGTTTGTATTTCGTTTGGTGATCTTCATATCATATCTTATCTATCTTACCGTACTTCTTCCTTAGTTGTGATTAAACTGTATATTTCTGTATAGTCCTCCGATTGGAGAGTATACACTGTACAGGTACCTTATCATGTTAGATGTATGTGACCTAGGACAGCGTTCTACCGTCGACATTGCGGCGTAGGGTGGATGTACCCACTTCTTGTCATACCCCGATTCCGTAGAATCGATAGTCGTCCCCCGGACGTGATGCCGTGCGAACCTAAGTTACGATCGCACAAGGCGTAGTCATAAGGTCATCCGAAGCACAACATCAAGTTAGAGTATGCAGAGAAATTGATTGACACATTTGAAATAGAAATAGACTTTTCATTGATATTAACATTTCATTTATGTTGACTCCATTACAATCATTGCCGCGGGGGCTACAACATGACTCGACTTACAAAATGAACGCTGATGAGATAGTCGTTCCATACATTACACCCCTTTTTATAAGCAAAATAGTTACACTTTTCACCTGCGATCGAGGGAAGCCGAGTCGCCATCTATTTTTTTTTGTACTGAGTGCGGAGTCTTCAAAAGGATTTCAGAACACAAGCCTTTACACGCGGACGAGTGGAATAGCACGATTGCGGAGAAGTTTATCCTTGCGCTCCAAGATTTGTACTGGCTCTTCGACATATGACAAGTCTGCCTTCAGGTCCAACTTACCCAAATCTACCACATGGTTCGGATCGTGCACGTACTTCCGCAATTGTGAGACGTAGAAGACGTCATGTACCTCTGACAATGCAGGCGGCAAGGCGATTTGGTAAGCTACCGGGGCGACTCGCTTCAATATTTCGAACGGACCAATAAATTTTGGGCTCAATTTCCCCTTCTCACCGAACCTGGAAACTCCACACATGGGCATCACTTTCAGGAATACATGGTCGCCTTCCGAGAACTCGAGGAGGCGTCGGTGCGTGTCGGCATAGCTTTTCTGTCGGTTTTGTGCTATCTTCAATCTCTTCCGTATTAACTTGACCTTCTGCACGGTCTGCTCCACCAGCTCCGGACCGAGTATTTGCCGTTCCCCGACTTCATCCCAGCAAAAGGGCGATCTGCACTTTCGGCCGTACAAAGCTTCATACTGTGCCATTTGGATGCTGGAATGATAACTGTTGTTGTATGCAAACTCGACCAGCGGTAGATGAACGTACCAACTTGACTTCAGGTCGATCGTACAGAGTCGTAACATGTCTTCGAGAATTTGGTTCACCCGCTCTGTTTGGCCGTCAGTCTGAGGATGATAAGCTGAGCTAAACTTCAACTTGGTCCCCAACGCTGAATGAAGACTACTCCAGAAGCGCGCTACGAACCGTCCATCCCGATCCGAGACGATAGATACTGGGACCCCGTACAGCCGAACTATTTCATCAAGGTATATCTGAGCAAGGCGATCGATGCTCCAAGAAACTTTGATGGCGAGGAAGTGCGCTGACTTGGTTAGTCGATCGACGATGACCCAGATGGCGTCGTTCCCCCGCGGCGTCCTCAGCAAGCCAACAACGAAGTCCATAGTGACATGATCCCATTTCTACTCTGGAATGGCAAGGTTCTGCATCCCCCCGCCCGGTCGCTGGTGCTCGGCTTTGACTTGCTGATAGGCCATGCACCTTGACACAAAGAGCGCTACGTCCCTCTTCATGCCTAGCCACCAAAAGACAACGCGTAGGTACTTATACATCTTGGTGCTACCAGGATGTAAAGAATATTTTGCATAATGTGCTTCCGACACATAATGTGCCTCCGACATTATCTCCTTTCTAAGTTCGGCGTCATCCGGAACGCACAGCCGTCCCTTCACTCGTAACACTCCCGACTCGTCCTCTGCAAAGTCGAACGCTTTTCTCGTCGATATCAGCTTCCGCATCTTCTCCAGGTATGGGTCGTCCTTCTGAGCAGATTTCATCCTCTCCAATAGGCTCGGTTACATCCGCAGTTGCGACAGTTTTACGTCTCTGAAACGAACTCGGAGTTCGATGCCCATTCCTTCCAAGTCACGCAGCAGTCGATCGTTGATGCATAACGAAGCTAAGTACTTCCGGCTCAGCGCATCCGCTACCACATTTCCTTTGCCCGACTTGTAGTCGATTGACAAGTTATAGTCTTTGATCAGTTCGAGCCATCGCCTCTGCCGCAAATTCAGTTCTTTCTGGGTGAAGAGATACTTGAGGCTTTTGTGGTACGTATAAATCATGCACGCCATGCCATAAAGATAGTGATGCCACAGCTTCAACGCAAACACAATCACCGCTAATTCTAGGTCGTGCGTGGGATAGTTCTTCTCGTGCGACTTCAACTGTCGGGAAGCAAAAGATATCACCTTATCCTGCTGCATGAGCACATACCCCAAGCCCTGGCCAGAAGCATCACTGAAGATTTGAAATCCCTCCGTCCCTTCAGGAAGAGCAAGTATCGGGGCCCAAAAAAGCTGTTGTTTGAGCTCCTGGAAGGAAGCTTCACAGTCGTCTGACCACTTGAATACGACTCCTTTCTGGGTGAGGCGAGTCAACGGCGATGCAATCTTCGCGAAGTCCTTCACGAAGCGTCGGTAGTATCCCGCAAAGCCTAGGAAGCTTCGAATTTCGCTAACTGATGCCGGCCGTCTCCAATCAGCGACTGCCTCAACTTTCTTTGGATCGACTGTGATGCCTGCGACGGAGATAATGTGCCCGAGGAATGAGACGCTGTTCAGCCAGAATTCGCACTTGCTCATCTTTGCATATAATTGATTCTCTCGAAGGGTTTGGAGTATCGTCCGCAGATGCTCTGCATGTTGCGCTCGATCCTTCGAGTAGACGAGGATGTCGTCGATAAAGACTACTACGAATTTGTCAACGAAGGGATGGAACACCCGATTCATTAGATCCATGAAGACGGTAGGGGCGTTTGTCAGACCGAACGGTATTACCAAGAAATCGTAGTGGCCATAGCGTGTGCGGAAGGAAGACTTCGGCACATTATCTGGCTTAACTTTGAGTTGGTGATAACCCAATCGCAGATCAACCTTCGAAAATACTGTTGCACCTTGGAGCTGGTCGAACAAGTCGTCGATGCGGGACAGGGGGTATTTATTTCGGACGGTGGCTTTATTGAATTCCCGATAGTCGATGCAGAGCCGCATCGATCCATCCTTATTCTTCACACATAATACGGGCGCACCCCACGGCGAGACACTCAGACGGATGAACCCTTTGTCCAGTAATTTCTGTAGTTGTGCCTTCAATTCTTTTAACTCTACAGGGGCCATTCTGTACAGAGCTTTCGAGATCGGCCGGGTGTCAGGAAACGTATCGATAGTGAACTCTATCTCTCGATCGGGTGGCATGTCGGGTAGCTCGTTCGGGAACACGTCTGGGAATTCTGCCACAACGTCGGTCTGACCCGCGTTTGCACCATCCTATCTCATGTCACGAACGGACGCCAAGTAGCCTTCGCATCCGGAATGAAGCAGCTTTCGAGCAGAAATTGTCGAGATCACCATGCAGGTCGGCGATGCTTCACCATACGAATAGCAGAATTCGGGCACTCCAGGTATGCGGAAGGTGACCCTCTTTCCTGTGTAGTCGATGGTGGCGTTGCAAGGACCGAGCCAATCCATGCCCAGTATGAAGTCGAAGTCCTGCATATCTAGAACTATCGCATCAAGACCAATCTTTTGACCCTCAATACATATGGTTCTTCCCTCGCATGCTAAGTTTGTGAGTAGTGGCACGCCCGAAGACATACTTATGCTAAGATCAAGGTCTAACGATATTACAGAAAATTTGTGCTCGGTGGCGAAGTCCGCCGATATGAAAGTATATGAAGCACCTGAATCAAATAACACATGAGCAGGTACATTATTGAAACTCAATATACCTGTCACGACAGTGTCGAAAGCGAACGCCTCGCCTCGAGTCAGAGCAAAGACACGCCCCTGTGCATTTGGGCGTCGGGCTTGGTTGTTGGGTTGAGTGGGCTGAGGAGGTCGGGATGCCTGTCCTCGATTCTCTTGACGGTGTTGTTGTGGTGGTGCGTTGGGATTTGGTCTTCGAGCCATGCAATTCGTAATTTGGTGACCCTTTTTTCCGTAAAAGAAACATCCTCCATCTAAGACCGCACAGTCCCTTTCAGTGTGTCCATGGTGGTTGCACTTGGTACAGGAAGGAGATGGGTTCTGTCCTTTATAGCCGCCGTTGTTTGGACGCTTTGATGCGTAATTGTTGCCTCCCGTATAGCTAGGACGTTTGTGATTGGATTGGCGCACAACGTCGTCATCAGCAGAAGGATGCATGATCTCAAGGCGGAGAGCGTAATTCAGAGCCTCATCCACGGTCTTGTATTCCGGGACCCCGACATGCGCACCGATAGAGTGTCGCAGACCCACTTTGAACCGTCGCACACGGCACTCTTCTGTAGACAGAAACGTACTAGCAAACTTGGACAACTTGTTGAATTCTGCGACATGTGTTCTACTGTCTGATTCCCTTGCTTCAATTAAATGAACTCATTATCTTTCGCTTAACGAACGGCTGACGGAAGGTACTCGACTTCAAAAGCCTTGCAGAACGTGGCCCAAGAGATCGGCGCTGTGTTGTTGTCGCGTCGGATTGCTCGCCTGTGCACGACCCACCAGTCGTGCGCGTTCAACCGTAGTTAAAGTTGTGCGCAGGCGACTTGCTTTAATTTTTCAATGCCGAGGAGCTCAAAGTGATCTTCCAGCTCTTCCAACCAGTCGATCGCCATAGAAGGGCCTTCGGTGCCGCTGAAGGAAGTACGGCACACTTTCTTGAATCCTGACACTTCAAAGTTGTACTTTTTCGGTGCTGAAGGTTGACGCTCAGGCTCCTCCGTGTTGAAGAATCAAAGCAAGTCGCCTGCGCACAACTTCAACTACGGTTGAACGCGCACGACTAGTGGGCCATACACAAGCGAGCAATCCGACACGACAACAACACAGCGCCGATCTCTTGGGCCACGTTCCGCAAGGCTTTTGAAGTCGAGTACCTTCCGTCAGCCATTCGTCAAGCGAAGGAAAATGAGTTCATGCAATTGAAGCAAGGGAATCGGACAGTAGAACAATATGCCGCAGAATTCAACAAGTTGTCCAAGTTTGCTAGTGTGTTTCTGCCTACAGAAGAGTACCGTGTGCGACGGTTCGAAGTGGATATGCGACACTCTATCGGTGCGCATGTTGGGATCCTAGAATACAAGACCGTGGGCGAGGCTCTGAATCACGCTCTCCGCCTTGAGAGCATGCATCCTTCTGCTGCTGACGACGTTGTACGCCACTCCGATCAAAAATGTCCTAGCTATACGAGAGGCAACAATTACGCGTCAAAGCGTCCAAACAATGGCGGCTATATGTAATGCCCCAGAACCAGAATACTGGAGAGAGGGGGCATACATAGCCAGCTACGTATAATGAAATAGAATCCACATCACTACACGGTTACGGCTGTCTAGATATATGATGGTTTAACTACAATCCATCATATATCAAGACAGCTACGTATAATGAGGAGAGAGAAATGTTTGGTGGGATATAAATGAGAGTGGTGGTAGGTAGGGTGGGTTCACAACAAAACCGAACCAAGCCCAAACAATCCGAACCAAACCAAGATAGACCAATCAATGAAATGCCAACACAAATCAAGCAGGGAGACATGCAATACGAGTCTAAATACGTACATGTATACCAAAATACGTAATACGAACAATGGTCATTACAACTCTATCCACCTTAAAAGAATTCCGTCCTCGAAATTAAATCAAGGGGCTAGAGATGCAAGGACAAGCTACACTAATCACAGGCAAGCTATACTAGTCAAGCAATCAAGCAATTATTCATGCAAGCAAGGAATCGAAGACATGAGGTATAAGAAAGATATTATACCTCACGAGTCAAACAGGTCGGAATATCGCGATCGGATATCATCCTCACGCTCCTACGTTGATTCACCAAGGAGTGATGATCCCAAGCAACACGGACTAACTTGATAGTCTTGTTCTTGAGTATCTTCTCTCTTTGGTCCACTATGGATACGGGCCTCTCCTCATATGAAAGGTTGGTACCAATAACCAATTTCGAATGATCCAGAATATGACTCAGGTCCGAGATATATCGTCATAGTTGGGATACATGGAACACGTCATGCACCTCACTCAGAGACGGCAAAAGAGCGAGGCGATAGGACACATCTCCTACTCGCTCCAGAATGTCGAACGGCCCTATATACCTAGGACTAAGCTTTTCCCGTACGTCGAAATGAATGACGCCACGGTTAGGCGAGATCCTCAGGAATACATGGTCGTCGACAGAAAATTCAAGGGGATGCCGATGAGAATCGGCCCAATGGCGTTGACAATCTTGTGCAACGCGAAGATGATCTCTGACTCACCTGACCACCTCAATTGTCTGAGTGATCATCTCTGGACCAAGCATTTGCCTCTCTCCAACATCGTCCCAGGCTAGTGGGGATCTACACTTCCTTCCATACAGTACCTCGAACGGTGCCATCTGGATGCTAGCTTGGAAACTGTTGTTGTACGAGAACTCCACCAGGTGCAGGTAAACTTCCCACGAACCACCGAAGTCGAGTGTACAAGATCTCAACATATTCTCAAGAGTCTGGATCGTGTGTTCCGACTGACCAACTGTCTGCGGGTGATATACTGAGATGAACTGGAGGCAAGTTTTCAAACTCTCTTGCAAGCTATGCCAAAAGTACGACATAAATCTTGAATCTCGGTCTGAGGTGATACTGACTGGTACACCGTAGAATCGGACAATATGCCGGAGATATATCTCTGCTAGTTGAGATATCGACTGACCAACTCTGAACGGAAGAAAGTGAGCCACCTTCGTGAGCTTGTCAACTATAACCCAAATAGCATCTCTACTGGTCGGAGATCGAGGTAATCCAGTCACAAAATCCATGGTTATATGCTCCCACTTCCATTCTAGAATCGGCAAGGGCTGAAGAAGTCCAGCTGGCCTCTGGTGTTCAGCCTTAACTTATTGGCAGACCAAACACCGAGAGACAAACCGAGCTATCTCCCTCTTCATGCCATTCCACGAAAAGTGATGACGGATATCATGGTACATCTTCGTGGCACCGGGATGAATCGAATACTGAGAACTGTGAGCTTCCGCCGTGACCTCCTGTCTGATATCTCTACTGGGTACACAAAGCTGCTTACCATGTCGAAGTATACCATCTTCATGAATGCATAATTCTGGTCGTCGTCCTGCTTCACATTCTGCTCTAAGCCGCTGAAGCTTAGAATCGGAGGACTGAGCTATCTTGATCCTCTCAACTATACTGGACTGAACTTGCATGCTGGCGATTAATGCCATATTGGCAGGAAGGACAACTTCTATACCCATCTTCTGAAGATCTGCTAACAAATCTGGTTGAGCTGTCAGAAAATAAACTTCGGCTCTCCTGCTCAATGCATCTGCAACAACGTTGGCCTTCCCAGGATGATACTGCAGGTTGACATCATAATCCACAAGCAGCTCTAGCCACCTTCTCTGATGCATGTTAAGATCCTTCTGAGTGGACACATACTTCAGGCTCTTGTGGTCGATGAAAATCTCCACCCTATCTCCATACAAGTAGTGTCTCCAAAGCTTGAGTGCAAATACTACCGCTGCCAGTTCCAAGTCGTGGGTCGGGTAATTCCTCTCATGATCACGAAGTTGTTGTGACGCATAAACTATTACCTTCCCATGCTGCATCAAAACACATCCTAAACCTCTGCCTGAAGTATCATAGTACACTAAAAATCCTCTGGTCCCATCTGGAAGTGTAAGAATGGGTGCCGTCATCAAGCCTCGCTTCAGTTTCTCAAAAGAATCCTGACATTCTGCTGTCCAAGCAAACTGCACATCCTTATGGGTCAACTGTGTCAATGGCGCTAAAATCCGAGCAAAGTCCGAAACAAATCTCCGGTAGTAGCCGGCCAATCCAAGAAAACTGTGAACTTCTGCAACTGTGCTGGGCACTGGCCAAGTTTCGATGGCCACGATCTTCTTGGGATCCACTTCTACTCCCCCGCTGGTGATGATATGACCCAAGTATGAAATGCGATCGAGCCAGAACTCGTATTTACTGAACTTGGCAAACAACTGGTACTCTCGAAGAATCTGGAGGACAACTCTGAGATGCTGCTCATGCTCCGCTTCACTCTTGCTGTAGACTAGGATATCGTCTATGAACACGATCACGAACTGATCCAACTAAGGCATGAAGATACGATTCATGAGGTCCATGAATACAGTCGGCACATTGGTCGCTCCAAAGGGCATAACAAGGAACTCACAATGCCCATATCTAGATCTGAAAGCTATCTTCGGGATATCCTGCTCTCTGACTCTGATCTAGTGGTATCCTGACCGCAAATCAATCTTCGAGAATAATGTCGCTCCTCTGAGTTGATCAAACAAGTCATCTATCCTGGGGAGAGGATATCTGTTCTTGATTGTTACTGAGTTCAAGGTACGATAGTCAACACATAATTTGGACATACCATCCTTCTTTTTCACAAGAAGCATCGGGGCTCTCCAAGGCGATCCACTAGCACGAATAAATTCCTTGGTTCTGAGTTCTTCAATCATCTTGTACAATATCTCCAATTCTGACAGTGCCATCATGTAGACTCTCTCTGACGCTGGTGCTGGCCCGGGGATCAAGTCGATAGTAAACTCGATCTCCCGCTCTAGCGGCATTCCTGGAAGCTCTTTCGGGAAAACATCTGGAAATTCCTTGACTATCCTAGGTAACTGCACTGCTGCTATGGCCATCCGCAATACTGGAGGAGAAGGTTCAACTTCGCCTCGAGAAAAGAAAAACTCCGGCTCGTCTGGAATACTAAAAACAACTCTGCCAATATGGCAGTCTATCCTAGCATACTGGTCCCTCAACCAATCCATTCCTAAGACCACATCATAATCGGCCATCGGGAATTCTATTAGCCTAGCGGGAAACTCTCTACCGCTAACCACAATCCGATACGAGGAAAATACTCTATCTACTCCCACAAGACCACTACCAGTAAGTATATTGAGCCTTACTGATAATGACTCGGGTTCCAGTCCTACCCGTGTCGCGAATCGTGCAGACATAAATGAATATGATACACCCGAATCAAATAATACTGTAGCCGAAAAAGTGTTGACGAGAATAGTACCTGCCACTACCTCACCTGGTGCCACTCTTTCTTCTCCCATAGTGAAGGCCAACACTTGACCATGTCCTCTGGGTGTCGGCCCTCTCTGCTGGAATCCTCTCTGCCTATTCTGGACTTGCGCCTGGGCATACTGCTGAGGCCTTTGCTGCTGAAAAGCCTGGGTCTGCGTCGGCAACGGCCTCGGGGATAGAAACTGCTGCTGGACTGGTACTGGAGCTGGTCCCCTAACTGATGAACTGATCATGGCTGGTGATGAGTCAATCCTGAACGGGCAGGACCCTACCTTGTGGTCCGGCGCTCCGTAAAGCAAATACAATCCTCGAGCCTTGCGATACTCTGAAATAACATGTCCAGGCTTCCCACAATAAGAGCAGCCCATGGGGGAAGACTGCTTCTGCTTCTGCTGCTGAGGATACGTCGGGGTTGAATGTTGAACCGACGTAACTGAAGTTGTCCTTCTCGGAGCTCCAATGGTCAAAACCCTAGCTGCCGGGACTGGGGCTGATGACTGATTCATATGGCCGTGAGATCGCTTTCGACCTCCGGTCCTGTTCATAATCCTCTGGGAGGTATACTCATGCGTCCTAGCTGCCCTCAATACCGCATCAAAAGTCTGATGCTCAAACTGCTCCATCGCCAACAAAATCTCCAGGTGGAGTCCCTGTTGAAACCGCTGGGCTCTATCGAACTCGGTCGCCACCAAGGTGGGAGCAAACCGACTAAGCCTGGAAAACTCGACCGCATACCCATCAACCGTACTGCCCATCTGCTTCAAATTGGTGAACTTGGTCTGTAGATCATACCGAGCTACAACATCGAAGTACTTGGTCTGGAACCTCTCACGGAATACTGTCCAGGCAATAGGCGCCACTAGTCCAACGGCCTGCGCTGCCTACCAGCTGCGGGCTAGATCCAATAACTGTAGGCGTACCACGGCCACCTTCTCGTCTTCTGGGATCTTTGTTGCCTCCAATATCACCTCTGTGTCCTGAAGCCAGCCTCAGCAGCGATAACATCTTCGCTGCCATCGACGAATGGAGGGTTCAGGCGCTTGAAACTGTTCGCTGCATTGTTCCCATGATGTCCACCTCTGCCCAGAGTATCTGCCACTGCCTGATGCAAGGCATCTCCTCGATGATCCTGCGATGAAAGCAACTCCCTGATTAGTCAAACCAAGGCTCCATCATCCTGCCTTGCGGGCTGGGCTAGCTGCACCGGGGGTTCTGGATCTCCGGGAGGCATGACCCGGGAGGCTGCCCCTGAGTGCTGGGCCTGATATTCTGGTTGCTTTTGGTCCACGGGAGGTGCTTCGCCTTGCTAATCGGCAGGTCCAGGAACAATGCCGCGGAAGAAGACGACATAGGAAACAATAAGGAAGGAGCAATACAGATCAACGATACAAGCATGTGATCAGGTCGAGAATCTCAGGGAATGGAAGATTCGGGCAGAGATCAAGGGCGAGTGTTGATTGAGACATCTATTCGATAAACCCTCACATATCTTGATTTACAAGACCTGCATGGGCCACCACTTAAACCATGTAACGCCCCAGAACCATAATACTGGAGAGCGGGGGCATACATAGCCAGCTACGTATAATGAAATAGAATCTACCTCACTACACGGTCACGGCTGTCTAGATATATGAGGGTTTAACTATAATCCATCAGTCTCCTATGGTCAATAACAAGCCTAATCGTCTCAATCTCAAGTAAGCAAGCAAAGTTACATGATGTAAGATCACCAAATATACAATAGTAAGGCGTCCCAAACATTACATATTCAGTTGATCATGAAGCTAGTCGTTACAAAATGTGAGGACTAGCAAGAGTTTAGTCATACATGATCAACCCTAGGATCTGTCAATCACGTTACAGCCCGTAGGCATACAGTAATAAGGTATGCAATACGAGCTAACAGGTGCTCGCCGGCTAAATGTCTCAAAATGAAAATTTTACAATAGAATGGGAGAGCCAAAAATAAATCCACTCGTTGCCCTGGTTACGCCTGGTGGTCACCATCAGGCTGGAAGATCGATAGATCCTCTGGAGCTGCTCCGAAATCTGGCCATACAAAACCAGTTGGGTCAGATCCCAGAAAGAGCAAGTGCCACAAAGGAGTCTTCACTTAAGAACTAAAACCAGCATAGAAGAAATAAATATTAAAAGTAACTACAAAAGAGCTTGATAATAAAAGAATAACAATAGTCATAATAGAGTACGAGGGAACCATTCAAGTAGCCAGGTCACAACCCTTAAACCAAACAAGGACCGGGGTTGTAACCCTTCACCTGAACAGAACTCCGTCTCCAAATCTTGTTGGTAAGGTAAAACATGACAAGCATGACGTGGGGTGCAATAAGACAATAAACGAAGAGAGGACTCAGAACTGCTCCGGGAGCCAGGTTACAACCCTTAAACCAGACAAGGACCGGGGTTGTAACCCTTCACTTGAACAGAACTTAGCCCCTGATCCTTATTGTTAAAAGTGACAATCATGCGATCAAGCCTGCAATAATCGAGCACTGAAACTATACCATACAATCACTCCCGACCAATCAGTGACTACGGCTTTCTGCATTAGCTAACTAGGGTTATCACAAGCCTTAGTTACTAGCAATATGCAGTGAGATATTCCTCCAGCCACAAGCCCTGCAGCTAATCCAGGTTATCCAGACGACTTGGGATCATTAAGCAGTGCCTCGTTCTTTTCCATACATCAGTTAATCTAGACTTGTGCCCTACTCGTCGGCAGACAGCAAGTCCACAATGGTGGCCGGGATAACGGGATCACCTGTAACTGGGGAAATCTCTCATGACTACTGAATTATTCTAGTTATTAGCCTTAACCATTTACAGTAGGTACTACTGACCGTGGTACTCAAGGATCCCTGTCCTAGACATGATGCAAACATTATCGGTTCAATTGTACAAACATAATCATCTACGGTGTCCAGGCCATTCAATCTTGTCATGTCATGTTCACTGTCAGGAGTACGCCACGTCGGACCACTATCATGTCACGTCATTTGTCAAAAGTGCACCCCAACGGGTCACCATCGTGTCCGAGAACACACTTAAAATTAATATGGCACAAGCATACATTTAATAATTAAATATTAGCAGGGGCAAGGACTGTGGGGGACTCATACGGCTCAGGAAAATTTGCCGCATGAAATTGCCATACAACAGTGCATATGCGGCCAAGCAATTAAATGGAAGGGGAAGCATATGTGGCCAGCAGGTTGCTGAGCCATGCGGCCACAAATATTTCTTATGCGGCCAGCCATGTGCTGATGGCCCATGCGACCAAGAAATAATTAGTGGCCATGCGGCCACAAGTGTACATAAGCATGCAACTTAATGCTTGCAAGGCCATATCCATGCGGCCATGAGCTACTGTATGCAAGCAAAATAGTATATGCGACCAAGCTACTGTATGCAAGCAAAATAGCATATGCGGCCAAGCTACTGTATGCAAAATAGGCCATACGGCCATATATATTAATTAGCATGCAAGCTACTGCTTGCATGCAAGCAATTATATATAATGCAAGCTAAGCTAAGCATGTATGCAAGCAATTATATATAATACAAGCTAAGCTAAGCATGCATGCAAGCAATTATAATAGGCCATGCGGCTAACATTGTGTTGGCCTATATGCGGCTAACTTTGTATTGGTCTATGCGGCCAGCAAAATAGCAAATGCTTATGCGGCTCATTGGCCTATGCGGCCAGCAAAATAGGAAATGCTTATGCGGCTCATTAAATATAAGCAGCCATATGCGGCTATGAAATAGTTGATAGCCATGCAGAGATTTGTATATGTGGCCATGATAATATTAACGGCCTATATGCGGCTAAGCACTATTTGCTAATGCATTCAAATGCCAAAGCTGATAAGCTTGCAAGCTAAAAAGCATGCAAAGCTAATAATTAAATGGCCATGCATGCAAGCATGCAAGCAATTTAATTAATGCAAGCAACTTAATCAAAGGGCCATGCAGACTTTAATGGCCTTGGCCTCATAAGCAAGAAAGGCCATGCGGCCAGAACTAGAAAATGCTCATGCTGCCAAGAGTGCAATTATTGGCTCGCATAGAGAACATATCCATGGAAAATACCATGGCCTCCATGCTCCACCAAACAACAACAGGAACCCAATCCAGACTCCCGTAGGTCAAATTTGGGCAAATAGAATTCTCTACATCATGGAACCATCAAATAGCAAAAATATGCAGGTTTGATCGATCAAAACTCCTAAAAACCGAAAATACCATAAAGCTAGATTTACAAGAAATTAACCATGGAAATGAAAAATGCTAAGTACTAAAGTGGGTTAGAAACACATGAGGAAGATAATAGAACAATAAAAACAGAACTCCTCCATGAAGCAAGGTGCACTTGCCTAAACCTTCCACTCTCAGGTTGTTGGAGAAGTAATGGAAGGGAAGAAGAAAGTTAATGAGGAGAGAGACATGTTTGGTGGGATATAAATGAGGGTGGTGGTAGGTAGGGTGGGTTCACAACAAAACTGAACCAAGCCCAAACAATCTGAACCGAATCAAGATAGACCAATCAATGAAATGCCAAAACAAATCAAGCAGGAAGACATACAATACGAGTCTAAATACGTACACATATACCAAAATACGTAATACGAACAATGGTCATTACAACTCTATCCACCTTAAAAGAATTTCGTCCTCGGAATTAAATCAAGGGACTAGAGATGGAAGGACAAGCTACACAAATCACAAGCAAGCTGTACTAGTCAAGCAATCAAGCAATTATTCATGCAAGCAAGGAATCGAAGACATGAGGTATAAGAAAGATATTATACCTCGCGAGTCAAACAGGTCGAGATATCGCTATCGAATATCATCCTCACGCTCCTACGTTGACTCACCCAAGGAGTGATGACCCCAAGCAACACGGACTAACTTGATAGTCTTATTCTTGAGTATATTCTCTCTTTGGTCCACTATAGATACGGGCCTCTCCTCGTACGAAAGGTTGGTACCAACAACCCATTCTGAATGATCCAGGATATGACTCGGGTCCTAGATATACCGTCGTAGTTGGGATATATGGAACACATCATGCACCTCACTCAGAGACGGCGAAAGAGCGAGGCGATAGGACACATCTCCTACTCGCTCCAGAATGTCGAACGGCCCTATATACCTAGGACTAAGCTTTCCCCATATGCCGAAATGAATGACGCCACGGTTAGGCGAGATCCTCAGGAATACATGGTCGCCAACAAAAAATTCAAGGGGACGCCGATGAAAATCGGCCCAATGGCGCTGACGATCTTGTGCAACGTGAAAATGACCTCTGAATCTCCTGACCACCTCAATTATCTGAGTGATCATCTCTGGACCAAGCATCTGCCTCTCTCCAACATCGTCCCAGGCTAGTAGGGATCTACACTTCCTTCCATATAGTGCCTCGAACGGTGCCATCTGGATGCTAGCTTAGAAATTATTGTTGTACGAGAACTCCACCAGGTGCATCGACGACTTGTTCGACCAGCTCCAAGGTGCAACAGTATTTTTGAAGATTGATCTGCGATCGGGTTATCACCAACTCAAAGTCAAGCCAGATGACGTGCCGAAGTCTGCCTTCCGCACTCGCTATAGCCACTACGAGTTCTTGGTAATGTCGTTCGGTCTGACAAACGCCCCTGCCGGCTTCATGGATCTAATGAATCGGGTGTTCTGTCCGTTCGTTGACAAATTTGTAGTAGTCTTCATCGATGACATCCTCATCTACTCGAAGAATCGAGCGCAACATGCAAAGCATCTGCGGACGGTACTCTAAACCCTTCGAGAGAATCAGTTGTATGCGAAGATGAGCAAGTGCAAATTCTGGCTGAACAGCGTATCATTCCTTGGTTACATCATCTCCGTCGCAGGCATCGCAATCGATCCAAAGAAAGTTGAGGCAGTCGCTGATTGGAGACAGCCCACATTAGTTAGCGAAATTCGAAGCTTCCTAGGCTTAGCGGGATACTACCGACGCTTCGTGAAGGACTTCGCGAAGATTGCATCGTCGTTGACTCGCTAACCCAGAAAGAAGTCGCATTCAAGTGGTCAGACGACTGTGAAGCTTCCTTCCAGGAGATCAAACAATGGCTCGTTTTGGCCCCGATACTTGCTCTTCTTGAAGGGACAGAGGGATTTCAAATCTTCAGCGATGCTTCTGGCCAGGGCTTGGGGTGTGTGCTCATGCAGCGGGATAAGGTGATATCTTTTACTTCCCGGCAGTTGAAGCCGCACGAGAAGAACTACCCCACGTACGACCTAGAATTAGCGGCGATTGTGTTTGCATTGAAGCTGTGGCATCACTATCTCTATGGCGTGGCGTGCAGGATTTATACGGACCAAAAAGCCTTAAGTATCTCTTCACCCAGAAAGAACTGAATTTGCGGCAGAGGCGATGGCTCGAACTGATCAAAGACTATGACTTGTCAATCGACTACACGCCGGGCAAAGGAAATGTGGTAGCGGATGCGCTGAGCCAGAAGTACTTAGCTTCATTATGCATCAACGATCGACTGCTGCGTGACTTGGAAGGAATGGACATCGAACTCCGAGTTCATTTCAGAGACATGAAACTGTCGCAACTGCGGGTGGAACCGAGCCTATTGGAGAGGATCAAATCTGCTCAGAAGGACGACCCATACCTGGAGAAGATGCGGAAGCTGATATTGACAGGGAAAGCGTCCGACTTTGCAGAGGACGAGTCGGAAGTGTTGTGAGGGAAGGGACGGCTATGCGTTCTGGATGACGCAGAACTTAGAAAAGAGATAATATCGGAGGCGCATTATGCAAAATATTCTTTGCATCCTGGTAGCACCAAGATGTATAAGGACCTCTGTGTTATCTTTTGGTGGCACGGCATGAAGAGGGACGTAGCGCTCTTTGTGTCAAGGTGCATAGCCTGTCAGCAAGTCAAAGCCGAGCACCAGCGACCGGGCGGGAAGATGCAGAACCTTGCCATTCCAGAGTGAAAATGGGATCATGTCACTATGGACTTCGTTGTTGACTTGTCGAGGACGTCGCGGAGAAACGACGCCATCTGGGTCATCATCGATCGATTAACCAAGTCAGCGTACTTCATCGCCATCAAAGTTACTTGGAGCGTCGACCGCCTTGCTCAGATATACCTTGATGAAATAGTTTGGCTGCACGGGGTCCCAGTATCTATCGTCTCGGATCGGGATGGACAGTTTGTAGCGCGCTTCTGGAGTAGTCTTCATTCAGCGTTGGGGACTAAGTTGAAGTTTAGCTCAGCTTATCATCCTTAGACTGACGGCCAAACAGAGCGGGTGAACCAAATTCTCGAAGACATGTTACGACACTGTGCGATCGACCTGAAGTCAAGTTGGGACGTTCATCTACCGCTGGCCGAGTTTGTATACAACAACAGCTATCAGTCCAGCATCCAAATGGCGTCGTATGAAGCTTTGTACGGCCAGAAGTACAGATCTCCCATTTGCTGGGATGAAGTCGGAGAACGGTAAATACTCGGTCTAGAGCAGGTGGAGCAGACCGTGCAGAAGGTCAAGTTAATACGGGAGAGATTGAAGATAGCACAAAGCCGACAGAAGAGCTATGTCGACACGCACCGACGCCCCCTCGAGTTCTCGGAAGGCGACCATGTATTTCTGAAAGTGATGCCCATGTGTGGAGTTTCCAGGTTCGGTACGAAGGGGAAATTGAGCCCAAGATTTGTTGGTCCGTTCGAAATATTGAAGCGAGTCGCCCCGATAGCTTACCAATCGCCTTGTCGCCTGCATTATCAGAGGTACATAACGTCTTCCACGTCTCACAATTACGGAAGTACGTGTACGATTCGAGCCATATGGTGGATTTGGGTAAGTTGGACCTGAAGACGGACTTTTCATATGTCGAAGAGCCAGTACAAATCTTGGAGCGCAAGGATAAACTTCTCTACAACCGTGCTATTTCTCTCATCCGCGTGTGAAGGCTTGTGTTCTGAAATCCTTTTGAAGACTCCGTACTCAGTACAAAGAAGAATAGATGGCGACTCGGCTTCCCTCGATCGTAGGTGGAAAGTGTAACTATTTTGCTTGTAAAAAGGGGTGTAATATATGGAACGACTATCTCATCAGCGTTAATTTTGTAAGTCGAGTCATGTTGTAGCCCGTGCGGCAATGATTGTAATGGAGTCAATGTAAATAAAATGTTAATATCAATAAAAAGTCTACTTTTATTTCAAATGTGTCAATCAATTTCTCTGCATACTCTAACTTGATATTGTGTTTCAGATGACCTTATGACTATGCCTTGTGCGATCGCAACTTAGGTTCGCACGACATCACGTCCGGGGGACGACTATCGATTCTACGGAATCGGGGCATGACATAATGGTATCAGAGCACGGCTTTACATCCTTTGGCCTCACGTCTAGACTTTTAAACCTTTGACCTTGCATCGATGAGATAAGTTATTCCATACAATGAGTCCGTAATAATTTGTGACTGATGTGTTTGCCTTCGTATCGCAGAAGTGCCGGAACCCACGGTCGAGCGAGAGCAGAGCGCTTCTAGCGGCTCTAGTAGTTCACGTCGTTCGTGGGCCGGACCTTCTAACGATACCATCGAAAGGATACTGCGCATGATGGAGGCGCAGCGGAACCAGTCCGAGAACCGATATCAACAGACAGAGGAACGACAGGTCCAGTTCAAAGCTCGCTTCGACGCACATGCTAAACTTCAACAAAAGCAGCTGGATACCCTGCAGCAGATCGTCCAGACAATTGTGGCCAACGAAAATTCTGCGACTGTACCTACCGTCACCACGCCTACTGTTACCGTACCGGCGATCCAACCCATCAAAGTCGACAAGGAGAAAGTTTCCTCGAGCGACAACCCGGGGCCACGGGACCGACTCGGCCTAGAAGGAAACACGGTATAGCTGTGCTGGATAATAGCACGGATTAGGCAGGGACTTTCAGCGGGGCTCGCTACTTGCGTTGAAAGGGCCCCGACTAACAAAGCTATAAGTCCAGGATGGCTTGTGGTGTCAGTGACCAATCATACGTAATATTGCACTTGGTATGAAAAATGATAACAATTGACAGGGAAGAACATGGTAAGTCTCATAAGGCGCGGTGCGGTCCGCCGTGGGAAAGTCTCAACGTATTTCATATTATGCTTGTTTGAAATTCATTAGGATGGTTAGAAACATTCATAAGCTAATTCATATAAATTCTTCAACCAAATAAGAGCGTAGAATTTAAATAGCCACACACCAGTACAAAGTGTAATATACTGATCCTCGCTCTCCACGCAGGTACCCCGAACCACGAAGGGCGTGCCACCTAAAAGCTCAAGGCGACGTGAACCCTTTTTGAAGCCTCGTCTGCGTGTGAAGTCTTGTGTTCTGAAATCCTTTTGAAGTCTCTGTACTCAGTACAAAGAAGAATAGATGGCGACTCGGCTTCCCTCGATCGCAGGTAAAAAGTGTAGCTATTTTGCTTGTAAAAAGGGGTGTGTAATGTATGGAACGACTATCTCATCAGCGTTCATTTTGTAAGTCGAGTCATGTTGTAGCCCGCGCGGCAATGATTGTAATGGAGTCAATCTAAATGAAATGTTAATATCAATGAAAAGTCTACTTCTATTTCAAATGTGTCAATCAATTTCTCTGCGTACTCTAACTTGATGTTGTGTTTTGGATGACCTTATGACTATGCCTTGTGCGATCGCAACTTAGGTTCGTACGGCATCACGTCCGTGGGACGACTATCGATTCTACGAAATCGGGACATGACACTTCTCGTGCCCCTACACTGGGTGTGGGTCGTTACACATTTTTAGTGGTGGCCCATGCAGGTCCAGTTTATGTAGTGGTATTCGAACTAGAGTATCACTACAGCCTTTAGTAGGATATAGGATATAGTTTTAAAGGTACTCAATCACACCTAGGAAAACTCTTATCTAATTCTTGCTGCAAATTGCCTTCTTTTGAAATGTCTGTCCTCCTTTGATTATATCTCTTCATTCTCAGTAATTGATTTCTTGTTGATCTGTCTCTAGGATTGTGCAGACACGATCCCATCGCTCCGGCCAGAGGGATACTACTGAGAGGTCTGCCACCTCTCGTCTGGCTCAGTCCGGTCAGGCAGTTCCCGTGGTACCTTCTCATATCAGAGCTTCTGCCGTATTCGGGGGTGCACCTCCGCCTGTACAGAATCCTTCCCCCGTCATTTCTGATTTTTTCCAGCCACAGCCGCCTTCAGGATCGGTTGACGCAGCACAGTTATTCGCCGTCTTTCAGAGGATGGTGGAGGCCCAGCAGCAGCAGTCTGCTCATTTTCAGCAGGACATAGAGAATGCCCATCAGCTTGCCATGACGACGGTGGAGAGAGTCATTACGTAGCCCCATGCAGGCTAGATACAGCAGTATCAGCCGAGGACACCAGGGATCCAGGAGTTCCAGAAGATGCATCCGCAGGACTTCCGCAATAAATTGGGGATTTTGTATGCGAATGACTGGATAGAGCACATCGAGGAGCTCTTCCGGCTGGCAGAGATTCCAGCCCGACTGTAGATTGAGGCGACAGGTAGCCAGATGCAAGGCCTGGCTCGCACTTGGTACCAGACGGACCCTAGGGTGGGTACTGAGGGTCAAACTTGGGCAGCTTTCAAGAAACTGTTCAAGGAGAAGTTTTTCCTGATACAGCAGTCGTCGCTCTGGAGACGCAGTTCGAGAGTCTTGTTCAGGAGAATCAGACTGTGGAGGAGTATGCTGGAGAGTTCTTCCATCTAGGCAGATTCGTCGAGGGACTCAGTGAGACAGCGAAGGCCCGGAGGTTCCGGAAGGGGTTAGTCAAGGAGGTCAAGTCCTTGACCAAGAGCGACAGGGATGCTACTTTTGAGGAGATTCTGGTGGGTGCCTTAACAACAGAGGATGATATTCTTGAACTGAAGCTCAAGAGGGGACGAGACGCTCATGGAGCCAGCAGCAGTGGAGGCCAGGCCAAGAGGCCTCACGTACAGATTCAGCAGCAACAGCAGCAGAGGCCTATTCAGCAGCAGTTTCAGGGACAGGGACATACACTTTACCAACATATACCCAGGTAGCAGCCCATTAGTTATACTTTCTGCAAGAAGTCGGGTCATGGATGGAATGACTGCAGGAAGAGACTAGGCAGGTGTTTACTTTGTGGTTCAGCGGAGCATCAGTGTAGGGAGTGTCCCAAGAACCAGACACCATTGACTCAGGCAGCAGCAGGAGCTAGGGCTCTGACAGGACAGTAGAGGGGACCACCATTGCAGACTCAGCAGCAGAGGTTTGTCCAGCATCAGCAGCAGGCCAGAGGAGGAGGCCAGCAGGGGCGAGCTTTCGCCATGACAGTTGAGGATGTACAGGCAGTAGGAGGGATACTTGCAGGTTCTGTTCTTCTCGATTCCATTCCCACTTTTGCCTTATAATAACTATCTTGAAATTCAATTCCGACAGTTTTGTCTACCTCCTTGTTCGTCGATAAATTTGATTCTTAGTATTCTGTGTTGATTTGATTTTGATTTTTCTAATATAAGTCGTAAGGGTTAGGTCGCCTCAGTTATGGAATCTAGAATTTTTTACAGTCATATTAGCTCGCCTAGTGAGGACATATAGTATGATTTTAGACGTATTTCTCGAGTGTGGGAATTTAAGGTTTTCGCGGCCAAGCATGCGACAATGCGAAAATTTTAAATACCATGATTCTAGATGTATGTACCTTAGCTGGGGACTCTATGATTATCGTAGCCTTTCTTACTAGTATAATGAAGATTCTAAGTCTCATGATTTTGGACAAACGCATATGATTATAGGATTGTATGATTAGAGACTTTGATTGATTGGGGGTCTGACCTAGAAAGAGTACGACCATCTTAATTTCGATGACAAAATTCTTCTAAGGAGGGTAGACTTGTAACATCCACTTTTCTAAATGAAGGTAATTTTGAACTTTTGTAATTTTAGTCATTTAATATTGAGATTTAAATCATGTTATGATTTTTGGTAATTTTTAATTCTTTTAAAACTATTTTAATTGATGATTTGTGTTTTTGGTGTTTTGCTAGTGAAATCCTAGATACTACTTGACCTAGAGACTAACCATGACCATGGGGACCTAACCATGTGATTGGGATGATTTATTTCTATTTTGGCATGGGGTATTTTGGTTATTGTGGTTTCTTTGAATTATTTTGTTATTTATTGGATTGGTGTTGTGAATTTTGACTTTTGCTAGTTGAGACTATAGAGACTAGCCTAGAGTTTGACTTTGACTTTGGTGACGTAGTTAGCATGGTAGAATGGTGTGGGACCCTAATCTAACTTAAGTTGACTCAAGTTGACTTGGGTTCATATAGAGAATGGGTCTCCTTGGTAGTTGGCCCGTTTAGTTAGAAGGCTTAATCAACTAGCAAGTGCATTAGGCCCATGATCATTTAACAAGAAACCCTAACCCTAATCTCATGTTTTCGCCCCCCTATAGCAGCCCTTGGAGACCTAATCACACCCCTATATAATCTCTCTTAGTGTTCACTTGCCTCTTTTAGAAATCCACCGTTAGAAACCCTAATAGTTCTTCCCCAAATCATCAAATCTCACCATTCCTCCACCAAATTGATCCCAGTCACTTGCACTGGAGGTCATTTCTGGAGTAGAGGTTGAAGGGAGCTTACTTGCAAGGTTTGGAGCTCACTTGGCCATTGGAGGAGGACTTCTCATTTTGGGGCTTTTTGATTGAGATCTCTCAATAGGTAAATCACTACAAACCCTAATGAATTCCTGATTTCTTTCCATTGTTGCATCCATCTAGGTGTTCCCTAGCTGTAGAGTGAGTTTGGTAGGAATTGGACTTGTTTTGATGTGCGTATCGGACACGTATCAGTGTCCAATATACTGTGCTTGCTGAAATGCCCCAAAGGGATTTTTATTATTAATTTTCAAATCTATTTGAATGATTTTGTAGATCTATATATGGCTTCTTGATTTGTGTTGCACTGAATTGATTTTTGTGCTGTGTTCGTGTCCAATTTGGACACGAACATGCTCGTACACGACCTCATGCCGTGTCCTGCTGCTCGAGGCATGCAGCGAATACGACACGCAACAAGATGAGACAAAACTCAAGGTACATGTAGGGGCAATGTCTTCGAATGTATCCCTAAAGTTTTGTGGTGTCTCGTGTCATGTCGGACACGAAATTGTGAGTGCATTGATTTTGCACTGTGACAGAACGCGCGTGAACTCGTGTCTGATACGCGTGTCGTATCACACGAACACGTGTCGTGAGTGTCTCGTGTTGTGTCGTTTGTGTAGGCCTATGTATGGGCTATGTGTGGACACAAGCACGAGACGTGTCGTGACTCGTGTTGTGTCCACGAGCCTACGTACTGGCCGCACAAGACAGCGCAGTGCAATGTGTGTCTGTATGTGTTTTAAGTTATTTGGACACCTCGTGTCCAATTGTTTGGATACGAGATGACCTGTGAGACACGAGTACTACACGACATATTATCAAACACTAATTTGCCCTTTGATTAGGTTTCGAAATATTAATTTAGGGTTTTGTTGAGTTCTGATACTATGTACTGTTTTGAGTAATTTCTTAGATTTTACTTGCTAATTAACTGTAAATTAATTGATAAGTTGAAATGTTTAACATAGGAATATGTCTGAGAATCATGTTTACATATATGGGTTCATTGTGATGATCGTTTTGGACTGAGATTAGGTTTTCGAGCAATGTTGATATATATTATGCAATGTAATTTTTGATACATGTTATAACTGAGATGGGGTTTTCGAATAATGTGTGAAGCATGAATGCAATATTTGTCTAGTACATACAGTATATGTAGGTTGGTATGTTTCCTGAGAATTAGGGTTAAATGTCTAATACATACATTTAATTTCCTGAGTTGAAAGTTTCATTTATGCATGATGCTATATAGGTTTGTCTATATATATGTTAACTATGGGTTTGGGTTTATGAATTCTGAGTTAAGAGGGTATAAATATTTCCGTGAACCTGAGAATGAAACCCCATTCTCTTGACACTAACATGCTGCTGTACACCAGAAAATATTAACCCTATACACATGTACACTAGTGTATGACACATTTGACACTACACTATAATGTTTGACACCAATTGCCACGTACACCTAACCACTTGACACCATATTTTGCTAGAACACTATAACCCCCTGCTGTTATGAAACCTGAATACATAACCCCCTTGATACTAATATATTTGCTGTTACACACAGAACACTTAGAACCCCCTACTGCCATGTTTTCCTGAGATAACCCCCTCCCTCTGTTAACTATTGACACTTAGTATATGTTGACACCCTTGACACTAGTGTATTGACACTATACACATAACCAGTTGACACATTACATGTTCACACACTTGTATAACACTATCTCTATGTCACTCTACATATATAACTCACCCTATATATATGTATACATGACAATGTGAATGTGTGTATGACATATAGTGTATATATATATATATATATATATATATATATATATATATATATATATATATATATATATATACTTGGTGTGGCTTGCATTATTTTGTGGTTGTGCTTGATTGCTAGAATAGCTTGGTTAGGCCTAGAAAGACTTGTTAGACTAGGTTTAGACCTAGAATGGCTTAGTTGACCTAATTTGACTAGTATAGTTGACTAGAGTTGACCATGAGTTGACTTTAGTCTAGAATGACCTAGAAATCATGTAGAGTGTATTGTAATCTTCAGTTTACCTTTTCTGGACATGTTGTGACCTATGTTACTCTAAATAGGACTCAGTTACTCTGATTTGGACATCTATTCTCATCGGACATTCAGGATCTCAGGCGAGTACATTCTCTGATCATTTCATACTTGTTAGGATTTATATTCTTGCTCTAGATTACTTTACTTGATGTTGTCACGTTGTTAACACGGATTGGTACTATATGGATCTTTACATTGAGATGTTATCCTCCTCGAGAGCATCGGGTACATCATGTCATGTGCGTTTCACTTTCATCATGTACTCCTATGCTTTCACTATTCATGTATACTCTTGTGATTCGTGTACTCTCATGTTCACAGAGCCCTCATGTATAACTTTATGTGCACCTATTTATGGGCCCTCATGTGAAATATTGTACAATAACATAACTTGTCTGGATCCTTGTATATTGATTGGGGTACGGGAGAGTAGAAGCAGTCATGTGAACAATTTCAAAGTAGTGTAATCATGTGCAAACTCTTTAGTATAATCTTGTGCAAATTTAAGTCGTTCACATGTCTATCTTGTACTCTACATCACTAGTCATTGATAGTTCTCTACTTATAGTAGCTATTTATATTAAAGTTCTCTCTCTTTTACTACATGTACTTTCTTTCAGCGTTTCATGTATTTTACCCTATTGTATGCTTTATATTCCTGTCATGATACGAACTGTTGAGATTTTGTGCTCGTTCATGTCCTGATTGGACCTGTTAAAAATATTACAGAGGATGACGAGGACCTTTGCCCTACCTATTATGGAGCTGCTATAGACGACACCTGCGACTTGGACCTTCAAAAGGATCCATCAGCAGTAGAGGATGTCACCCCTATAGTTTAGGCTAGTTAGCTTAGCCTTCTATCTTATTTTGATGTCTTATCTCATTTGGATACATTGATGTATATATTTGGGATCTTGTTGTTATTCAGAATATTTTGTGGAGATGTTATCTTAGACACTTAGACTTCTTCTCATGTTTGTATTTTATTTGGTGATCTTCATATCATATCTATCTTACCGTACTTCTTTCTTAGTTTTGATTGAACTGTACATTTCTGTATTATCCTCCGATTGGAGAGCATACACAGTACAGGTACCTTATCATATTAGATGTATGTGACCTAGGACAGCGTTCTACCGTCGATACCGCGGCGTAGGCTGTACGTACCCACTTCTCGTGCCCCTACACTGGGTGTGGGTCGTGACAGACACATATTTCATGACTGGTGGAGGGTAGACGGCACCACCATATACTCATGTATCCACGGACGTCTCAGCAAGAAGTTGTAATTAATGTCGGCGTCAATGACATAGCAAGTCACCTATGTCTGGAGATCGCTGATATGACATTTTAGCCAGATCTTTTCTAGAGGCTCGCTCTTTCCAGCATTGAAGCTGCTGATTGTAGTATTGGATGCAGTCAGGTGATGCATCGGGATCCCTAATGTTTGGAGGAGAGTCTGAGGTATAATGCTGAGGGAAGACCTAGGACCGATTTGAATCTGATCCACCTTGATGGCACCAACATACCTTGTCTAATAAAGTGGTCCGTTATGCCGGTTGTTCTTGAGCAGCATGTCTTGTTGAGTCAATGTAATATTGGGGATGATTTTTGCTACACTATACCAGTACGGACATGCGGTTGGATCTTCTTTAGGCCGCTAGACCTGGCTGATGAAGGACTCAGCATCCTTTAGCGCTTCACATAGAACATCCCGAGTATCTTTGGATAGTCGGAGAAGCTCAAAAAGTGATAGCCGAGCCGGAGTACTGACAAGTTGTACTAATATGTCAAAGTTGTAGGGTTTGGTCAACCCCAAAGCACCTTCTCTTCCTAGGGCTTGTCAAAATGAGCCTATCTCTGCTTCTGCTTATCTGCTGCTGAAGGTTGAGATGTACCTTCCTTTTGGGCAGCAGTAGTGGTGACGGAAGGCGTCTCCTCAGCTGGGGCTTCATCCTACTGAGTATTTTGTTGAGACTGTGTCACCATTGGAAAAGCTTCCTCTGGAAGGGAAGTGACCATTCGGCAAGACTTGGTATTCTTACATTTGGTTTTGGAGGTAGAGCGTACCCCCAGTTGAGTCAGTTCCGGAGCCAGATCTGGGTGAACCCACATGATCTCGCCCCGAGAAGTCGTAAGTGGTACCAGCCCATTCAAATTGTCACGATTTGATAGAAAGTTGGTTACTTCCGTTATCGCCTTTGGGATGGAAACGACGCCGTTTTGAGCTCCAGTTGGGGCAGAGTGCCAAACTGTAGAGCCACCATATTTACAGAGACTGTCTTATCCTTATAGTCAAGCGAGAGGGCATTCGTATTGATCATGTGTTGTATATAGTTCTTTATTATGTAGCAGTCTCGGGTTGGGTACCCGACGAACCGATGGTAGTGACAATACCTCGGGTCGCCTACCCTGTCCACCTCATCGGGGCACTTGGATCAGGCAATTTGATCTTGTTGTCTTGCATCAGCACTTCGAAGGGCTACGGGGTATCTTCGTCATTAAAGGAGTAGACCTCCTTCTGTCTTGGTGCAGTTGGTGGCTTCTGAGCAGGAGTCGACACGCCCTTGGAGGTATTCACAGTCAGTGTCTACTTTCCCTTTGGCTCGTGCCCACTGTTGTTGCTGTTGGCAGTACGCTTTCCCTTATCTTCAAACGCAGGGAAGCTAACCCCCAAAAGACGAGCATCACGGGCCTTCAGCGCTTTCGGCGTCGATAATGAACGCAGTCCAGTCTACATATTGGGAAGAGTCAACCCAAAGTTTGACTGCTGGCGTCTTATTCTTCCGGCAAGAGTCCATTAGCACAGATTCAGGGATGCCAGAGGGTATCCTTAGACACGCCTGTCGAAAGTATTCAATGTAGGCCCGGACTGACTCCTTCTCTTTCTGGGTAATCTCCATAAGAGAAGACATAGTCATATCTTTTCTGTCGTCGTAGAATCGAGAAAGAAAGAGATGCTTCATTTCCTCGAAGGAAGATATGGAGTTATCAGGGAGGCTACAATACCAGTCATAGGCAACCCCCTTCAGTGCTCCGATGAATAGGCTCGTGAGTAGAGGGCATCCTCTTTCGGCAAGTGCCCCATCATGGAGTGGAAATAAGTCAGATATTGACGGGGTGACTCCTTCCCATCGAATGGTATCAGTAACTGTGGTTTATACTTGGGAGGAAAACTACATTGTTCCACTCAGGAGGATAGGGTTGTCGGATCCTAAGCTTCTGGCGTTCCTCCTGTTTGTCATTTACCTCGAAGCGATCGCGTAGGTCTCTTACCAACTCGAACAGTTCTTCAGTAGAGCTATGAGCATGTGATTAAGGCAAGGTACGATGTTCAGCTCCTGTTTGATTCTCCATTGGCCCCTGGATCGGGACTAGAGGATACATGAGCCCTTGTCGAAGGTTGGGCAATCAGGGTATTCCAAATCTTGAACATGACTTGGGTCAAAGACTACATCGTGGTAGAAAAGGGTTTTCACGCCCGCTTCCAAAGTATCCATGTGGTGCACGAGATCCGGAGCCGAAGCATCACCCGCTCCTTCATCTCCACCCCCTGTCATGTAGACAGGCATGATATGGATCAAAGTAGATGGATTGGTCGATGCTCACTTTTAGCCTCACTTTCTTGCGGAAGGGTTGGCATGAGAGCTTCCTCTTCTTACTCCTCGAACTGGCTACCCCCAGCCACATCGGTATTAGTTCCTTGATAGATACCCTCATCTTCGAATGAGGGGTTGTTGTGGACGATCAGGGTTTGACAACCCGTAGCTTGTACTGCTGATGCGGCCTTCACCTTTAAATGGGTATTCTGAAATACCTCGATTATAGATATTATTGTCTTCTTCCCTTTCAGTCTGCTTTTTGAGGAACAAGCCGAGCCCGGAGGGTTATTGGCCTTCCTCCTACGAGCAGAAGAATTAGATATGATATGGCACGAGGCGACCAAGGGCTCTTTCTCATCATCAGTTGGCACCCTCTTTCCGAGACGATGTCGGACAGGTGCAGCAGATCGTAGTCGCTGGAATACAGACTACCTTGGTAGTGGGGCCACTGTCTTACAACAGTAGCAGTTGATGGTGATCGTAGAACAAGTGTACCCCATGAGGGACACATTGTGCATGGTGGTCATCTCTCTCGATCTACGTCTGTGAGTGATCATATTACGTAAATTGTGTGAGGGGAGTTTTACATTCGCACCCTCTTCAGGCGTATGGCAAAGCCAAGCGTCAGGGTGGTTATATGAGTGATGCGCCCCCTGATCTAGTTCAAGTGCGTAAAATACATCCAGATCATTGGTGGAAGAGCAGTACATATTGCGAGTTGAACCCACTTCATGTGCATAGCCCACGTGGGCGCATGGGTTCAACATCGTAAAATTTTTCCCACCCAACTTGGTTCCACACGCAGGAGATGCACCCAAGTGGGAAGAGGACTTACTGTGAGTCAAACCCACTTCATGCGCACAGCCCACGTGGGCGCATGGGTTGGAAACTATAGGATTTGCCCCTCTGACTTGGTTCCACATGAATGAGATGCGCCGAAGTGAGAGGGGAACTTCAAGAGTTGACTCAATTCGGGTGCCAAAGCACCTGAGTCAACTCTGTACAGCTTACCATCAGCTGCGCACATGACTTTCAGGGTGCATTTCTGGTTCGCTGCTGCCATAATACGTTGAGGGCGCATGGCTCGTGCTTCCTTGGACTTTTTTGTGCTAAACCGTGAAGGCGCATAGTACTCAGAATCTAACTTTTCCTCGCCTTTATAGCGAGTGATTTTGTCGAAGACAAAGTGCTTTTCCTACGCAGCGGAGCTCATTCGCGGGAGAGTGGTTGTGCCCTTGCTCCATCGGCACATCTTCTTCGATTGGGAAGAAGCTGGTTAGGAGTTGCAGTCAGCACTGCGCTTCCTTGGAAGATGCGCTGCTCTAGTAGTAATGTCTTGCTTGCTGAGAACGTCAGCAGGAAGGGATGACTGCGCTGGCACAGCTCCTTCGGTTGTGGTGCTCGGTGTATCACCTTTGCGCACCTAGACTTGGCGAGACTTCTTCGGCTTTGGTAGCCACTTCGAATGACTCGTACTGTCTTCAGAGATAAACTCCTCGTACACCTGCTAATCGAGGCATACTATCAGTGTCTTCTAGAAGGAGCCGAGCTAGCTATCGTCAAATTGTGACACGACCTTTCGTTGGAAGAAAAAGTGGTCCCCAGCTGAGTCGCCAGCTTGTTTGCCATTAAAAAATGTTGAAATAAACTTTTATATAATAAGAAACAGAATAGAGTACAACTTGGGATCTGATGGAATCCTTTGAGTACACTTTTATTTTTATCTGGAAACCATAGCGATGGAGAGTTTATTATTTACTCCGTTGACGATCTGACGACGATCTCGAGCTCTCTGAACATCTGAGTTGCTATGGGGAAGGTGATGAATCGAAGCTGTTGGATAGCTTAGAGGATTTAATGAAGTGATGCCGAAGAAGATTGAATGAAGGAATGGTCCTTCTATTTATAGGTGGCAGATGATCTGCTTATGCACGCATGTACGCACACACACAGGAATGCTACGCGCATGATGTTGTTGGGCGCAAGGACGCTGCGCCAGGAAGCTGGAACTAAATCTGTTTGAAACTGCACTTATTGGACTGCGAAGGAGTTGACACGTGGCAGTTGTTGAGATTCGTTGGTTACTGAAATCTAGGGTGGTTAGCACCCGTTCGTAGACAGAACTGAGTCAATGACATGTGGCACATTACAAGAGCTCAAAGATCTTTGATTTGTTGCAGGATGATTTGCTTGGATGCGCCTAGGATCTGGCGCATGAGTAGACTTTGCGTATGACTTTTGGGGGTCAATAGCAAGTCTGGGAGCATGTTTGTAGAGGCGTATGCAAAGTTCGGGCGCATGGCCGCAGAAGCGCATGCAAGTGTTTAGCCGGCCACGTGGCAAAGCATAGCCGACAAAACAAGTAATGATGGTGCTGACGTCGACGGCTCTTTATTTTCTGAAAAAGCTGTCAATTGTTCCGACTTCGAGACGTATGTTGACGACTCCTGTCAGTTAGCATTAAATGCTTGATGGGTGACGAGTTTAGGTGGGCGTATCTATTTGTGCACCACTGGGTGCATCAAACATGAAGCGCATGGAGCTGAGGGCGCGTCAGCTGCGTGGCGCATCTCCTTCAGTCAACTGTGTTGAGCGTTTCGAGGCTCAAAATAAATAATCTTTGGCTTGGCTGAAATCAATATGGCAGATTCATTGTCATTAATGCTAAGTTCATCGCATTAACTTCGGGAAGAGCTGCCACTTGGCGCATGGGTTTAGGTTACCCTGGCCTATAAATAGTAGAGAGGTTTGCTCTTTATTTTGCATGACTTCTCTTTGAGAATGAATTCGACCGATCCTCCTCTTTGGCAAGATGTTGCACTGCAGGTTATGGATGTCCTCGTTCAAAGAAGCTTTGATTTTGATGATGAACTCCTTCAAAAGACTGAGATACGCCGAGTAGTCTGTGGACAGAGTAGTTCGTGCTCAAGTACCTTACTGACAGTGTTCTTCTAGAGATGACATTGAGTGACAAGTTGCATGCAAAGTTTGGGGTCGTCGTGCCCCAACTTTCGTTATACTGGAAGAGCCACGGGCTGGCAGACGCGGTTGTGCGTTGACGAGGAAGTGATTTACTCATTGACAAGGAAGTGATTTGCTAACGACGAAAAAGAGATGCGCCTATGCTGAGACGTCAGAGTGATACGCCTAGCCGTAGAGTTTAGACTAGACTGTTGTAGTGAACTTTTAATGTAATGAAGAGCCACGTAATAGATTTTCATATAAATAAAAATCTTCTTTTCTTGTGCTTTCATCTTTACTGTCTTTGAATGATGTGCTGACATTTGTCCTACGTCTTCGGCGCATAGAAACTTTGGCCCCTTGATGCGCCTAAAATTCTATGCTTCTATAGGCACGAGTCACAAGACATGTCTTTCCTATGTGACAAGATGATATTCACACAGGACAATAAGATAAAAAAAAGTGTTCTCCAATGCAAAAGTTTGAGAAGACAATAAAATTACTTTTTTCCAACTTCCAAGACAACTTTTTCCACTTTCTCTTTTTTTATAAATATTTTTATTAATAATTGATGATGTGGAAGTAAAGCATTGTGAAGTCTATTGTCTAGATCTAGACAACCAACTTTACATTGTCTTTGACATGTCATTGCTATGTCAACTTCACAATTTATTTCATATTTGCATTGAAGAAAGAATTTTGAAATAAGAAGTGGCGATTCCTATGTGGCAACCATTTTTTTTTAAACTCACAATGGATTGGAGATGCTCTAAAGCCTTAAAAGGGATATAACAATTGTTATCCAATAATGTACTGCCACATCAGTATAGCTATGAAATGTGTCAAGAGAAGTGTCCCCATAGAATTATTCAAAAATAACAAAAAAGTAACCGAACTCAGCTGCCTCTTATGGTCATAGAGGCATAACCTCCTTATCTAGACGGACGGTCTCGAAATCGAACTACGAAAAAGATGTGGGTATGTGAAAATTAGGGACAATAGACCCAAATGGCATACAACGCAGCGTGTACAAAGTTTTGTGCTTTACGTAGGACATCACAAAAAAATAAAGAAAAGTAGTTTTTTCCACTACTTTCAGGCTTATGTACAAATCCTGTATAAATCCTACTCTAAATCTATCTCTTCTACTCTTTATAAGGAGACTTAAAAATGGCTCAAAATGAACCAATGGATCATTTAAGTCGTATGTTTATTTTCACGTAATTATAATTAAAAATTAAATAAATTTTAACTAATTGTTTAACTACCTAATATTATCTAAATTATAGCCAAACACCTCTAACTTATGTGGTTAAGGAGAGAAATATTTTACTTGGCTTGATGGGTTTGATCACACAGGACAACATTAATTATAAAAATTCTAATTTAAATTATTTTTTATTTTTTTAATATATTTTTATGCACGTACAATGTACATGCACGCTACTAATACTATGTATAAAGAGGCTGGGAAACAATTCAAAATGAATCGTTTAAGTCAGTATGTATATCCTCACATAAACGATTTTTTAAATTAGAATTTTTCTCTCCTACGGTTCTTTTAAAGTCAGATAGAGATAGGTATGTATATCCTCACGCTACTAATTGTTAGCCCAATGATTATATCATATTTTTGAATATGGCTAATCAATTAAGTTTAACATAATAACATCACTAATATTCATGTAATCACTATCATGTTACTACTTTAACTTAGCATTATCCTAATGTTCTGTATCAGTCATATTGTTTTGTTTGCCTAACATATATTTGTAGAAATGCTGTGAGAATGATCAAACAAGATCAAACCAGGACATATGCAATAGAGAATTATTGATGGGCTAAAGACAGTGTCATACAAGAAGATTTCTTTGAACCGCCTAACGACCTATTCGGGGCCTCGCATCGGGGATTTTGCTGCCCGGTCAGCGGACAAGAGTCGAGGGGGCAGCGCCACCCGTAGGGGTTCGGGGGCGAAGCCACCGAAAGGTATTCATATTTCTAGATCTGTTTATCTTTGGACGACCGCCGTCAAATGAAAAAGGCGTCTTCAAGTCTGCTCAAATATTTGAAGAAAGGTGTCATCAAAGGACTCTTTGTTTTCCTATTTTATCAATATAATTTTTTATATTTATTGAGTCTAGGAATACGATGTACACTGTATCATACTGGCAAATAGGCTATCCAAGAAACGTTTTTAAAATACCATTTTATTTTGAAAACAAGTCCACTTACAAAAGACCAAACTATTTCCTAACTATTTAACTTTTCAAAAAGCCCAAAAACCAATTTACAAAAACCCTGACAAAACTCCAGGCGAATTCGGCCAGAGTTCGGTTAGTGAACGTTGCTTTTGAACTTGGTCTTCCCACAGTTACGGATCCCAACGAGATTTTTCATAGAGTTCTGTCCGAATTCTGTCCGAATTCTGCCTTTGAAAAAACTATAAATAGAGAAGGAGATTTCGATCATTTCAATACACCAATTCACTTTCATATCTCTTCTCTATAAGCCTACTACTTCTTCCAAAGTATTATGAGCTATTCATTTTCAAATCTCAAGCTAGTTACAATCCTCTAATCGATTTGTCAGTGTGGTATTGTCTAGAAGTTTCAGAGTGATTGTAATCAGAGGCTTGATTGAAGATAGACACTTCACAATTGAAGTTGGTCGAGTACTTCGGATCAAAGCTCGCGTTGTAGAAGTTGCAAGAACTTCAGATGAAAACTTGTAGTGATTTTCCATAGTGGATTCAACTGGAAGCTAGAGTTCTTCCGACTGGACTAGTCCTCACAAGAGAAAAACCAGTATACATCCTTGTGTTTGTGTTTGCTCTCTACTCTCTACTTTTCATTTACATATCTGTGATATATATATTATGTGATCTTGTTACTAACATTTTTAAATAGTTAATTTTCGCTGCCTACTCTATTCACCCCCCTCTAGAGTATTGCGCTTTACAACTCGTTTCTACAACCGGTCCTACACTAATACTATTTTTTATTATGTTCTCTTCTAAATCTCTTTCTCTTTAAAAAATATTAAATCTCTCCTTCTAAAAACATACATATCTCTATCTTAAAGATAAGTCTACTTATTTTTTAAATAGAGAGAGATTTATTTATTAAATTTTAAAAATAGAGATAGATAAGTTAATTTTATCTATTTTTTTAGATGGATTTAAAGAAAATCTATCTTTAAAAATAAATATACATTTACAAATTATATTTACATATAATAATTTTAATGTTAATCTTAATATTAATGTTCATTTTAATATTATTTCTTATGTTAATTTTTCGGTTAATGTTACTGCTGATATTAATTTTAAATTAACATGAATTTAGTTGATAATTTTAATATTAATTTTAATTTGAAGATTAATTTTAGTTTTGACATTAAAATTAAAAATTAATATTAAAATTAACACTAAAATTTAATTTAATTTTAATAATAACATTAAAATTAATTTTAACATTAACATTAACATTAAAAATTTAAGATTAAGATTAAGATTAATGTTAAAATTAAAATTAATAGCAACATTAAAATTAAGATTAACATTAAAAATACAATTTAAAGTTATATTTGTTTGTAAAGATAGATTGTTTTTAAAAATATCTATCTCTACTTTAAAAAATAAAAGAAATAATTTATCTATCTCTATTTTTAAAAATAGATAAATCTCTCTTTGTTTAAAAGTATATAAATCTCTCTTAGTTTAAAAATAAATAGATAGATAAGCCTTATTTTTAAGATAGAGATATGTTTGTTTTTGAAAGGAGAGATTTAAATTTTTAAAGAGAAAGAAATTAGAAGAGAAACATATACGTGAGAAGCCGGATATTTTTTGGTTTTCATTTCTCTCCGTAAGAAATTGTTCTATCCCGTAAACTTTTCCCGTATAAGAACGTAAACTTTTTCCGTATAAGAAGGGGAATATATATATATATATATATATATATATATATATATATATATATATATATATATATATATATATATATATATATATATATATATATATATATATATATATATATATATATACCTTCCAATTAGAAACATTGATCATTGGTTCTTATCCAATGGTAGACATGCTTGAAGTTTGAATATGCTGTTCTAAATTAATAAATGATCAAGTCTATTTAGAAATACCTTGACCATGAATCTCCACGACGTGAAGCTAAGATAGACGGTTCTATATTTTCTTTTGAGATGTCCGACGTTACGAGCGAGACTTTGTACACAATACATTACATGTGTCTTTTGGGTCCACCGTCCTTAACTCCTACCATTTTTACAAATAGAAGGAATAACACGCCTCTGTATCTCTGATCTTTCACCACCCATCCATGAACTTATGCCTCACTCGGATAACCACAAGGTCATTTGAGTTCGACTTTTCTATAATTTTCATTAGATGTGTTTCTTCATTTCTCCAAGGAACTAAGTTTCAAACTTTCAAGTAGTTTCTCATAAATACATTTATGAGGTTTCGGAATATGTTTATGATTTTGTGTACAAAAAATAAAATGCCATGGGTTAAATTATTTTTGACATCGATTTGGCAACCTAACCTACAAACATTAAATTGTTATATATGGACTGTGTAAGCCGTTTGTATATTAAAAAATAAGTAAGATTACGATTATAAAACTAACTTTTTCTTCTTCTGCATAACAGAAAATTCTCTCATTTATTCAGATATGTCCATAATAGATTACAATTAAAATATAAATAAATTTATAACAAATTCTAATATATATATATATATATATATATATATATATATATATATATATATATATATATATTTGAAAGAAGGTAATTGTGGAAAACGCTCCCACCGGAAATCAATCTCCTGACCACTCAGACTGCATCTCTCTTAACCACTAGACTAGAGGTCATATATATATATATATATATATATATTTTTTTTTTTTTTTTTTTCTTTTCTTTGGTGTCCGGGCATCCGCGCACTAGCCCGTGGCAACGCCACCCAGCCGGCTAGTGCGGGAGGGGGGGCTCGATCCCGGGTCTCCCCGCCGAGAGCCCCCCCCCCTCGTGCCACTTGCGCTACGAGCGCCGGACATATATATATATATATATATATATATATATATATATATATATATATATATATATATATATATAAAATAAATTTTAATTCAAATATATTTAACTATTGATACTATTTTTCAATAATATCAGGAACAATTATTTTACTTACAACATTTGTGAATTTACTAGTATATATAAAATATTTCCTATAAAAGAAACTAAATTTTTTAAAGTTTAAATAAGTTTGGTTGTCAAATTGATGTCAAAAATAATTTAACCCATAACATCTTATGTTCTTTAACTTCACTCTCAAAAAACACTTAAATGAAACCAAATGACAGATGTACATGTAAGAAGTGATTTCTAAAAGAAAATGTACATCCACAAAGTTAAGTTGATCAAACCCATCGCTCTCCAAGTCCATTATTGTTAATATCGCCACAATTGTCGTTTAGTGTGCCTAATTAAACACCATCCACTTTGTAACCAAGTGGAGGGCCGGCCGTCGTTGTCGGACGTCGACGGAAAGATCTCGCCCGTCGATCCGGTGACCTAAGATTTACTTTGTGCAAGGGGTTGATATGTAAATTGACACACTAAAAAAAAAGAAGGAAAATGCTAAGTTTACTACAAAATTCTTACAACTTTCTTACAACCTCACCCATCCATCCCTTACACATGGGTCCCACCGGGTCCCACCACCTCCCACACCTCCCCTGAGAGCATCCCAACCCTATTGTGACTTTGGAAAAAAGTTGTTGCCACATAGGAATGACACAATTTTATTCAAAAGTTCTTCTCCAATGCAATTGTCAAGTCAATTGTGAAGCTTATGTGGCAAAAATTAAAGAAGACATTGTGAAGTTGATTGTCTTGTTCTAGACAATGCACTTGACAATGTCTTCTCTTCCATGTCATCAATTATGAATAAAAAATATTAGAAAAAAAAGAAAGAAGATGAGTAGTTGTCTTAAAAGTTGCCTTGGAAGTTGAAAAAAATACTTTTTATTGTCTCCTCAATATTTTTGCATTGGAGAGAGTTTTTCTATCTCATTGTCTTTTGAGATATAATTTTGCCACATAAACAAGATATTGTCTTATGGCTCATGCCACATAGGAGCCACCTAAGACTCACAACACTTAACAAGACAATAGGGTTAGAGATACTTTGATACATGGGCTCCATCGGACCCCACAATTTACTTCCCTCCTCCAATTGAAGTCCGACACATGGCGGATTGTAGGAAGGTTGTAAGCATAGGTTGTAGGCATAGCAAAGCTCTAAAAAAAAGGTCTTTTGCCCATAGTCCATTGCTGACGCGCCACGAGTGTACCTATTGTGGGACCCACTTTTTGGCGAGGCATGTATTGCATTGATTGTGAAAAAAATGTCCGTTATTATGTTAAATTAGTAAATGCACATACTTTTTGCACGTATAATAACGTATAATAAGATTATTATTTAATTATAGTAAAATATTTTTTTCAATTCATGTGGTTAAGGTGGGAGATATTTTTCTTGTTTGGTTGAGTTCAATTTTTCATGTTGAATATATATAACAAATTTAAACTTTTTTCAACAATTTTTTATATAATTTTTTTTAAAAATAAAATGGACCATGATATACGTACGGCTTAGACGACTCACTTTTGAGCCGTTTTGAAACCTCGTTATATAGTGGAAGATATTATTTTTGGGTGTCATTATTCACACTTCTAAAATATTATTCTGCACTTTTTTTATTCATTTAGATTTCAAATATGCTTTGCATTAAATATGTCATTAATTTGTCAATGCATAGACTTGAAGAGGTAAACTTACTAATGCCAGATTAAGTGCAGAGATAGATTTGAAATTTGAATGAATAAAATTAGAAAAGAAATGCATGAAGAATAACAACACCCTTATTTTTATATTATTATATTATATATATTATGTTTTTTATACTTTGGATGAAAATATTTGGATTTGGGGAATGGCCATGACATTTGTTACCGACATGATCAACTAAAAATAAATTTAGAGCAACTTGTTGTTCTTTATTCTATTTTAGTACAAAATTTGAACGATGATTTACGGACCAAGCGGAGAACGGGCCAAGCGGAGATCGTACGTCAGTACAATGCTGACATATGACAGTCCCTATTGGACCCATTGTGATTCGATATTTGCAGAGGAATTGATGAAGAGCCATCATATCAGTCCCGTACTGACGCGTAGTCCCTCCACTCGGTCCGTCAGATGTTTTCGACAAAATTTTGGTTGAACTCATCTTTTTGGAACATATTTTTAGTATGTCCTTGTAGGCAGACTCAAAAGTATGAATTTTTTTAAAATCTTTTTATATTTGCATGAATATAATTTTGTCCAAGTTAGTCGTAATAGATTTATTTATTTTTTCTCTCTAAAAAATAACATAAGAGAAAACTTTGCAACAATATAAACTAAATAGATAGATATAAACATTAAATTATTCCAATAAAAGAATCAAAATCAAGAATCAAATTAACCTCCAAAGAAAAGTATTTGAATAATTAAATATCGATTTCAATCTCCCAAAGCGAAATGCTATGTTATATTTATTTACCAACTAGGAAAAAAAAGAAATTTATAAGAAAAACATGGATATTGTATAGGAGGAGATATTGATGACATTATTGGTATGAATAGACGAAGTTGGGCTCTCACATGGTGGCTGGTATGGATATTAGAGGAATGATTGTGACATTTTTTATAAAGTTTAAGATAATGTATATTGTTCTTAAGTGGGGTTGATGATGCATCTTAATTATTCTTCCATCACATGGGGAGTGCGAGAGGGGGACATTCCTGGAGACACCTGGGCCCACCTGACACCTGTAACCCATGTGGGACCCATAGAAACTCTTTCCTACCCACAGAGGGGGGGGGGGGGGGGGGGGGGGGGGGGGGGGGGGGGGGTGGCGGGGGCGGGGGCGGTGGTAGGCGTTTGTCTATGGGAACTGCTATGTCGCTCTCATGGTATGTATCCGGTCGGGCTGGCCCTGATCCAGAGTTGATCGGATTGAGACTTAGTCCAGAGTGGAGTTGGACAGAACAAGGCTATGCCGGAAGGCGAGGAGATGCAGCTTGGACTGGAGTTCGGTCGTGGGCCGGGCCGAACCATGCTAGGTCTGGGCCGGTTCAGAGCCGGTTGAGGAATGATCCGATTAAAAAAAAAAAATTAATTTTAAAATTCGACAAAGTTGATATTCAAAAAATTAAAATTCAAAAAAAAATCCAAAAGATAAATTTTATTAATGTAATTAAAATTTATATCTAATATAACATTTTTTTTTATAACTAACACAAAATAAAAGTTGACATTTATTTGCACAAAATTTGGAATAAAATGTACAAGTCTGCACAATTTATTGCTCAGCTCCTCCTGCAGTAAGGTCACCTATAAGAGACTGAAAGTCCAGCTCATTAATGTCGTCATCTTCATATCTTAAGTGTTGAGTTCATTTTTCTGCACGAACCCAATCTTGAACGCAGACACGGACTTCCAAAATATCTGATAGTATCATACTCATCTTCTTGCTTAACATTCTTGAACATGCACTAAATTTTTTTTTATACTATCGTGCACACCGGGACCATTAAAAGATCATGTGCTAAAAAGAAAGTATAGGATAAGTTTTTTCGTATCTTTTCTACCATTCTAAAATTTTAAAATACGATCTCGAATCATCATCATCTTCATTATAAGAATATAAATACAATGACAATTCTTGTGTTGGTAGGGAAGATTGTTTTTTTTTTCTTCTTTCTTTTGCAGTATGCTTTTAGCATGAGGTAACTTAGACATTAAACAATAGCTACTACTACCTTGAATGGATGTACCGGGCCTGTTCGGTATAAATTTTTCTTCATATAAAGTAACCACAGTTCTAAAACTCCTTTAGTTTCTACATTTAAGCTATCTACCTCAACATTCATATTTTCATTAAAAATTGTTTAATAATATAAGTATATATATCATCTAATTTAATTTTAGGATAAAAAATCGAAACCAAACAATATAAAAGAGGTATATCACGTCAATATTTAAAAAAATTGTCTCCTTTTTGAAAACAACATAATCTAAACCAGAAGGATTTCTATATTTAGAAAATAAATGAGACATGTTAATAATTTCTATCAAAACCAAAGGAGAAGTTGGATAATAAACTCCAGATAAAATACATATAACATTATAAAATAATTCTATAAATTCATAAGTTGAACTAGCAGCTAACCAATCATTTTCAATTATTTTAAAAATCAAAAGTTGGATAAATATTACTATAATATGTGATAACATCTTTAAATTTAATACAAGATTTCAACATTAAATAAGTAGAATTCTACTTATGTAGTGCATCCTTAACAAATCTCCAAAATGTCATACCATATTGTCCACATAATATTTTAAAATCTTGTTGTACTTGCAGAAGTGTTCAAATTAATTATATATGACCTAATATTTTCTAAATTTGCTTGAAACTGAAGTCATCTTTGTACAATTAAATTAATAGTATGACAAGCACATCTTACATTAAAAAAAGTCGTCCTTCTAGTATAGACAAAAATTGTATTTTTAAAATACTAATACAAAATTTTTTATTACTAGCATTATATAAAAATAAATTTTTTATTGTGAATATCATATTTATGTAAAACTTCCATGATAGCTCTACCGATTGCAGAACAGTAAGTATGTACAAATTCCAAAGGTCTTAAACAAATAATTTATTTTACAAAATCTATTTTACATCTAAATAATTTGTCGTGATACAAATAAATAGGTAATTGTTTTTATTAGTACATATGTTAGAAGTTAAAGCAAAATTATTAACATGTACAATATTTTCTTTCAAAGCTGCATTTTCTTTTTGAAATTTTTTGGCAGCTTTTGCTCTATTAGTGAATCTAGAAACTTTAGTATAAGAAGGATTAACAGTAGTACTTGCATAATCATAATATGTTTCACTCTCACCAAATGTAAAAATGTTCTTTATCACAAATAATATATTTTGTTAACTCAGTTTTGTTACGAACAACAGAATAAGTAAAATTTCTTACATTGAGAATCGATGCTTAACAATGTTTATTTAGCTTGTAGTGTGTCTTTATCATAATAACTTTGATATTTCTCTTTAAAGTGACCGTGCCATCATTTTTTTCATTTAAAACTTTTCTTGCTTTTCTTGCATTGTGCACATTTAGCTATTGGTTTTTGATCTTTTGGATCTAAAACTTGTTTTCCCACACTATCGGTGACAAATAATTTATCAAAAAAAATCCCATAAAACTATTTTTTTCTAGTTGAAACATTAGTAGCCATACTTTTTAACTTCTGGATGGGACATTTGTGTCGGCGGCACAAAATCTTCAACATGATTATTATTATAATCAAAATTATTATAATAATTATAACATTATTCTTAAACACCTTGATAGCGGTGGTTAGAAATAGTAGGATCTATATTTAAAAAATAATAATTTAAAAAAAAAGAGAAGAAGAGGGGATAATTTTTTCCAAAAGAGAGAGAGAGAGAGAGAGAGAGAGAGAGAGAGAGGGGGAAAGAAAATTCACGAATCAAAAAAAAAGAGAGGGAAGAAAACTATTTTTAAAATATATTAAAAGTTGTTAGTCTATTTGCAAACAATCGATGGAAAAAACTCAGTTGCAATCCCTAAGAAGAGATGCAAAGAATGCAGTTGCAATCCCTAAAAAAGAGATGCAAATAATGCTGATTGCGTAGCCTAAACGATTAAAAAATCGAATCGTGTTTGCAATAGCGGTTTCTCGAAGGCAACAAGAGATGATCAACAACAGTTGAGTCTCAGATTCTCGAAGGCAACAGAAAGAGGAAGGAAGAAGAAGAGCGGATCTCGCTGGGGTGTTGAACACCGGCGCTCAAAGCTATACCCGCAGTACGGATAAGCTCCCAGGAACCAGCAAGTTCAGGAGAACTTCTGGAACGCTCGTAAGTCAATATTTGAGACTTGAACGGGCTTCCTGGACTTAACAGACTCCCTCAACTCTCTTCTTGGTGCATCTTTCAAAGGAGGCCAAGGGGCTCTATTTATAGAGTGGAGTTGAGACTTCACCTCTTCTCCTATCCGATGTGGGACTAAAATACCAATACTCAAAAATAGAGTTTGATATTTTAGATCATCCCACAATCAGCATAGAAGTGTGCCAGTCCACGCCTACCCCCCGAACACTCCCGTGCATGCACGAGACATCCTGGAGTCCGTGTCCGAGTCCGAGTCCGCATCCGCACAACTAAAATTAACTTTCATCCTTGTTGGATTTAATCCTTTTTCCTTCTAGAAAATACTTCCACATGGCACAAACTTGTGCCCCACTACACCTCATGTGCACACCTCAACACAAGCAATGCATTATATTGAGATAATCACCATTTGGTGTAGCCGATGTGGGACTATCTTTTCTAGTCCAAAGGCAAAAACACCAACAATCCCCCACATATCTCAATATATGGGTTGAGCGTTCCCCACAGTGATTGTCCATCATGCATTAGGAGAGATGTCGCTACGACTTGAATCTTTCCGCATAGGTTAAATAACAGCATGATACAAGAATGGACTAAGCCTTGAATTCTGCACCATAACTGCAATTCTTCCTACTCACATAGTGACATCAACTGTGCTTCTGGCTGCACATTGAAGGCCTTGTGCCAGCCTGGTTTCAGTGTATAATTTTTGGGCGTCTACAAGTTTACCCTCAAGAGACGGCCTGATATCTCTGTCCATACACTATAGGTGAGTTCTATATAAAGAGTCATTGGCATGAAGCATTGCGCTTCTTTGCGGTGCTACGCCGCTATGACATGGCTGACAAAGCCAAGGCATTACCCCTACCTGGGAACCTCATCGTAGTGTCATACTACTGTAGCATGAGGTCTCAAGCCTCTTTGTAGTGCCAAACTACCCAGCATGAAGCCTTGCGCTCCCTTGTGGTGTTACGCCACTATGACATGGCTTGCAAAGCCGAGGCTTTACCCCTACCTGGGTACCTCATCGTGGTGTCATGCCACTGTAACATGAGGACACCGGCCTCTTTGTAGTGCTGCCTACATCTCTTTATTACGATTATGCAACATTAGGCTACCTGCCTATATGCGGTGCTACGCCGCCTGTAACTTGGCTAACAAAGCCGAGGCATTACCCCTACCTGGGAACCTCATGGTGGAGTCACCCCACTGTAGCATGGAGTTGTAACACTCCTTTGTGGTTGTTGCGCCACCATGCTTCCTGTAAAGCATAACAGACCTTCACTCAGTCTGAGAACTCATTAAGGCATTATGCCATCCTTCTCACAGGATCAATTTTCCGTAGAAAATTCATAGTAGACAACAGTGGTTCTGGGTCCGAAACCCTTACATGTTCCGCAGAACAAGTGCCCACTGTTAACTAATATTTTTCCAGTCAATAGTCCTCCCTTGAATCAAAAAATTAGATATCTGGTAGATTTCTCTTTGAACCAATAACATAAAATTTATTGATAGGATTATAATGACACAATATTAGAATGCCTTCAAGCCCATCTTCCTTGCTGTGTCCTCGACCAGCTGACGCTTGAGACCCTTCGTGAACGGATCCGCCAGGTTTTCCTGACTCCGAACATCGATCACTGCAATGACGCCCCTTTTTATGAGATCGTTCACTGCTCTGTGCTTCAACCGCACAGTCCTCTTCTTTCCGTTGAAGAGTTCATTTGGTGCCACTGCTGCTGCCGCCTGGTTGTCACAGTATATCGGAATCGCCGGTATCTGAGCCCCAACCATTGGAAGGTCATACATGAGCTCCCGAAGCCACTCTGCTTCATCTGCTGCAACGTCCAATGCAAAGAATTCAGATTCCATAGAGGAGCGAGATAACATAGTCTGCTTCTTCGACTTCCACGATATAGCAGCTCCACCCATGGCGAACACATATCCACCTGTGGAATATTCGCTCTCCACTTCTGAACACCAGCTAGCATCACTGAAGCCTTCCACTACTGACGGATCTCCGCTGTAGTATAGTGCATATGTCTGAGTCTTCTTGAGATATCTCATAACACGCTTCACAGCTTTCCAATGCTTTATGCCTGGATTGCTCGTAAATCGACTCAACATTCCCACTGCAAAGGCTATGTCAGGCCTTGTGGCAGTAGTAGCGTACATCAAACTTCCGATGACGCTAGCGTACTCCAACTGCCTGACGCTCTCCTTCGAATTTGGCTCCAGTTTCAGATCACTCCTGTACGGTGTATCAATAATAGGAAGATCTTGATACCCGTAGCGAGAGAGCATCTTCTCAATGTAATGAGACTGTGACAGCGCTATTCCAGTGCCTGTCCGGATGATCTTGAGCCCCAAGATTACGTCGGCATCCCCCAAGTCCTTCATACTGAACTTGGTCGAGAGGAATTTCTTTGTCTCTGTGACGCAGCTTAAATCCGTACCTAGGATTAGCATGTCATCCACGTATAGACAAACGATTACTCCTCTTCCGTCAGCAAACTTCGTATAGACACACTTGTCTGTTTCACTGACCCTGTAGCCATTTGACCTTATCACCTTGTCAAACTTCTCATGCCACATTTTGGGAGCTTGCTTCAAACCATACAGAGACTTCATCAACTTGCAGACTTTGTCTTCCAAACCTCTGACGACAAAACCTTCTGGTTGTTGTATGTAGATCTCTTCGGTCAGCTCGCCATTAAGGAATGCCGTTTTCACATCCATCTGATGTATCACCAGCTTGTGTATTGCTGCTAAAGCAATTAACAATCTGATAGTTGTCATCCGAGCTACTGGAGCATAAGTGTCAAAGTAGTCGATCCCCTGCTTCTGAGCAAACCCCTTGGCCACTAGCCTGGCCTTGAACTTGTCAATGGTTCCATCTGCTTTCATCTTCTTCTTGAAGATCCATTTGCATCCGATGGGTCTTGCTCCTTCTGGTAGGTCGACAAATACCCATGTGTTATTGGAGGTGATTGAGTCAATCTCGTTGTCAATCGCCTCCTTCCAGAATATAGAATCTCTGGTCTTCATCGCCTCATCATAGGTAAGCGGATCTGCTTCCACATGATAGGTGACGAAGTCATCTCCAAAGTCTTTCGGCCTCCTCGTTCGCTTAGTTGACGGCTCAGCGAGTTCTGGTTCAGCTGGTGTCTCCTCGACAACAACTCCATCTTGGACTACTGGTTCGATAAAGATCTCTGTCTGCTCCGCACCCTCATTATTTTCCGGAATGTCCGCGAGAACAATGTTCTTGTGCCTTGCAAACTTTTCTTCAAAATATTCAGCATCGCGAGATTCGATGATATGATTTGACTCGATATCAAGGAATCTCCGAGCATCACTCTTCTCGGCATACCCCAGGAAGATCGCCTTAGTAGTCCTTGTCCCCAGCTTCTGAATCTTTAGATCCGGGAGCTTCACATAAGCCAGGCACCCCCCACACTCGAATGACATTCAGGTTGGGTCTGACTTTGAACCAGAGTTCATGAGGAGTTATGTCGGAAGTTGCATACGGCACTCTGTTTAGAATGAAAGTGGCCGTTAATGCAGCTTCTCCCCAATAGCACTTTGGGAGACCCACAGTCAACAGCATAGAATTCATCATCTCTGTCAACGTTCTGTTCTTCCTTTCTGCTACTCCGTTGGATTGTGGAGAATACAGAGCCGTCGTCTCGTTGATGATTCCATGTTCTTTGCAGAATGATGAGAATTCATGAGACCTATATTCCCCACCTCGATCACTCCTCAGCCTCTTGAGTTGTTGTCCAGTTTGCCGTTCAGCCTCGGTCCTGAACTCCTTGAACTTCTCGAATGCTTCGTCTTTAGATTTGAGTAAATAGATGAAGGCATACTTGGAGAAGTCATCGATGAAAGTAATGAAATACTTCATCCCGGCCTTTGTAGAGAATTGTTTGAAGTCACAGATATCTGAGTGAACCAACTCCAGAAGATCTGTGCTTCGATGGACCCTGTGGAAGGGTTTCCTAGTGATCTTCGTCTGAGCACATATCTCACATTTCTCTACCTTACCCCCACACTTGGAGATAAGTCCTAGACTAGACATTTTGTTTATTCGCTTACAATGAACATGTCCTAGTCTATTATGCCACAACTCAAGAGAGTAATTCAAACTAGTGATAACATTGACATTATTATGCTGGGTTACAACAAGCTGAATTTTGTACATTCCTTCAGTCTGAAAAGCTTTCCCGAAGAAAGTACCCTTCTTGGACATCACCATTTGGCCAGCATTGATGTCCATCCTCAAGCCTGCGTTGCAGAGCAGGCTCCCAGAGATCAGGTTCTTTGCGATTGCAGGAACATGCTTCACACCTTGAAGCGTCAGAATGTTCCCCGATGTAAGCTTCAGCTCCACCGTCCCGATCCCCAGTACTTCAGCTTGTGCCTGGTTCGCCATCATGACTTTCTCGGAAGTAGGCTCATAGGAGACGAACCAGTCCTTGTCTGAACAGACATGACATGTCGCGCCAGTGTCTATCCACCAGTCCAAGTCTGCCCCCACAGTTGCAACCTGTGCTATCATGGCAACCTGATTAGTAACCAAAGAAACCTTGTTAGGCTCACCTTGCTCTTTGGGCTTGGACTTGCATTCACTTTTATAGTGACCCTTCTTGCCACAGTTGAAGCAAGTCACATGGGACTTGGACTTCTGTTGCTTGAATCCTGGACCCTTCACTTTCAGATTCGAGAAGTCCTTCTTCTTGTGGTGAGAAGCCGCCTGCTTTCCTTTGTTCTCTCTGGTGGCTTGAACCAGATTCGCCGTTGCTAGTTGCTTGGACAGGGTGTCCAACTTCTGTTGAGAGCGCATCTCGTCCTCAACATGAATCTCGCTGAGGAGATTATCCAGGCTAATCTCCATCTTCTTCCTATGCATCCTTGCATAGATGTTGCTCCATCCTGGAGGAAGTTTTGCCACGATCCCTCCAACGACGAACTTGTCGACGAGGGGCATGCTATCGTCCTCCAGTTTCTGGCGCAGCTTCAGGAACTCTTTCACTTGGGGCAGCATGGTCTTCTCGTCTTCAAAGACCCATTTGTGGTATTTTTCAACCATGAACATCTTCGACCGGGCCTCGTCGTCGTCATACAGCTTCCCCACGGACTCCCAGATCTCTTTGGCAGAAGTCCTCTTTGTGTAGGACTCGGCCAGAGAGTCTTCCATGGAATTCAGGATCAGCAGCCTGCATATGCTGTTATCCTTTTTCCACTTCGTCTGCTTGCTCATAGCAGCGGCCAGAACAGCAGCAGATCCTGTTGCTGGAACGATTGGTTCTTCCTCATCCAACACGTGATCAACATCCACGAGTTGAAGGTTCAGAGTCACCTTTCGCTTCCAGATCTGGAAGTGTTCGTCGTCGAATTTCTCCAACTTGTTAAAGCCGGTATCGACAAGCGAAGCACGAGTGTTTTCCATCGAATCGTATAGCTTTGAGATTGTTAGTCTATTTGCAAACAATCGATAGAAAAAACTCAGTTGCAATCCCTAAGAAGAGATGCAAAGAATGCAGTTGCAATCCCTAAAAAAGAGATGCAAATAATGCTGATTGCGTAGCCTAAACGATTAAAAATTCGAATCGCGTTTGCAATAGCGGTTTCTCGAAGGCAACAAGAGATGATTAACAACAGTTGAGTCTCAGATTCTCGAAGGCAACAGAAAGAGGAAGGAAGAAGAAGAGCGGATCTCGCTGGGGTGTTGAACACCGGCGCTCAAAGCTATACCCGCAGTACGGATAAGCTCCCAGGAACCAGCAAGTTCAGGTGAACTTCTGGAACGCTCGTAAGTCAATATTTGAGACTTGAACGGGCTTCCTGGACTTAACAGACTCCCTCAACTCTCTTCTTGGTGCATCTTTCAAAGGAGGCCAAGGGGCTCTATTTATAGAGTGGAGTTGAGACTTCACCTCTTCTCCTATCCGATGTGGGACTAAAATACCAATACTCAAAAATAGAGTTTGATATTTTAGATCATCCCACAATCAGCATAGAAGTGTGCCAGTCCACGCCTACCCCCCGAACACTCCCGTGCATGCACGAGACATCCTGGAGTCCGTGTCCGAGTCCGAGTCCGCTCGCACAACTAAAATTAACTTTCATCCTTGTTGGATTTAATCCTTTTTCCTTCTAGAAAATACTTCCACATGGCACAAACTTGTGCCCCACTACACCTCATGTGCACACCTCAACACAAGCAATGCATTATATTGAGATAATCACCATTTGGTGTAGCCGATGTGGGACTATCTTTTCTAGTCCAAAGGCAAAAACACCAACAAAAGTTACTTGAAACCTCAACCTGAAGCCACAATTTATTTAGTACAAGTTGAAGCCTCCAGTAAACCACACTTTCGACTCTAGAAAATTGCTCTTTAGTCTCCTAAAAGTTGTAACTTCAGTCTCCAAAAGTGTTACTTCAGTCTTCAGAAATTTGTTTGCTTCTTAAAATTGCAAGAAAGGAAAGAAAATTTATCTTGGTTAATTTTGATGAATTATGTCCTATTTATAATAATTTTGGGTGCCAAATTACCCCTAATACCCCTAAAATAGAGTTATTATAACGGTACTATGGTAATTTTTAGCCGAATAACCAAGATACCCTTCAAATGGTTATAGATTGACCATAATAATGGGGATATTTTGATAAAATGCCCCCCAAAAAAATATGATAGTTGGAGGGGTAAACTACCAATATAACCCTCAAGTGTTCCTACAAACGGATATAAGGGGGGAGGGGTATTTTTTTGTCATTTACCCATATATATTTATACTTGTTAAAAATGTAGTGGGGCCCGGTGGGGTTGACTTTTTCGGACCCATCCAGGACCCAGCTATTGGTTGACTTTTTCGGACCCATCCAGGACCCAAGTTTCTAGTGGGCTGGGTCGGCCCGTTGACCATGCCCGTTCCGTCCCAGACCGGCGTTGACCAGGCCGGTTCAAGGTCGAGTTCCGGGCCGTACGGTCCACTTCACACCTTGAAGTAACTCAACCTGGAGAAACCAAGTGTTATTGGGGATTGTTTGTCACAACCACTCTTGCTTATTAATTCAAAAATCAGTTTTCAAAACTATAGTAAAACAAATGTAGTATATACACCAAACATCAAGATGGCTATTTGGTTCAAGCTTTAGAGGCTTGGGAATGAGTTTTTGATTCCCTACCCATGTTTGGTAGTGTGGGATTGGAATATGAGAGAATATGGGGGACTTTAGATTTTCACATATATAGAAAAGTAAAACCCATGCACCGCTTAGAAATAATTTTGCTTCTTGGGAATGTTTGTTGGATGCATTAATTATAATTTTTTGACGATAATACCCTCAATGACACCAATTTTATTTAGGTAATAACATAATAAAATAATGAAAGGATATTTAGGAAAAACTTGTGATGACCCGCACTTGAATAATCGGTACGAATCATGCTACGTCCGGCCTACGCTGGTGTGAGTAGCGGTAATCAGCCGTCTAAACCTTAGAAATCATCAAAATAGAGAGTATCAATCTCTCATCACATATATAATCACGTAACCTGTCAACAATAACAACATCCACTATGTCTTTTATTACATGTCCTTTTACAAAATAACTCCGAAAACAAATCCGGTAAGTGATAAAGGCAACTCTATAAAATCCTCAAGTTTTTATGAAATTGGAACTACACAATCAAAATTCCCTTAGGAAAAGTCTCCTGGCCCTGGATAGTCTTCAGAATAGTCTCCACTTGTCACGATCCGCTTCCGAATATTCGGATATAAGTCGGACACGCCCAGCCTACGTTGGAAGACTCAACGTAGTAAGTTGTACCAAGCTAGGGAAACTACAAGTCAAGATATAAAGATAGTACAAATCACAACATCTATAACGTCCCCACAGAATCAGAGTACATGATCAGTATTTATTACATTCATCCAGAAATGGTAAAGTAAATGTCTGATGTCTCTAATACAATAAAAGTAAAGCATCTAAAGGAAAAGAGAGCTAGACCTCCTCGGCCTCTAGGTCCAGAGCAACTCCAGCTGGCTCTACTACGTCAGTAGGCTCACACCCATAGTACGTGTCACACATAGCCTCCATCTCACTTGCAACATATCCAATCAGGAGCAGAGCAAAGCACTATTCTAGGTAACGAACAAGAACGTCATGATATGTATAAGATTACAAGAAAACATGGTATGTAAAGTACAGGAATAGAGCATGAAAGTACATGAATGAAAAGTACAGAAAGTACAAAAAATGAAGTACAAAAATATAAACCATGAACCTGAAGTACAAGACATGACATGTGCATAATATTTGAAATACAACTAGCATATGTGACCGGCTGGGGTAAGTACATGAAGCACATGAACTAGGTACAGCTTAGGGCCTGCGTGCACGGTGCGAGGCCTAAGCTATCTACATGGATTTCTGATCTCTGGATTTGGTCACATAGCTAGTGTATTTTTCCTCCCCAACCATAAGTAAGTACAAGACATGAAGGTACAAGAGTACAAGATAACATGTCATATCGTGTCATAAGAAAGGTATAAGATATGAATATAAATGAACATTAACCATAGAAAGTACTTGCCTTTCTCCGGGTGATCAAGAGTAGGAAATAGAGCTGGATGTCCTCCTATGAATATAGGTATAATTGGTTGAGCACAACAATTAACTACTATCTATATCTATGATAATCCTATAGATTAGCCATCTACTTATAATTACTGAGCACTAAGAGTTTAGTAGGAATCATGGTCATTGGTCAACATTTAGACATCCTAGTAGTAACCCTGCCTAACTAGTATGGTTTAAATAAAGAAATATCAACAGTTATGATTTCTATCATAACTTCACACGTTAACTAACATCAATCACACCCTTACCATCAAACCTAGACCAAAGCTTATGAACTTATCTAATAGCCCTCAATTGAGCCTAAGTCAAATTGGCTATCCTTACTAGTTCTTATTTCTGCAGTTCACTGCCAACTATTCCTAACGATTGTCCCATAAGATACCTGACATCTAAACAACTGCTAAATACTCATTTAAGAGTCATCCAGGATTATCCCTGTAGTAAAATCAATATAATATAGGATACTCGATATCTACAGGAGTAACATAAGGATGAAACAAAGCAAACTTATTTATCTGTCATAGAGAGTACCCATTGATACCTACTCTAATATCTTGCATATTCTAACTCTAATGGTAATCTGCCATCCACAACACTTGCCTTATTGAACCTACACCAATCTGAATTAGTACATGACTTAATATCAATCATACCAACTGAAAGCATATGCCTGCAGTTGCATAGCACCCAACCGAAACCCCTCTACTTCCCTGATACATACTGATACCATAACATCTTCAAGATACAACCACACACAGTAAATATCACTTCAGAAATGATGAAAAGATTACTTGCGAATAGTCGGGTCAACACTGTACTGCTGACACAATTTCAAGAAGTGGACACAAGCTTTCTCTCCGTGTCCAAATCGATCCAGCCCTCAGAATTTATATGCCGAGCAATCGTACATTCAAAAATAAGGAGAATTGGAATTATAGAGCAGTTCATACACTGTTCTATCAAACAAAAGAACTCTCAAGATCTGAAGAGTCAAACAGACACTCTCTGATACCCAATTTTCTTCCTCATTCAAAGTTTGAACACAACTAATACTACTGAATCTTGTTGCAGAAATTTTAGAATTTACTGGTTAGAAGTCGGAGCCGAATTGTACCTGGTGTCGCTGCACCATGAATTGGATACGAGCTACTCGTCCGATCTTGATTCAGAACCCCTTTAGAACAATAGATCAAACAAATACAATCAATCAACAGAGTGATTCATATTCTGTTCTAAACAAGACACAAAAAATACAAGGTTGGAAGAAACAAGGGATCGAACACTCACCCTTGTATCCGACTTAAGGATCACAATCGACTCGACGTGTCCTCCCAACCAGATCACAACTCTGAAGAATCGACACATGGATGATAATGAAAAATTGAAGAAGAAATCGCATGAACAGATCTAAAACTTCAATAAGAACGTAGTAATCTCTCCTACGAATGTGTAAGCTCGATACTCATAGCTTGATGATGATTCTGGAGCGAATCGACGAAGTACAACCGATCAATAGATCTCGACGAAGTCTTGGAACTGCTAGAAAAGAAGATCACGATAGCTTTTCACCATCAGATCGAAACGCCAACCAATCCCAAAGAATTCTCAAAGGAACTCACCTCAGTTACTTAAACGGCTTTGATTGCTTACGATTGAGGAGATGATGATGATGATGATCGAAAAGCCGCCGGAGAGTTCTTCGTGCACTGCTTAGCTACTGATAAGGGATGTCGATCAGTGGAAGGCCAGATCCTCCACGTTGTCGTCGCCATGACTCATGTGCCGTTCGTCGCTCGGAGAAGACTCGTCGGAGAATTTGCATCCGCCATGGCCGCTCAAGAACAGAACAAATTAGGAAATGGAGTTGAAAGAAGAAGATCAAGAAGAAGAGATTTGTTCCTCCGGAGTTTCTTGGAAGCAATTGCAACTGGGGAGGAAGGAGCCTTATATAGGCCGTTAGGCCGTTGGAGTGGTGGCGTGGAAAGGAGGAAACAATTTGGAGGGAAAATAAATTTCAAACTGCCATCACTCTCTGCACATGGTTGATTAGAAGGAACCATGAAGAGAATTTTGAGTCGAGAGGAATCGAAGATGCAGCTGTCCCACTATTTGAATGTGAATGGTTTACCACAGAAGTAATCTAAGCCAAAGGTTTGATGGGTTTAATAATGGGCTGCTGACCCATGGCCTCTAATTGGCTAAAGTTAGGAAATAAATTAGAAAAAGCCCCTAAAATAAAATTAATCCCTATTCTCATGTTAACCTAGTAACATATCTATCTATAAATCACTAGTACCTCAATAGTATTGTGAAACCCGTATTTTGTGATTCATTAATATTATTGTTTTTGTATTAATTATTAGTACTTCTAATATTATTATTTTTATTATTATTATATATGTTTGAGTGCAAATGATTTCGAAAATTAAACAACATGGATTTTTGAAATCAGACCCAGACCCGAGTCCGAACCCAGACCCAGGCCTGAGCCCGAACCCAATTTCATTTTCCCTTCCTATTAAATCTGACTTGGTTTAATTATTAAAAAAAAACTGTTTGGAGAGCCGGTCCAATTTGGACCAGCACTTCTCCCCCTTCCCACGTTCAACAACTCCCCCTTATTACTCCTTTCCACGCATTCACTTCTTTCCCACGATCTGGAAGGAGACTTTTTCTCCTCCTTCTCCTTAATAACACTCACACAACCCCCAACTCCTCTCCTCACAGAAGGAAAAGCTCACCTCTCTCTTACTCCTCACAAGAGAAACTTTCCCTCTTCTTCCTCTTCTCCCCAAACCCTTTCTCTTCACCAACCCACAGCCCCTTCCCCCGAGCCTCTCCCTTACCCGACGCCAGAGCTCCTCCTGGCCGACCACCCTCCGGCCGACCGTGACCCGCGTCAGCCCCCGACGCCAGCGCGCCCCCGTGCGGCGTTTCCCGCCGGTGCTCCCTGTCGACCCGCGTCCCTCCGGCCGATCGCCGACTCGCTCCAGCCCCCTCCACCCGACCACGCCAGCGCGCCCCTCCGGTGAGCCGTGCCACCCCCGCGCCCGTCCAGCAGCACGCCTCTTCGGCGCTCTCCCCGATCCGCCTCACCCCGCGGATCCGCCCCCCGTCGGCCTCCCTCCAGGCCCGACGCCGCCCCTGGCCGCTGCCCTCTTGGCCGAGCCCCTCTTTCCCCGCTGTTCCAGCATTCCGGCCGCCCCTGTCGGCTTCCTCGCTGACCTAGGCGCGTGTCCTAGCCCGCGGACTCTCCGATCTGCTGATTTTCGGCAACGACGCTGCTGGTCGATGCTGTTCCAGCGCTATTTCGGGAATTATTTCGCTGTTCGGAGCAAATTTCTTTCTATTATTTCATCTGAGAGCTCTAGCCGAGCAACCTGAGGTATAACCCCTGTCCCGCTCATTTTATTTTAGTCGATGATGAGAAATGGTCCCCGATTCCCTTTGGGAATTCGGTTTTAGCGACGTCGTAATTTTTTGGGACTTTCGGAAAGGTCCTGTGGATTGTTTTGGATTCCTGGAATATTTCGAGAATTGATTTTTGGTATGTTTTAGCTTTCCGGATTTTTCCGGTAGCGCTCTGTGATTTTTGGGTTGGAATCGGACTTCTGAAAATTATTCGGGTCGTCCCGATTATTCTGTGGATTGGTTGTGGATTCTATATATATATAAATTTGGATTTTTCCCTGGTTTGGGATTTGCAGGAAATTATCGGCACTATTTTCCAGTTTTTGGGTTGACCAAAAACAGAGGAGATGCTGCCGGATTTTTCCGTAAATCCTAGATTATTTTAAAAATGAATTTAAAATGAATTTCGAAATTTTATTTGATATTTGGTTTTGGGTGACGACCGTATCGGTCAATGGACCCGGCTAAGTGCAAACGAAACCGGCCCCGCCCAGACGTTGAGACATTAGCCAAGTTGAGGAATGGACCATATCTGAGACTTATTAATTATCTTTAATTTTACTATTAATTTCTGTTTAAATTTTATTTAATATTTCAGTTTAGGACTAACGGCGGTTTGTCTTATTTCAATTTATGTAAATAAATTGTAATGGGCATAAGCCCAGCTGGCTGTGGTCTGTAACTGTGATTGATAGCTTAGATTTTTGTTATTTCTGGTTTTGCAAGTTTTCTATTTAACGAGTCAATTGAATAAAAAGTATTTTTGTATAAAAATTAATTAATATTTTCTCACCTAAAATTGACAAGTTTATATTTAATTAAAAATCATGTATTTCTCACTAAATAAGAAAATTAACTTTATATTTATAAACTATAAAAATACCAAGTTTTTCTAAAATAATCTGGCATCGACGAGTTTTCCGAATTCAAAGATATAAAACAATCTTTTTTCCTCGTATTAAATCAACGCACTAATAACCGTATTTTCTGTGTTTGGTTAATTAAAGAACTAAAATTGGATTAGGACGCAAATAGAGATTTCAACTAGCATAGCTAGGTTGGTAAACCTGATATCTGAGTCTATTTCTCGAATGTAGGAATTCGAGGACGACTCTAATTACCTGTCTCGAAGTCTTCTACCTCTTCAGTCATTTCTTTTGAGGCAGGTATAGTTTATGTTAGTTTACAGTTATTTATTTAATCGCTTTACTGCAAGTCTAAACCATGATGCAAACACGAAACTCTCTCTGAGAGCACTGTAACTACTGGGGACTGGGGGAATAGCGTAATGATTATGACCATACTGTAACAAAACCCCTATCCATTACTGTAACAAACCTAAGCCGGTCATATTTCATTGCCTGTTCAAATCACACTGTTTTACTGTTGAAAACTGCTTCATATTTAAAACTATTTAGAACTGCATGATTCTATTATTTATTTAACTGTTTAAAATTAGCATGAATTGTACTTTGCTCCCTCCTGACTGGTGATACATTTTTAGAGGATATTGAGGATGCAGAGCTGTGTTACAACAGCTACTACGACCCTGTGTTGTACCCGGTTGTGCTGCCAGAGTCCCCACAGGAGGACGTTGGGACTGAGGCTGATGATCCGACCGATAGATAGATTTCCTTTCCTGCATTTTTGTTATTTCCAAATTCTGTTATTTCTTTTCAGAACAATGTTTCCATTTTGTATTTAAATTTCAAAGTTTAATAAAGTTTATTTCCGATGTTGAGTTGTGACAAATAGTTGTGTTGTATGGTTACCTGCTACTAAACAGCTTACTGTCGCCGTCTCAACAACGGTGTAGGCTGGGCATGATCCGGTTTGACCCAATTAGTTGGGATCGGGTCGTGACAAGTATAAAGGTTTAATTTCTAAAAATAAAATATGCTTTATTGATATTTGGAAGGTGGGGTTACAAATCTCCCCCCTTAGAAAATTTCGTTCTCGAAATTCGAAGAACAAACAATCACCTTCACTAAAATCAAAAATAAAAAATATTCACAATCATCACCACTATTTTATTGAATTCCAAAACTTTTATTGAAGAACAAAACACACTCATACAAATAAGCTAGGATAACGCTCCCGCATCTCATCCTTGCGCTCCCACGTGGACTCTCCCAGAGAGTGGTGCCTCCACATGACTCTGACAAGCGAGATCGTCTGGTTCTGCAGCTGCTTCTCTCTTTGGTCAAGGATCTCCACCAGCTGCTCTACGTAGGTCAAACTCAGACCCACCTCCAGCTCTAAGTAGTCAACGGCATGGCTCGGGTCAGGAATGTAGCGTCGGAGCTCGGACACGTGGAAGATGTCATGTACTCCCTCCAGACTAGCAGGAAGTGTTAGTCGATATGCAACCTCGCCAATTTGTGCTGTCACGTCAAAGGGTCCGATGTATCTGGGACTGAGCTTCCCACCTCTGCCAAATCGGATAGTGCCTCTGGTCGGCGAGATCTTCAGGAACACTATATCTCCAATTACGAACTCTAGCGGTCGTCTGCTACTGTCCGCCTAGTGCTTCTGCCGATCCTGTGCAACTCTGAGACGCTCTTTGATCAGTCCGACTTTCTCAGCCAAATTTACGACCATCTCTAGCCCAAGCAAAGTCCTCTCACCCACGTCGTCCCAAGATAAAGGTGTACGACATCTCCGGCCATAAAGTGCCTCGAACGGTGTCATCCCGATGCTAGCCTGATAACTGTTGTTATAGGCAAACTCCACAAGATACAAGTGATCCTCCCCAGATCTGCTAAAGTTGAGTGCACAAACCTGCAGCATGTCCTCCAATGTCTAAATGGTCCTCTCGGACTGCCCATCTGTCTGTGGATGATAGGTCGTGCTGAACTTTAATTGTGTACCCAGGCTCAGCTGTAGACTACTCCAGAAGTATGATGTAAACTGACTATCCCTGTCTGAGATGATACTCACTGGCACTCTGTGAATCCGCACAATCTGTCGCATGTAGAGGTCTGCAAGCTTCTCTGTCGACAGCCCTACCTTAAATGGAATAAAGTGAGCGAATTTCGTCAATCTGTCTACGATGACCCAAATAACATCCTTGCCACCGGGTGTACGTAGTAAACCAGAGACAAAGTCCATAGTTATGTGCTCTCACTTCCACTCTGGAATAGGTAAAGGCTGGAGTAATCCTGCTGGTCTCTGGCACTCTGCCATGACCTGCTGGCATACAAGGCATCTCGAGACAAATCTGGCAACTTTTTGCTTCATCCCATACCACTAAACATACTCCCGCAGATCCTTATACATCTTGGTAGCCCCAGGATGAATAGAATACTGCGACTGGTAGGCCTCCTGCATAATCTCCTCCCGTAATCTACCCTTCAGCACACACAACTGGTTTCCGTGCCTCAGAGATCCATCTCTGCAATGACGAAGTCCTCTAGCAATCCTGTCTCTTCCTGAGCCTTAAGACATCGGAGTCCCTCATCTAAGAACTGGGCCTCCTTGATCTTCTCCATCAATCCTGACTGTATCCATATGTGCATCAACTATCCCTGAACTCCCGAAAGAATGACCTCGATCCCCAGACTCTCAAGATCCTCCAGAAGATGCCGATCCATAGTAAGAAATATGGCTACCGGATATCGGCTAAGAGCACCTGTTACCACATTCGCCTTTCCAGGATGATATTGCAGATTGATGTCGAAGTCCTTCATAAGGTCCAGCCATCTTCTCTGTCCCATGTTCAATTCCTTCTGAGTGAAAACATACTTCAGACTTGTATGCTCCGTGAAGATTTCCACTCTCTCCCATATAGATAATGTTTTCACAGTTTTAAGGCAAAAATGATTGCTGCAAGCTCCAGGTCATGAGTATGGTAATTCTTCTCATGGGAACTCAACTATCTAGAAGCATAAGCAATAACCTTCTTATTCTGCTCAAGCACACATCTCAAGCCCTTTTCTCAATGCATCGCTGTAGATGACAAACCCTCCAGATCCCGACGGCAAAGCTAACACTGGTGCTGTAGTGAGTCTCTTCTTCAGTTCTTCAAATGCTGACTGGCAGGCGTCGCTCCAGATGAACTCTTCGTCCTTCCGCGTAAGCTTGGTCATCGGTTCCACTGTCTTGGCAAAATCTTTCACAAACTTTCTGTAGTAACCTGCTAGCTCCAAGAAACTATGAATCTCAGCTACTGACTTGGGAGGTGCCCATGCTTTTATGGCCTCAATCTTCTTGGGATCCACAACAATCCCATCTCCAGTCACCACATGGCCTAAGAACTCAACTCTGTCCAAAAAGAATTTGCACTTCGAAAGCTTTTCGTACAGCTTCTCCTTCTACAGAATCTCTAAGACAATTCGTAGATGCTCCACATGTTCTTCCTTAGTCTTCGAATAGATCAAGATGTCGTCGATGAAGACTACGACAAACTTCACCAGATGCTTGTGGAAGACCTTATTCATAAGGTTCATAAACACTGCTGGAGCGCTGGTGAGTCCGAACGGCATCACCAAGAATTTATACTGGCCGTAGCGGGTATTGAAGGCCGTCTTTGGAATATCCTGCTCCCGAACCTTCATCTGATGATACCCCGACTGAAGATCAATCTTCGAGAAGACTTTTGCTCCACTCAGTTGATCAAACAACTCATCTATTCGCGGCAACGGGTACTTATTCTTGATGGTGATGTTATTAAGTGCACGGTAATCGATGCACATTCTAACAGTCCCGTCCTTCTTCGGCACGAAGAGTACTGGTGCTCCCCAGGGTGAAGCACTAGACCGAATAAAACCCTTGCCTTCAAGCTCATCTATCTGGGCCTTCATCTCTGCAGCTTCCTTCGGGCTAATCTTGTAGCAATACTGGGACTTCGGCACTGATCCGGGCACTACGTTGATGGTAAACTCCATATCTTGATTTGGCGACAATCCTGGTAAATCTTCGGGAAAGACGTCGAGAAACTCTGCAATTAGTGGATGTGGGAACTCTTTATATTCTGTAACTGCTCCGAAGTAGACTCCCTCTGGCCTCTCTACAATCCATCTTCTGACCTCGAACGACAGAACTCCAAGCGGACTGAAAGTAACCTTCCCCTCATGACAGTCTATTATAGCAAACTGATCGCTCAACCAGTCGATGCCGAGGACTATGTCAAATCCTTGCAATGGCATCACTAGGAGTCGAGCCCTAAGCTTCCTTCCATCTATAGTGATAGGGCAATCAACCATCTCACTGACTGGCACTACCCCACCTCCTGTCATGATCTGACAGTTCTTTCTAGTGGACATGGTTGTGAATCTATGTCTATATAGAAACTCATACGATACGAAGCTACGTGTGGCTCCAGAATCAAACAATGCTATGGCAGGAAATAAATGCAAAAGGATAGAACCTGTGATCACGTCTGGAGCTGCCTCATCCTCTTCAATTGTAGCCATGACATAAGCACGTCCTTGCTGTAGTCCTCCCCTCTGCTGCTGCTGATGCTGTGTAAATTGCTGCTGCTGAGTGGGTAGAGCTAGTCCCCTCTGTGGTGCAGCTGGTGGTCCTCTGGGTGGTACAGGTAGTGGTCCTCCAGCTCCTCGGGGTCCTCCCGTTAGTCGAGCTGCAACCTATGGGCAATCCCTCATCTGGTGTGCGTCTGAGTCACAGAATAAGCAAAGCCCGAGCCTCTTGCGGCATTCGTCAAAGTGGTGTCCCGAACGGTGACAGAAAGTACAAGTAACTGCCGACTGCTGTCTTTGTGGCTGGTGTGCAGGAACTCTGGCTGGACGATGCTGCTGATGTACTGCTTGCTGGGGTGGCCTCACCTGAATCTGGGTCCTCTTCGCCGGTGCCTGATAGCTGCTGTTACAGGTGTTCCTGTCCCTCTTCAGCTTTGGGTCAATCTCTTTCTCGACTGCCTGAGCGACCTTGAGGATGTCGGTGTAGGTCGTAGCCCTGCTGATCACAAGTGGCTGTCGCAGCTCCCTGGTGAGGCCCTTCTTGAACCTCCTTGCTCTCTCCTTTGGCGTACTGATAAGGTTCTCCATGAACCTGCTGAGTCGACAGAACTCCGAAGTATACTCTGCTACCATCATGCTTCCCTGCTGAATCGCCTCGAACTGGTTTCGAAGGTCATCGCGCTCCACCTCCGGAAAGAATTTCTTTTGGAATAGTTTTTTGAAGTCTGTCCAGAGAACTTGGGGTACTGCCAGCTGAGGCTCCTCTCTGTACCAGGCTTTAGCAATGTCAAAAAGTCGCATGATCGCAACCTCCACTTCAGGTCTTTTGGAATCCTCGCCATCTTCAGCAGTCTCTCGGCGTTCTCCAGCAACTCATCTGCATATACTATCCCCTCGATGCCCCAAAAGTCTATCGGGCAGAGGTTCTGGTAATCTCTGGCGGTCCCCGGCCTCGGTGCTGCTGGTGCTGGAGGTGTTGCTGGTGCTGGCGGAGTCGGATCTCGGGCTCTAAGTGCATCCACGACCGTAGCTCGGAACTGTGCAGCTTGATGGTTCCGGGCCTCCATGAACTGCTAGAACATAGCCATCACCTGAGCGCCGTCGAACATCATCGTCGGAGGTAAGAGAGAAAACACAGGAGGAGGGGGTGGAAGTTGCTCCACTGGTGCATTGACCGTGGTCTGAACCGAAGCTCCTGTAGCTCCGGGCTGATCTACGGTCTTCCTGGTGGTGACCATCTTGAAATAGAAAGAAAACTTTATTGATTGCTAAATCTTAAACCTACAAGTAATAAGTTTTTACAGAATATCAATGTACCAGATATTCTCGTATTTTCTCGATTTTTTCTAAACTATGATCAAGTTTTCCTAGTTTATCAAGTCCCCCAATAGTACTCTAGAGCTTAAATACTATTAGGATAGACCTGCATGGGCCACCACTAAAAACATGTCACGACCCGCTCCCGAATATTTGGATACAAGTCGGACACGCCCAACCTATATTGGAAGACTCAACGTAGTAAGCTGTACTAAGCTAGGAAAACTACAAGTCAAGATATAAAGATAGTACAAATCACAGCATCTATAACGTCCCCACAGAATCAGAGTACATGATCAGTATTTATTACAATCATCCAGGAATGGTAAAGTAAATGTCTGATGTCTCTAATACAATGAAAGTAGAGCATCTAAAGGGAAAGATAGCTAGACCTCCTCGGCCTCTAGGTCCCGAGCAACTCCAGCTGGCTCTACTACGTCAGCAGGCTCACGCCCATAGTACGTGTCATACATAGCCTCCATCTCACCTGTAACATATCCAATCAGGAGCGGAGCAAAGCACTATTCTAGGTAATGAACAAGAACATCATGATATGGATAAGAGTACAAGAGAACATGGTATGTAAAGTACAGTAATAGAGCATGAAAGTACATGAAGTACAGAAAATAAAGTACAAGAATGTAAACCATGAACCTGAAGTACAAGACATGACATGTGCACAATGTTTAAAATACAACTAGCATATGTGACCGGCTGGGATAAGTACAGGAAGCACATGAACTGGGTACGGCTTAGGCCCGCGTGCACGGTACGAGGCCTAAGCTATCCACATGAATTTCTGATCTCTGGGTTTGATCACATAGCTATAAAGGTATAAGAGTACAAGATAACGTGTCACATCGTGTCACAAGAAAGGGACAAGATATGAATGTAAATGAACATTAACCATAGAAAGTACTTGCCTTGCTCCGGGTGATCAAGAGTAGGAAATAGAGCTGGATGTCCTCCTGTGAATATAGGTATAATTAGTTAAGCATAATAATTAACTACTATATATATCTATGATAATCCTATAGATTAGCCATCTACTTATAATTACTGAGCACTAAGAGTTTAGTAGGAATCATGGTCATTGGTCAACATTTAGACACCTAGTTGTAACCCTGCCTAACTAGTATGGTTTAAATAAAGAAATAGCAACAATTATGATTTCTATCATAACTTCACACATTAACTAACATCAGTCACACCCTTACCATCAAACCTAGACCAAAAGCTTATGAACTTATCCAATAGCCCTCAATTGAGCCAAAGTCAAATTGGCTATCCTTACTAGTTCTTATTTCTGCAGTTCACTGCCAACTATTCCTAACAATTGACCCATAAGATAGCTGACGCCTAAAAAACTACTAAATACTCATTTAAGAGTCATCCAGGATAATCCCTGTAGTAAAATCAATATAATTATAGGATACTCGATATCTACAGGAGTAACATAAGGTTGAAACAAAGCAAACTTATTTATCTGCCATAGAGAGTACCCATTGATACCTACTCCAATATATTGTATATTCTAACTCTAATGGTAATCTGCCATTCACAACACCTGCCTTATTGAACCTATACACCAATCTGAATTAGTACATGACTTAATGTCAATCATAAACCAATTGAAAGCATATGCTTGCAGTTGCATATCACCCAACCGAAACCCCTCTACTTCCCTGATACATACTGATAGCATAACATCTTCAAGATATTACCACACACAGTAAATGTCACATCAGAAATGATGAGAGGATTACTTGCGAATAGTCGAGTCAACACTGTACTGCTGACACAATTTCAAGAAGTGGACACAAGCTTTCTCTCCGTGTCCAAATCGATCCAGCCCTCAAAAATTATATGTCGAGCAATCATACAGTCAAAATAAGGAGAATTGGAACTATAGAGCAGTTCATATACTGTTCTATCAGACAAAAGAACTCTCCAGATCTGAAGAGTCAAACCGATACTCTCTGATACCTAATTTTCTTCCTCATTCAGAATTTGAACACAACTGATACTAGTGAATCTTGTTGCAGAAATTTTAGAATTTACTGGTTATAAGTCGAAGCCGAATTATACCTGGTGTCGTTGCACCGTGAATTGGATATGAGCTACTCGTCCGATCTCGATTCAGACCCCCTTTAGAACAATAGATCAAACAGATACAATCAATCAACAGAGTGATTCATATTCTATTCTAAACAAGACACAAGAATTACAAGGTTGGAAGAAACAAGTGATCGAACACTCACCTTTGTAACTGACTTAAGGATCACAATCGACTCGACGTGTCCTCCTGACCAGATCATAACTCTGAAGAATCGACACATGGATGATAACAAAAAATTTAAGAAAAAATCGCAAGAACATATCTAAAACTTCAACAAGAATGTAGTAATCTCTCCTATGAACGTGTAAACTCGATACTCACAGCTTGATGATGATTCTGGAGTGAATCGACGAAGTACAGCCGATTAATTGATCTCGACGAAGCCTTGGAACCGTTCGAAAAGGAGATCACGATAGCTTTTCACCATCAGATCGAAACGCCAACCAATCCCAAAGAATTCTCAAAGGAACTCACCTCAGTTACTGATACGGCTTTGATTGCTTGCGATTGAGGGAGATGATGATGATGATCGAAAAACCACCGGAGAGTTCTTCTCGCACTGCCTAGCTACTGAAAAGGGATGTTGATCAGTGGAAGGCCAGATCCTCCGCGTTGCCGTCGCCAGGACTCATGTGTCATTCGTCGCTCGGAGGAGACTCGTCGGAGAATTTGCATCCGCTATGGCTGCTCAAGAAAAGAGCAAATTGGGAAATGGAGTTGAAAGAAGAAGTTCAATAAGGAGAGATTTGTTCCTCTAGAGTTTCTTGGCAGCAATTGCAACTGAGGAGGAAGGAGCCTTATATAGGCCATTGGAGTGGTGGCGTGGGAAGGAGGAAACAATTTGGAGGGAAAATAAATTTCAAACTGCCATCACTCTCTACACATGGTTGGTTAGAAGGAACAATGAAGAGAATTTTGAGTCGAGAGGAATCGAAGATGCAGCTGTCCTACCATTTGAATGTGAATGGTTTAATACAGAAGTAATCTAAGCCAAAGGTTTGATGGGTTTAGTAATGGGCTGCTGACCCATGGTCTCTAATTGGCTAAAGTTAGGAAATTAATTAGAAAAATACCTTAAAATAAAATTAATCCCTATTCTCATGTTAACCTAGTAACATATCTATCTATAAATCACTAGTACCTCAATAGTATAAAGGTTTAATTTCTAAAAATAAAATATGCTTTATTGATATTTGGAAGGTGGGGTTTACACCACTATTGGATCGTCCTGTGGTTCATAGAGTGTGGGTAGTCAAGCTCATCATCACCTGTATATATACTCAACAATCCAGTCAGAAAAGGAGCAAAGTACAATATAACTCAACCGTGCTCAACAACAAGATGCAATAGTACATAAAATAACAAAGACAATAAATAACAAGTAAACTAGAGAATACCTAAAATTATGCACTAACTATGTGAAATATGTTAAATAGAACACCAATAAGCATGTAGGGTCTATCATGTATAAGGCACATCGTAGTCAATATGCTGACAGTCACGCAAGTGAGAGTAAGGCACATCATAGCCGATATGCTAGCAATCATACAAGTAATGGACGTAAGACACATATAGTGCTAGCAGTCATGTAAATGTCTATAGGCTAGGTAACTAAATGCTTCATGAATGTTCTCCTCCCCGACACGAAACACGAGAAAAATAAAATAAGTGATATAGTATAAATATGTCATGCAATGCAGCTAAGTAAAGTTGAGGTACAAGTACTTGCCTTTTATCTGACGTTGACAAATGTCTCTAAATTCACCTAAAATGGTTAAGAAAATAATGATTAGAAAATATCCTAAGATTTTCTAGAACATTACTAATAATACCATTTCTAATACTAAATCCTTAACTAACTAATTTATAATAATATACTAATAACAAATATTTATTCAAAATAATTACTAATTACTAGCTATCAAAATATTAATAAATACTAATTATTAAAATATTAACAAAATTATATTTTAGAGTATTAGCAAAATATTGACAAAATTATTAACTAAAGTTATTAACAAAATAATATATAATTGATTAGCTAATAAACTAACAATTATTAAACTAAAATATTAGGAAAATTAATAATAGTATTAATTGTAAATCACGAGTAAACTAATTGATTAACAATGCAAATATCAACAAAATTACTAAGCTAATTAACTAATCCAAATTCCCACAATAAACCCCCCTTTTTTGTATTTCTACATTTCTTTCTTCCAATTTTCTTTTTCTTTTCTTTTTCTCGGCCCAGCTTGCCTGGCTTACTGGCTCGGCCCATTTTGATTTCTTTTTTCTCTTTTTTCCTTACTAATGGGCCTACTGGCCCATCCTATACCTTAATTGTTTTTTCTTTTCTTTTTTCTCTGAAATCACTCAGCCCAGAGCTCGGGCCGAAGAACTCGGCCCAGACTCTAGGTTTTACTCCTCATACTCTCCTTTCTCTCTCTACAGACTCTACTCGAGCTGATCTTTCCAAAGAGAAGGAAAGGAGAAAGAATCAAAGAGGAAGATGAGGATCAAGAGGAAGAATGAGAGGAGAAGGAAGAGTCGAGTCTTACCTCGAGACTCCAGTGGTGGAGGCGCGGCCACAAACGCAGCATTGGCATTGGCATGATAGCTCGAGCTGGGTCTCACGGCGGGATTGTGATCGACGGACGGAGGCACAAAAGTGGTACGATGAGTCTTTAATGCTCGGGATCGAGGACACTAGATCGGTCGAAGCTCCAGATGGGCATGCCTCGGCTTGATGGCGTATCGACGGCAGACGATGGAGGCATGATGCACTGGCGACTCGAGGGCACATCAGCGGTCGGCAAGCTAGGCTTCGAGGAGGTGCAGTGGAGTCGAGAGGTCGAGAGGGTTTAGACGACAAGGGTTTGAGTGCTCCGACGAACGATCAGGACGACCATGGCGGTGGCTGTGTGCTCGCGATGGTCGGCCGAGGAACTCGCAAATGCTCACGGCGGCTTAATGAACAGCACCGCACAAAGCAGCGGCAAGTGGCATCATCGCGGCGGAGGAACTCCGGCCATGGGCGCTCGACAGAACTAGGGTTTAGGGTGTGTCCAAAATTTGGTGTCCGTGTCCACAGGACACAAAGTTGGTTTGGGATTGTTGTTGTATGTATGGGTGTGTCCGTGTCCTCGGGATCAGACTCATGGACTGTAACCTCATTTAATCGAATTCTGATATTCTTCCGAATTTAAAAGTTTCTATTTTTCTAAATTTTCCTAAACCTTTAAAATTACGTTTTCGATTTTCTTTAATTATCTATATGAAATATATGCTATAGATTTCACGATCATGATTATTGGGTTATAGGTTTTACGATGCAGTTTTATGAGATTCTTATCATATTTATAAACCCCATGGATTTTAAATGATTTTTGACCTTAAAAAAAGCCTAGTAATCAAAGTTAGTATTTTTGGATTTTTATAGTCCAGTAAATATAAAATTTCTATATAATTACTATTGGATCAGTTTCTTGATTGTATATATATATATAATATATATATATATATATGTATATATATAGGCCTATATGAGGTTTATATATTACGAACTTATTTTTGGGCTTGATTGCTATTGGGCTATTGGCCTAATCTTCCATGGAAAAACTTTTTGGAAGCTTCTTTTCACATTCTTGGGAGCAAGCCTCTTACCTATTTACAGTGGTCTATTCCCTTTCCTCAACCATTCCATTCATTACAAGTGTCAGTGCACTGTATCCGTGTCCGTGTCCATCCATTTCATTCTATTTTATTTATATTTACATTCCACAATTTTCATGTCCGTGTCAAGAAGCCGACACTAACATTACACAGTTTTCCTTCTCCTCTGCCTCGACACTGACCTCCGGGACTCCAACGATAGCCCCCCTGGCCGAGCCAACTCCGACGACCCTCTGAACCACCACTACCCAAGACCACCACTACTACCAAGCCACCACCGCCCGCAGCCATCACCACCACTGTTGGATCGTCCTCTCCTCCACCACACCTCCATGCTCCTCTTCCTCACCACCATCATCATCCCTTGATACCAGCGTCGCCACGACCGATGACCGTCATATCTGGACCGAATCTTTCTACCGTCGTCACCGACGGCTGCACCGAGCCGCCTGTCAAGATATGGCACCCTACGCGCGCTCAAGCCTCTCCAGCACAGCCATGTCTGGATCTGGCCGCCGTCACCTCGCCGTGCCGCCGCTCCTTCCACCACCAACTAGAACCCGACCGCATAATCCTCCAGCCATCACCCATTCTCTTCCACCGCTACCAGTATCGCCGTCCAGATATGCTCCTGGGTCGTGCCTCCGCAGCTCCCGCGGTCAGTGCCACTATCATTCGCCGCTCTCCGCGACCATGACCTCAAAGCCTATATCCAGAGCAGCCGTTGTGCCTCTGTCCAGCACCCTCGATCTCGCTTTCTTCTACCCTATATCTCGTGTTATTGTCGGGGCACAATTTTTTCGATGGAAAACTGAAATATCGTAACAATTGTACAAACAATCGTTATTACGTAACACTTCACAAAAGGTACGTAAGAGAAATTTTAACTCGTGCTACACTTCACAGAAGATGCACAGAACGTAACGCTTCACAGAAGGTACGTAAGAGAAATTTAATTAGTGCTAAACTTCACAGAAGGTGCGCTAATAGAATTCTGATAATATCAACGCAAACACTTCACCGAAGGTGCGCTAATAGAATCTTGATAAAACCAACAAAGAAAGTGACAGACGAAAGGTAGAAAAACTCCTGCTGGGGTGAATGATCACCGTTGCTCAAAGCTTTATTCGCCCCACACGAATAGCTTCCAGGAACCAGCAAGTTCGTCGAAGAACTTGGAACACTCTGCTCTTCTGACTCCTCGGATGAACTCGAACTCCTGTGCAAAATGCAACGCTGGTATAATACCTCTCTTCTCTCTTACAGCCTCTAAGCACTTGTAAACTTTCTGTTTACTACTTGTGTATTAGTTCTTACCTGTGAGAGAGAAGGAGGAGGCCTTATATAAGCCCCAGCAACAACTGCCCGGTTAGCACAATGTTAGGGACATGGTAGTAACCACCCCGAACATGGAGTAACCGCTCAGAACATGTAAAGACACGTTCTGCTGCAAGTTGTGCCACTCACGTAACCAGCGTAATTTTCACTTTACACACACAGCCCCTTTACGCACCCTACGCACCCTACGCACTCTACGCACACTGCGTACGCTGCGTACTTTGCGTACACTGCACACTCTACGCACGCTGTGCATACTGCACGCACTGGGCTGCGTAACTGGGCCAGCGTAACTGGGCTCGCGTAACGGGCCGCACAACGTGGTCGCGCAAGTGGCTCGCGCAACTTAAACGCACTATGCGCCTAGCGACGATACTGACGTGCTAAGTGAAAAGTGCGCCAACAAAATACCATATTACGCCTCATGAGCCCTTAAGCCCGAGTCCGAGCCCGAGTCCGAGTTCGAGTCGCTAAGCCCCTACGGGACTTAGCTCCTATGAAAATAAATTTCCCAAGAGCAAAAAACATGAATGCTTTAATTGTTGATTTTAGCCTTTTTTCCATTAGAAAAATAACCCCACATGGCAAACCCATGTGCACCTCCACACCACATGTGCATCTACAATAATAGCAAAGCTAATATATAGAGATACAAACTATTTGTTTTTTCCGATGTAGGACTAAAGCTTTCTAAAGGAAAAACCAAAAACCCAACAATCCCCCACATATCTCTATATATGGATATAAGTGTTCCCCACAGTAACTATCCATCATGTATTATGAGAGATGTCGCTGACGACTTGAATCTTCCCGCATGGGTCAAAAATCAAACTATAATACAAGAATGGACTAAGCCTTGAATTCTGCATCATAGCTAAATTTTTTTCCACTCACATAATGTAGTTACATGTGCTTCTGGCTACATATTAAAGGCCCTGTGCCAGCCTGGTTTCAGTGTATAATTTTGGGCGCCTACAAGTTTACCCTCAAGAGACGGCCTGATATCTCTGTCCATACACTATAGGTGAGTTCATTATAAAGAGACATGGTATGAAGCGCTTTCGCTTCCCTTGCAGTGCTACGCCTCTATGACATGGCTTAAAGCCGAGGCTTTACCCCGTACCGGGAACCTCATCGTAGTGTCATACTACTGTAGCATGAGGCAACTGCCTCTTTGTAGTGCCAAACTACCCAGCATGAAGCCTTAGGCTCCCTTGTGGTGTTACGCCATAACGACATGGCTTGCAAGGCCGAGGCTTTATCCCTAACCGGGTACCTCATCGTGGTGTCGAGCCACTGTAACATGAGGAACTCCTCCTCTTTGTAGTGCTGACTACACCCCTCTTTATTTTTAACATACAACATTAGGCTAACTGCCTATTTGCGGTGCTACGCTGCTGTGACTTGGCCTGCTAAGCCGAGGCTTTATCCTATTCCTGGGCAGCACCCCACATATAGGAACCTCATTGTGGAGTCACCCCACTGTAGCATGGAGTTTCACTCCTTGTAGTGCTGCTCTACCGTGCTTCCTGTAAAGCACACCAGGCATTCACTCTGCCTGAGAACTCATTAAGGCAATTAAGCCAACCTTCCCACAGGAACCGTTTTCAGCAGAAAACAACAGTAGACAACAGTGGTTGTAGGTCCGTAACCTCTCCATGCCCAATAGAATATGTACCCACCATTTCTGATATTCTTCCAGTTAATGGTCCTCCCTCGAACCAAAAGCTAGATGCCTAGTAGATAAATCTTTGAACTAATAGCATAAAACTTTATGGTAGGAAAACAATAACTAATATCAGAATGCCTTCAAGCCCATTTTGCATACTGAATCATCGACCAGCTGGCGCTCGAGGCCCTTGGTGAACGGATCCGCCAGATTTTCCTGACTCCGAACATCAATCACTGCAATTACACCTCTCTTAATAAGATCGTGTACTGCCCTGTGCTTTAATCGTACAGTCCTGTTCTTTTCGTTGAAAAGTTTATTTGATGCCACCATCGTAGTCGCCTGGTTGTCGCAGTATATCGGTATTGCTGGTATTTGTGCCCCAACCACTGAAAGATCATACATGAGCTCCCGAAGCCATTCTGCTTTCTCGGCTGCGGTATCAAGTGCAAAGAACTCAGATTCCATGGATGACCGCGAGAGCATAGTCTGCTTCTTCGATTTCCATGATATAGCAGCAATATCCATTGTGAAAATATATCCACCTGTGGACCTCTCGCTCTTCAAATTTGAGTACCAGCTGGCATCACTGAAGCCTTCCACTACCTGCGGATCTCTGCTGTAGTACAGTGCATATGTCTGAGTCTTCTTGAGATATCTCATAAACTGTTTTACATCCTTCCAGTGTTCAACACCAGGGTTGCTGTCACGACCCGTACCCGCTTTTCGAACGCGAGCTCGTGAGCAAGCCAGCTACGTATCGAATGGACTCCAGCCCGACTCGAATACGTAAACGCTGTCAAGGCTATGGTATACTGCCAAATCATGGCAAACAACTCTAAATCTCAATCCACAATAAGATAATAAACATGAATGAACACTATGGGTCGTGGTCTGCAGCCCACTAGCATAAATATTCGATAAGACTCTAAGGAATATAACAAGAGTCTACAACTGAAACAAGGAACAGGATATCTCATGATAAGGAATGAAAAGCACGAGCGGATAATAAACACGATAACGATACCTGAATCCCGTAAGAACCGCAAATCCTCCGTCATCCAGAACTACTAGCTAACTCCATGCAATCGCTAAACCTGAGGAGATCATCAGGTCCTCAGAGGACATAGCAAGATACATAATATACATGCCTATCTAACAGTTTTACCTTGCGCAAAACGGATAAACAAGAAAAACGGGAACACGACCAATGACTACGAACACGAACACGGACACTAGAACAACTACGCATAATGAACTGCCGGATGAACGAAACACGATGATCAATGGAAGAAACCAAACCCTCGTTCCGAGCGTGGACTCACTGGTTTGAACTAAACACTAACCCTCGTCCCGAGTGTGGACTCTCTGGTCAGTACTAACCCTCGTCCCGAGTGTGGACTCTCTGGTTAGTTCACGGCAAGGTACCCTCGTCCCGAGTGTGGACTCTATTGTACAAATACTACATCCTCGTCCCGTGTGTGGACTCTCTGATGTAAACACCCTCGTCCCGAGCGTGGACTCTCTGGTGCAAGTCAAGTCAAGTCTACACCCTCGTCCCGAGTGTGGACTCTCTGGTGCAATAATCGACATCCTAGTCCCTAGTGTGGACTCACAGATGTAAACAGATCAGGAAAAACACCCTCGTCCCGTGTGTGGACTCTCTGGTGCCAAGGAAGCAATATCAAGGATTTAGCAGTTCACTACACGCACTCGTTCTTATGACACGACTTAAGCAAGGTACTGACGAGAAACTCCAAGTGTGAAACACAAGGCCAAAACATGAACATTGCTATAATCAATAAAAATAACTCCACAGAAAATAACACGAAAAAGCACATGTCCATAAATAATCCAAAAGCTGGAAACTGAAATAAAATGCATGAAAATAAAACTGTAGAGGGAGGCAAGGTATACTTGCCTGGGGGTTGCACGCAAATCCAATAAATATATAGTAAACTGATAAGCCACGAAGTCCAAGTCATCACAACTGTCTCCGAAAGCTGAAACAGACAATGCCAACAGTCTCAGAATAGTCAAATTAGCTAGAATTGCCTGTCCTTAAGTCCAATTCTGGACACAGGGGCAAAACGGTAATTTCGGGCAAAAACGATGTCCGCCGTTGGACCCGCTTTGCACCGAAAAGCGTGCCAGAGTTAATGGTCTCTAAAGTCGTCAAACTACATGTCTACGGATCCAGTTTTTCGATACGAACCCAACCGTATGTCCAAAGTTGGATTCCGGCGGGCCGTGCACAAAATCACCCGTTGAGTCGGACCGTGGGGCCCGCAAAACGGTAATTTTACCAACTGTCTAAGAATCGGACCAAACTTGACACAAAAAATCGATACGGTCCTGATGGCACAAGTTTCGTCTCGATCTGATGAGTGTGCACAAAGTAATTGGAGAATTTGCAAAGTGCACGATATGGTGAATTTCGACGGATACGCATCAAATTCGTCGCGCACACGCAACCAATTTGAATTTCATCAAAGCCCACACGACCACGAAGCCGATACGCAGCTTTCGATGCCTTCGGTTCGCGACCACGTCGTCCGGATTGGCGGGACGCACGTCGTATCGATGATTTTTAATGTTTTCTAATATTTTAAAAATGGGTTTTTGGTCAACTTGAGACGCCAATTTCTCGACGCTCAGTCGATCAAATCGACTTCTACAAAATGGGTTGCAGAGCCGTATAGGTTCTCTAGAACTGTCTTTAATTAGTTTTTGAAAACCCCTAATGTTCGGTTCAGGAAACGACTGCCAAGTTGGGTTGAGAGTCTGCCATATACTCTGTTTTGGAACAGATTTTTGTCGATCTTCATCTCAAATCTCTGGACGATCGGGTTAGACATTCCTGATTCTACCTACTGGGGTCTCAAGAGGGTCAACTAGGCTTCGTACACGATTTTACGGAATCTAATTTGATCTAGTATACGCGGAGAAAACTGCGATGGAAGGGACGTACCTGTCCGTGCACCTACTGTCGTCTTGCCACTATCCCGCACGTTTCCGACAGGCCAACGGTGCTCGTGGCGGCCGACCAGCCAGCGGGGCGCGCGCGCGCGACCACCTGTGGTCGGGGTCGGCGCTGGTGGAGGCGCTGGGTTCGTTAGGTTTTCTTTTCATGGGACTTCTCACCGAGAACTTATATATATACGAGCGTGTATTTATACCTGGGGATCGAATCAGAGGGCACTCGGCTGTGGAAGAAATCATTTGGCTCGGGCCCTTTTGGGCTGGACTATTGGGTTACTCGGCCTGGCTGGCCTAGGATCTAGCCACTACTGGCAGGGGCTTCCATTAAAGGGAAAGCTAAGGTCTTTCGAGTCTGAACATGGATCATGTGCCATAGTCTGATAAAATACTAGCGAGTAATACATGGTAAGCATGTCGCATAAGGTGCAGACTGAAATGTCAACTCCTTGTAAGCACAAATATGTTACATACATATTTTTAAGGTGAAAGTGATAAGACAAATGAGCGGGCTCGGTCTCGGTTAGGCCGAGCACTGTGAGGGGGGTTAGTTGGCTGAGGACTGGGGGAAATTCTGGTTGGGCTTTTTGGGGTTTTATCAATTAGTATAACTAGTATATATATATATATATATATATATATATATATATATATATATATATATATATATATATATATATATACTTGTTTATTTATCTATACATCCACACATATATATCTATTATTGTATACACACATATATATGTATATTTATATACTCATACCAATAAACACACACACACACACACACACATATATATATATATATATATATATATATATATATATATATATATATATATATATATATATATATATTAATAGATTATAAAAAAATATTTATTAGCTCACGATAAATCCTACGATAAAATCCTATGATAAAGAAATAGTAATAACCCAAAAGTTATTATACAAAATCTTGAATAGAAAATATTTCCAATAATTAGGAAATGTTTTTCCATAATAATAATTCATCTAACATCAATAACCTTTATATAATAATTAACAATTATCTATGAAAATAAATAATAACTATTAAAACAAATTACCGATACACATATACACCAGATGCCTCTACTTGGACGTCTCTGGACGCACTACATGACTACATGGGCTCGGGTTTAGTTCGGGTCGAGTTCGAGCAAGTATGGTACAACCGGCCTCCCAAAAGTCATAATATTAATAAATAAATAATTAAATCATTTTATAGGGGTCAAGTCGCATCTTGGCGTGGTTTTCCTAGTTAGGACACACTTATGGCTGGGTCTTCCTTGGCATGGCTAATACACTAGTCAAGGCACGCTACTGCACTATCCGTGCCATGATTCCTAGTCGTCTTGTACTCCAAAACTCATCTATGGCTAAAGTCAGCTACCGTAAATATTAACTAAATAATTATTAATAAAAACAAATTTACAAATCACCATTTCAATCAAATAAATAAATAAATAAAATTTTCAAAAATTTTGGGAAGGGAGGCTACAAATCTACCCACCTTAAAGTAATTTCGTCCTCGAAATTCTAATTCACAACTATTCCTTAAAAATCAAAGTCTACTATTTCCTCAAATTTAATTTCTCCAAATATTTTATGACCTTTTCTAGTCATTTTATAACTCGAATACTTGGGAACTTCTACCCACCTTGGTCAAACTACTCCTCAAAACACGGTCACTAAAATCTTCTAACTAGTTGCTAACAAGTCTACCAACAGATATCTAGGACGTATGACATCTATAATCCTCATATCTATAAACAACCAATATTCAGTAGTCAAGCAATATATACTATAATTTAAGAAATTCTGATGAATTCTAGATAGCACGATTATTCGTCAACCTAAAATAAAAGGGACGAGAATCAATGGTACGGAACACAAAGAAGTATAGTCGAGAGCAAGTATGGAGTTTTCAAGAACGTAAAAAATTTCTAGGAGAATTTTCAAGGCAGAGTGGATTGAGATTTCTAAGGGTTCAGTCAGTTGCGCAGGCTCGTACCAGTACAGTTACGTAACCGATACGATATGCTCTGACCTGTATGGGCCACCAAAAAAACTTATCACGACCCGCACCTGCTTTTCGGACGCGAGCTCGTGAGCAAGCCAGCTACGTATCGAACGGACTCCAGCCCGACTCGAATACGTAAACGCTGTCAAGGCTATGGTATACTACCAAATCATGGCAAACAACTCTAAATCTCAATCCATAATAAGATAATAAACATGAATGAACACTATGGGTCGTGGTCTGCAGCCCACTAGCATAAATATTCGATAAGACTTTAAGGAATATAACAAGAGTCTACAACTGAAACAAGGAACATGATATCTCATGATAAGGAATGAAAAGCACGAGCGGATAATAAACACGATAACGATACCTGAATCCCGCAAGAACCGCAAATCCTCCGTCATCCAGAACTACTAGCTAACTCCATGCAATCGCTAAACCTGAGGAGATCATCAGGTCCTCAGAGGACATAGCAAGATACATAATATACATGCCTATCTAACAGTTTTATCATGCGCAAAAGGATAAACAAGAAAACGGGAACACGACCAATGACTACGAACACGAACACGGATACTAGAACAACTACGCATAATGAACTGCCGAATGAACGAAACACGATGATCAATGGAAGAAACCAAACCCTCGTCCCGAGTATGGACTCACTGGTTTGAACTAAACACTAACCCTCATCCCGAGTGTGGACTCTCTGGTCAGTACTAACCCTTGTCCCGAGTGTGGACTCTCTGGTCAGTACTAACCCTCGTCCCGAGTGTGGACTCTCTGGTTAGTTCACGGCAAGGCACCCTCGTCCCAAGTGTCGACTCTCTGGTGCAAATACTACATCCTCGTCCCGTGTGTGGACTCTCTGATGTAAACACCCTCGTTCCGAGCATGGACTCTCTGGTGCAAGTCAAGTCAAGTCTATACCCTCGTCCCGAGTGTGGACTCTCTTGTGCAATAATCGACATCCTAGTCCCTAGTGTGGACTCACGGATGTAAACAGATCAAGAAAAACACCCTCGTCCCGTGTGTGGACTCTCTGGTGCCAAGGAAGCAATATCAAGGATTTAGAAGTTCACTACACGCACTCGTTCTTATGACACGACTTAAGCAAGGTACTGACGAGAAACTCCAAGTGTGAAACACAAGGCCAAAACATGAACATGGCTATAATCAATAAAATAAATCCACAGAAAATAACACGAAAAGCACATGTCCATAAATAATCCAAAGCTGGAAACTGAAATAAAATGCATGAAAATAAAACTGTAGAGGGTGGCAAGGTATACTTGCCTGGGGGTTGCACGCAAATCCAACAAATATATAGTAAACTGATAAGCCACGAAGTCCAAGTCATCACAACTTTCTCCGAAAGTTGAAACAGACATTGCCAATAGTCTCAGAATAGTCAAATTAGCTAGAATTGCCTGTCCTTAAGTCCAATTCTGGACACAAGGGCAAAACGATAATTTCGGACAAAAATGATGTCCGTCGTTGGACCCGTTTTGCACCGAAAAGCGTGCCAGAGTCAATGGTCTCTAAAGTTGTCAAACTACATGTCTACGGATCCAGTTTTCCGATACGAACCCAACCGTATGTCCAAAGTTGGATTCCGGCGGGCCGTGCACAAAATCACCCGTTGAGTCGGACCGTGGGGCCCGCAAAACGGCGATTTTACCAACTGTCTCAGAATCGGACCAAACTTGGCATGCAGGACCAAAAAAATCGGTACGTTCCTGATGGCACAAGTTTCGTCTCGATCTGACGAGTGTGCACAAAGTAATTGGAGAATTTGCAAAGTGCACGATACGGTGAATTTCGACGGATACGCATCAAATTCGTCGCGCACACGCAACCAATTTGAATTCTGTCAAAGCCCACACGACCACGAAGCCGATACGCAGCTTTCGATGCCTTCGGTTCGCGACCACGTCGTCCGGATTGGCGGGACGTACGTCGTATCGAAGATTTTTAATGTTTTCTAATATTTCAAAAACGGGTTTTTGGTCAACTTGAGACGCCGATTTCTCGACGCTCAGTCGATCAAATCGACTTTTACAAAATGGGTTGCAGAGCCGTATAGGTTCTCTAGAACTGTCTTTAATTAGTTTTTGAAAACCCCTAATGTTCGGTTCAGGAAACGACTGCCAAGTTGGGTTGAGAGTCTGCCATATACTCTGTTTTGGAACAGATTTTTGTCGATCTTCATCTCAAATCTCTGGACGATCGGGTTAGCCATTCCTGATTCTACCTACTGGGGTCTCAAGAGGGTTAACTAGGCTTCGTACACGATTTTACGGTATCTAATTTGATCTAGTATACGCAGAGAAAACTGCGATGGAAGGGACGGGGTCGGCGCTGGTGGAGGCGCTGGGTTCATCAGGTTTTCTTTTTCATGGGACTTCTCGCCGAGAACTTATATATATACGAGCGTGTATTTATACCTGGGGATCGAATCAGAGGGGACTCGGCTGTGGGAGAAATCATTTGGCTCGGGCTCTTTTGGGCTGGACTATTGGGTTACTCGGCCTGGCTGGCCTAGGATCTAGCCACTACTGGCAGGGGCTTCCATTAAAGGGAAAGCTAAGGTCTTTCGAGTCTGAACATGGATCATGTGCCATAGTCTGATAAAATACTAGCGAGTAATACATGGTAAGCATGTCGCATAAGGTGCAGACTGAAATGTCAACTCCTTGTAAGCACAAATATGCTACATACATATTTTTAAGGTGAAAGTGATAAGACAAATGAGTGGGCTCGGTCTCGGTTAGGCCGAGCACTGTGAGGGGGGTTAGTTGGCTGAGGACGGGGGGAAATTCTGGTTGGGCTTTTTGGGGTTTTATCAATTAGTATAACTAGTGTATATATATATATATATATATATATATATATATATATATATATATATATATATATATATATACTTGTTTATTTATCTATACATCCACACATATATATCTATTATTGTATACACACATATATATGTATATTTATATACTCATACCCATAAACACATATATATGTATACATAATATATATATATATATATATATATATATATATATATATATATATATATATATATATATATATATATATATATATATATATATATATATATATATTATAAAAAAATATTTATTAGCTCACGATAAATCCTACGATAAAATCCTATGATAAAGAAATAGTAACAACCCAAAGCTATTATACAAAATCTTGAATAGAAAATATTTCCAATAAATTAGGAAATGTTTTTCCATAATAATAATTCATCTAACATCAATAACCTTTATATAATAATTAACAATTATCTATGAAAATAAATAATAAACCATTAAAACAAATTACCGATACACATATACACCAGATGCCTCTACTTGGACGTCTCTGGACGCACTACATGACTACATGGGCTCGGGTTTAGTTCGGGTCGAGTTCGAGCAAGTATGGTACAACCGGCCTCCCATGATTCCTAGTCGTCTTGTACTCCAAAACTCATCTATGGCTAAAGTCAGCTACCGTAAATATTAACTAAATAATTATTAATAAAATTTTTTTTACAAATCACCATTTCAATCAAATAAATAAATAAATAAAATTTTCAAAAATTTTGGGAAGGGAGGCTACAGTTGCTCGTGAAACGACTCAACATTCCCACGACGAAAGCTATGTCAGGCCTTGTGGCATTAGTAGCATACAACAAACTCCTGATTACGCTTGTATACTCCAGCTGCCTGACGCTTTCCCCTGAATTACGCTTCAGCTTCACATCACACCTGTACGACGTATCGATCCCTGGAAGATCCCGATACCCATAACGAGTGATCATTTTCTCAATATAATGAGACTGTGACAGCGCTAGTCCAGTGTCTGTCCGGATGATCTTGAGCCCTAAGATCACATCAGCTTCCCCCAAGTCCTTCATACTGAACTTGCTCGAGATGAACCTCTTTGTCTCCGTGACACATCTCATATCCGTACCTAGGATAAGCATGTCGTCCACATACAGACAAACGATCATACCTCTTCCATCAGCGAACTTCGTGTAAACACACTTGTCCGTCTCGCTGACCATGTAGCCATTTGACCTTATAACCTTGTCAATTTCTCATGCCACATCTTGGGAGCCTGTTTAAGACCGTACAAAGATTTTACCAACTTACAGACTTTGTCTTCAAGACCCTTGATGACAAATCCCTCTGGTTGTTGCATATAAATCTCTTCGGTCAGCTCGCCATTTAGGAAAGCCGTTTTTACATCCATCTGATGTATCACCATCTTATATATTGCTGCAAGAGCAATCAACATCCTGATGGTGTTCATCCGGGCAACTGGAGCATACGTGTCAAAAAAGTCAATCCCCTGCTTCTGAGAAAATCCCTTGGCTACCAACCTAGCCTTGAACTTGTCAATAGTTCCGTCTGCTTTCATCTTCTTCTTGAAGATCCATTTACATCCGATGGATTTCGCTCCTTCAGGAAGATCAACCAACACCCAGGTGTTATTTGAGGTGATGGAATCAATTTCATTGTCAATCGCCTCCTTCCAGAAAACTGCATCTCTGGTCTTCATCGCCTCATCATATGCAAGCGGATCTGCTTCCACATGATAGGTGACAAAGTCACTTTTAAAGACCTTCGGCCTCCTCACACGCTTAGCTGATGGCTCAGCTTGTTCTGGTTCAATCGTTGTTTCAACATCTTCTTGGACCACATCTTCATTGAAGACTTCAGTTTGCTGCGCACCCTCATTGTTCTCTGGTACATCCGCAAGAACAATATTCTTGTGCCTTGCAAATTTGTCTTCAAAATATTCTGCGTCGCGAGATTCAATGATATGATTTGACTCAATATCAAGAAATCTCCGAGCATCACTCTTCTCAGCATACCCCAAGAAGATCGTCTTAGTAGTCCTTGTCCCAAGCTTCTGAATCTTCAGATCTGGAAGCTTGACATATGCCAGACACCCCCACACTCGAATGACATTCAAGTTAGGTCTGAACTTGAACTAGAGTTCATGAGGAGTAACGTCTGAAGTTGCATGAGGCACTCTATTTAGAATAAAAGTGGCCGTCAATGCAGCTTCACCCCAATAGCACTTAGGAAGGCCAGCAGTCAACAACATTGAGTTAATTATTTCTGTTAACGTTCTGTTCTTCCTCTCTGCTACTTCCGTTTGATTGAGGAGAGTACGGAGCCGTAGTCTCATTGACAATTCCATGTTTTTTGTAGAATGATGCAAATTCATGAGACCTGTACTCCCCACCTCGATCACTTCTTATTCTTTTGAGTTGTTGTCCAGTCTGCCACTCAACTTCGGCTCTGAACTTCTTGAACTTCTCAAATGCTTCATCTTTAGCCTTGAGCAAGTAGAAGAATGCATACTTTGAGAAGTCATCGATGAAGGTTATGAAATACTTTATCCCAGCCTTTGTAGAGAACTGTTTGAAGTCACAGATATCTGAGTGTACTAACTCCAGAAGATCAGTACTTCGATTAACCCGAGGAAAGGGTTTCCTTGTGATCTTAGTTTGAGCACAAACTTCATATTTCTCTACCTTACCTCCACACTTGGAGATAAGCCCTAGACTAGACATTCTGTTAATTCGTTTACAATGAATATGTCCTAGCCTATTATGCCACAACTCAAGAGTATAAGCAGAAGGAGTGACTTCATTAATTACATTAATTATATTGGACTGATTTATAAGCTGAATCTTGAACATTCCTTCGGTATAATAAGCTTTTCCGAAATATGTGCTCTTGATAGACATCACCATCTGGCCAGCATTGATGTCCATCCTGAGGCCTGCATTGCAGAGTAGGCCTCCTGAGATCAGGTTCTTGGCGATAGTAGGTACGTGCTTCACGCCTTGAAGCGTCAGAGACTTGCCAGAAGTCAGCTTCAATACCACCGTCCCAATCTGAGCACTTCAGCTTGTGCCTGGTTTGCCATCATAACCACTTCAGAAGTAGGTGTGTAGGTGGTGAACCACTCCTTACTGGAGCAGATATGGCAGGAGGCTCCAGTGTTTACCCACCAGTCAGAGTCAGCCCTTACCGCATCAACCTGCACAATCATAGCAACAATGTCAGTGATCATAGATACCTTACTAGGCTCTCCTTGCTCTGATTGCTTGGTCTTTGCTTTGCACTCATTCTTAAAGTGGCCCTTCTTGCCACACTTGAAGCAAGGCATTTGAGACTTTGGCTTCTTTTTCTTGATAGAAGTTTCCTTGACTTTTAGATTGTCAGGGTCCTTCTTCTTGCTGTGGGAAGCCGCCTGCTTTCTTCTTGGTTCCTTGGTATGAACCATATTGGCGTTAGCCAATTGCTTAGACAGTGCGTCCATCTTGAGTTGAGCCCGTATCTGGTCCTCAACATAGATTTCCTGCAGGAGATCTTCAAGGGTGATCTCCAGCTTCTTCCTATGCATGTTTGCATAGAACTTGCTCCACCCAGCGGGGAGCTTTGAGACAATCCCTCTAACAACAAACTTGTCGGGGAGGGGCATCGCCTCGTCTTCCAGCTTCTGTCGCAGTTTCAGGAACTCCTTCACCTGCGGCAGCATAGACTTTTTGTCCTCAAAGAACCACTTGTGATATTTTTCAACCACAAATATTTTACTGCAGTTCTTGTCTTCTTCGTAGAGTTTTTCTAGAGACTCCCATATGTCTCTAGCGATATTCTTCTTAGAATAGGATTCTGTAAGGGAATCTTCCATAGCATTCAGGATAAGTAGCCTGCAAATACTATTTTTCCTTCTCCATTTTGCTTGCAGTTTAGTAGTCGCGGTGATTGCGGCAACAGACCCAACATCTAGAACAATAGGTTCTTCCTCCAGAAGCACGTGATCTACGTCTTTGAGTTGAAGGGTGAGATAAACCTTCCTCTTCCAGACTTGGTAATGTTCTCCATCAAACTTTTCTAACTTACAAAAGTCAGAATTGAAGATTGAAACATTAACATTTTCTATCGTATCTATAAAGCTTTGAGATTGTTATTGCCGGGGCACAATTTTTTCGATGGAAAACTGAAATATCGTAACAATTGTACAAACAATCGTTATTACGTAACAATTCACAAAAGGTACGTAAGAGAAATTTCAAATCATACTACACTTCACAGAAGGTGCACAGAAAGTAACGCTTCACAGAAGGTACGTAAGAGAAATTCAATTAGTGCTACACTTCACAGAAGGTGCGCTAATAGAATTCTGATAATATCAACGCAAACACTTCACCGAAGGTGCGCTAATAGAATCTTGATAAAACCAACAAAGAAAGTGACAGGCGAAAGGTAGAAAAACTCCTGCTGGGGTGAATGATCACCGTTGCTTAAAGCTTTATTCGCCCCACACGAATAGCTTCCAGGAACCAGCAAGTTCGTCGGAGAACTTGGAACACTCTGCTCTTCTGACTCCTCGGATGAACTCGAACTCCTGTGCAAAACGCAACGCTGGTATAATACCTCTCTTTTCTCTCATAGCCTCTAAGCACTTGTAAACTTTCTGTCTACTACTTGTGTATTAGTTCTTACCTGTGAGAGAGAAGGAGGAGGCCTTATATAAGCCCCAGCAACAACTGCCCGGTTAGCACAATGCTAGGGACGTGGTAGTAACCACCCCGAACATGGAGCAACCGCTCAGAACATGTAAAGACACGTTCTGCTGCAAGTTGTGCCACTCACGTAACCAGCGTAATTTACACTTTACGCACGCAGCCCCTTTACGCACCCTACGCACCCTACGTACTCTACGCACACTGTGTACGCTGCGCACACTGCGCATGCTGCACACACTGCGCGTACTGGCTGCGTACTGGGCTACGTAACTCGGCCAACGTAACTGGGCTCGCGTAACGGGCCGCACAACATGGTCGTGCAAGTGGCTCGCGAAAGTTAAGCGCACTATGCGCCTAACGACGATGCTGACGTGCTAAGTGCAAAGTGCGCCAACAAAATGCCACATTACGCCTCATGAGCCCTTGAGCCCGAGTCCGAGCCCGAGTCGCTAAGCCCCTACGGGGCTTAGCTCCTATGAAAATAAATTTTCCAAGAGCAAAAAGCATGAATGCTTTAATTGTTGATTTTAGCCTTTTTTCCATTAGAAAAATAACCCCACATGTCAAACCCATATGCACCTCCACACCACATGTGCATCTCCAATAATAGCAAAGCTAATATATAGAGATACAAACTATTTGTTTTTTCCGATGTGGGACTAAAGCTTTCTAAAGGAAAAACCAAAAACCCAACATCTCGCCTCCCAGAGCCGGCGACCGTCGAAGTAATTTCCGAGGTGAGCCCCCCCTCTCTTACCATTCTTTTTCTTCTAATATGAATTATGCAGACTCTCTGGAAGAGAGAGCCTTTGGGTGGGGCTGATTCATGGGTAAAGAATGGGCTTGGGTTTGGGCCACTCTGTTCGGCCTATAAATTTATTTATTTGGCGAAATTATAATTACATATATTATAGCATTTGGGCATTGGAATGTTGTGCTTTAGGCCATTTAATATTTAATACATATTTAGTTTTTAGTTTATAAATATTTGGTATTTACTCGGTATTATTTGGCATATACTTGTATTTACTTGGTATACGTTTGAGTATTGTTTGCGGTTAATAATCAGAGGTATATATATATATATATATATATATATATATATATATATATATATATATATATATATATATATATATATATATATATATATATATATATATATATATATATATATTTATATATATATATATATATATATATAATATATATATATATATATATATGCCATATATATATATAGGCCATATATATATATATATATATATATATTATATATATATATATATATATATATATATATATATATATATATATATATTATATATATGGCCTATATATATATATGGCATATATATATATGGCATATATATATATATATATATATATATATATATATATATATATATATATAATATATATATATATATATATATATAGGCCATATATATATATATATATATATAAAATATATATATATATATATTTTTTTATATATATATAAAATATATATAGGCCATATATATATATATATAGGCCATATATATATATATATATATATATATATATATATATATATATATATATATATATATATATATATATATATTTATATATATATATATATATATATATATAAAATATATATATATATATATATATATATATATATATATATATATATATATATATATATATATATATATATATATATATATATATATATATATATATATATATATATGGCTAAAAAAATATATATATATATATATATGGCCTCTTACATGGTCTGTGAAGGCCACACCAACTACCGCAGGCCTGACGTCTCCGTCCGTCGCACCCACAGCCTCGGCCGCCACCGCCCCCCTCCCCGCGCGCGCGACGCCAGGCCCTCGCCACCGCACTAGCGCATGCGCAGCTCCGCTGTCGCATGATCAACACCCCCGCGCTGCCAGTGCATGTCCACGCGGCCTTCCGCATGCGTATGCGTGTCCCCGCACCCCTGCGTGTCCGTGTCCCGCGGCGCCCCGCCGCTGTCATGCCCGTGCGCCGACCACCAGCACGTGTCCCCTTCGTCCGCGTGCGCACCCCATGTGTCCGTGCCCTCGTGCGTAACAAGGCATCCCCTCGGTGTTCCCTCACAGTCTTCGATAACCCCGCAACCTTTTGTTAAATTCACAGAACCATTCCTGTTCCGGAATAGCTAGTTTAGTTAGTTTCCTATTTAGATTCGGTAATAATGGTTAGCATTTTAATTAGCTGGTTAGCATTAAATGATAGATTAATAGATTTAGAATTATCAACTACGTTAATTAAGAATAATGTCGTATTAAGTTATTTCAATTATAATTTCATTATTGCCATAATTTCAATAATTACTATTAAATCGGTAATTTAGTTTCAAATAAATATTTATATATCAAAATATACTTTAATATAGAAAATAGTATTTTTATAGGCTAAACTATCTATTTATGTTTTTAGATAAAAAGGTTTATTTTGTTAATTAAACCATTATTTCTATTAATAAATTTTATGGGAATGAAAACTAGAGATAATAATGTCTTTTCTAATATAATCGTAATTTTTACTAAAATAAGGTTTTACGTATATTTATTATTAAAAATAATTTTTTTACTAAATAAATAGTATTAGTAAAATATTTCATAAATGTTTATTTAGAAAAAAAATATTAAACTAGATTTCAAATAATTTCGACTTTATGCGATATTTTCCTATTAAAATAATGTTCGACAAAAATCGCTATTATTTATGATAATATTCCAAAATATATTATTTGCCCACCCTATTTACAAAATACTAATAAAATAGTTTTTACCAAATATTACATATTTAAATTATTTGTTTCTCTAATAAGAATGACAAATGTCTATAATTAGCGTAGTTTTACGTTAGTTGTTTGTTGCCAATCTTGGTTTAAGTTCTAAGGACAAATGATTGTTAATGTAGGTTCGGATCTCTGAATCCTAGCCATTACCTTCTAACTGTTACCTTCCACACCGAGGATACAACCAAGTCAATTTTCATATATTTTATGTCTGCGTTTTATTTAATATTAAATGTACTGCATCCGTAGAATCATATATTATAGTGACACTGATTCACAGTGGGTCTCATTCGGACTCCACATCGATGGATGGATTGATTGATTGCCTTATTGGCTTATTGACTCATTAACTCGGAGATTGATTGGGGGAGTAGTATAACGTCTGTGACCAAAGCTATTGTTTACTGATTGCCTCTCTCGCGCTAACCCCTACCGCACATGGGGTTGAGCCGTACCGTATACTATCGTTTTGGCCAGAATGCTAGTATACATATTGCCTCTATCCAGCTGGTCACAGATTCTGTTATATACTCAAAACACTATTGTAGAATTGCATCATTGTAGTTCCTGAGATATTGCCTGTTATCTTTTATTATTATTTATCAAAAATATATACTGCTTTCAAACTGTCTTACATTTTATTTATTTATTATTTAGAATGTTAGATGTGGAAATATGTTTCTTGCTCTCTCCTGACTGGAGACCAACATTTTTAGGTGACTGCGACGACGAGGATCATGCCTTTAGCTCTTTCTACGGACCTGGTCCGAACCATGACGAGGTAGTTGAACCCGAACAGGGAGCCCCAGATTAGTTGTACCTTGGTTTAGTTTATTTTTCTTTTTCTGCAATAAAGACCATGTAATAATTGAATGCTTGCTTTGTTTGAATTTCTCATTTCTGACCACTTTCCAGGTTAATAATTTTTTTTCGCTTTAGTTTTGTCTGTTTGTGTTCACTACTAGATATAGCTTACTGCCGCCGTCTCACAACGGTGCATGTTGGGCATGATCCGACTAGACCCAGTATATTGGGATTGGGTCGTCCCAGTATATTAGGATCGGGTCGTGACATATTTTTAGTGGTGGCCCATGCAGGTTCAGTTCTGCAAATTGGTCTAGTCAACTTAGTCTAGATCAACGTGTAGTCCTGCAATTTGGCCTTAGATTTAAGAATGACTAGGAAAACAGACTCTAGAAACTAGTAGAACACCTAGATTATATTACCCTATTACAACATATGATCGAATTTATCTTATTTATATAAAATCTATTTGCTTGCTTATTGTTTCGTAGGTTACCTTGCTTATGTTGTACCTAAACCTTACCCGGATTAGGCCGATTGTATGATGATATATTTACTGCCTATGTTACTTTCTAGATTTTATGTATCTTTTAGTGTCCTTTGGCTTTCGGGAATTATTTTCCTCCATATCTTTATCAGACTCTAGCATCCCTTAGGATCTATACTCTTTCGCTATTTATGGATTAAGATTAGATTTTGTTTTAAATTCTCCTTTAGCAAATCTAATAAACTCTTATCTACCCAAAGTATTTCTACGACTAGTGTATCCAACCATTTGTCTTGACCTTATTCCCAATTGACTTTCTCGAAACTAATCCAGAACCAAATCCTTCTGGAACCATAAAGTCCCAAGGTTAATTATTACCAAATGAATTAGTTCAACTTAGCTAGTTCATGAATCTCCCAAAGGAATTATTTTCCAAAAAAATATTTTCATTACTGATTGTTATTTCCTAAGTTATTCTCAAGGCCGAGAATATTTTCATTTGTTGACTTCCTCCACTCAACTTGAAACATTATTCTCTCTAGGCAACTTCTTTATCAATTCAAGGCTTAGAAAGCTTCCAAACTCAATCCTTGAGTATCATGAAGCAGGGACAGTCAGAGAATTGATCCATTCTATTATTGAATTTTCTTTAGTCATTGGAAATCTTTTGAATTGTTGAGCTATCCTTTTGAAATTCCCATGGACAAAGTTGAGAAAATATTCAGTGACCTAATATGGCTTCGCACATATGCGTTGCAGCCATTTATCAAAATTATGGAAACTGCAAGTTTACTGCAGCCAGTTGCGCACTAGCGAGGCATAGACTCTAAGTTGAAGTGATTTCAGGTGTCCATAGGTTTTGATATTATTGAGACTATGTTCTAAATGCATCATATTTGTCTCCTATGTTGTTCAGCCAGGAAATAGATAAAGTTGTAGAATATTCGATAACATATCATTATTCAAGTTGTGGAGCCAAAAATTCACTGCAGTCAGGTGCACTCTGGCGAGGCATAGATTTGAGGCAAAGTGACTTTGGATATATTTGGTTTCTGAATATTACTAAGACTATATCCAAACCATGGTTGTCTTTTTAGCACCATGAAATTATTCTGGCTTTTGCCCGATTCGAGGATTTGCATTTCTAGCGGTTGTTCCCATTTTCAGAAATTATTTCTATAGGATTAATATAGGAATTCTACTTGATTTTCTAGAACTATTTTCCCATCACCTATTGGCCCAATCCCTTTTCTGGTTCAACTTAGTACGTTGCATATATTTTGTTACATATTATGGAAGCTATAGATAGTTGTGGATAGCTTATATATATTAAATAGTTGATATACATCTTGTGGATGACTATATGTATATAGTTGATAGCTATATGCGGGGGAATCAGAGATTGTTACCTATCTCATTTTTAGTAAGGGCATTGGGATCAATATTTTCAAGAATGTTAGATAGATAAAGATAGAAAGATAGTAGAATAAGACCATGGGTAGGCAGGTTTTGGTAATAAGTTTCGAGAGAGTTATAGACTTTGAAGCTTGTGACTTTTTCAGAAGAAAGATGATAGAACTGTCACGCCCCAGAACCAGAATACTGGAGAGCGGGGGCAGACATAGCCAGCTACGTATATTGAAGTGCAACCCACCTCGCTATACGGTCACGGCTGTCTAGGATATATGAGGGTTTAACTACAAGCCAGCAGTCTCCTAAGGTCATGAACAAGCCTATTGTCTCAATCACAAGCAAGTAAGTAAAAGTTACAAGATGTATGATCATTAAATATACAATAATAAGGCATCCCAAATATTATATATTCAGCTGATCATGAAGCTAGTCGTACAAAATGTTAGGACTAGCAAGAATTTAGTCATACATAATCAACCCTAGGATCTGTTAATCATGTTACAGCCCGTAGGCAGACAGTAAGTAAAGATGCAATCGAGCTAACACGTGCTCGTCGGCTAAACGCCTTAAAAGAATAATTTTACAATAAAGTGGGAGGACAAAAAGAAACCCACTCGTTGCCAGGGTTACGCCTGGTGGTCACCATCTGGCTGGAAGTTATGTGGATCATCTGTAGCTGCTCCGATATCTGGCCATACAAAACCAGCTGGGTCAGACCCCAGAAAGAGCAAGTGCCACAAAGGAGGCTTCACTTAGAAACTAAAACCAGCATATAGTAAGGAACATTAAGTTAAATTATCAGAAATAACAACAATAATTGAGTACGAGGAAACCATTCAAGTAGCCAGACTACAACCCTTAAACCAAACAAGGACCGGGGTTGCAATCCTTCACCTGAATGGAAATCCGTCTCAAATACTATAGATAAGGTAATAAGACAATAAACGAAGAGAAGACACAGAACTGCTCCGGGAGCCAGGTTACAACCCTTAAACCAAACAAGGACCGGGGTTGTAACCCTTCGCCTGAACAGAACTGGACTCCTGATCTTTATCGTTAAGGGCATTATAGATAATCATGTTGCTGAAGTAAGATAAAATATGACAAGCATGGCACGGGGTACAAGTAAGGCAATAACCGAAGGAAAGGCACAGAACTGCTCCGGGAGCCAGGTTACAACTCTTAAACCAAACAAGGACCGGGGTTGTAACCCTTCGCCTGAACAGAACTGGTCCCCCGATCGTTATTGTTAAGGCAAACATCAATAATCGTGTCTTGTCACGATCTTGCACATGATCAGGATAAGACTAAGCTGGAATAACTTCATCCAAGCAATCACGGCCAATCAAGAGTACGGCTTGATACTTTAACTAGCTAGGGTTATCACAGGCCTAGTTACTAGCAGATGCAATGAGATTATTTCAACAGCCACAAGCCCTGCAGACCATCCAAGTTATCCAGGTCGAATGTCCATTTATGAAGGGTGCACCACATGACTGTGTGCTGGAAGTGTGCCCTACTCGTCGGTAGGCTACAAGTCCACTTAATGCGCCCAGATAACGGGATTGCCTGTAGCTGGAAATCTCTTCATGTCTACTGAATTATTCTAGTTTATTACTCTTAGTTAATTACAGTTGGTATCCCTGACCGTGGTACTCAGGGATCCCATCCTAGACATGATGCAAGACAATACTGGTTTATTGTACAAACGCAATCATCCACGGTGTCCAAGTTAGTCATTCTTGTCAGGTCATGTCACGTTAGCCGTCGCAACCGCAATTCGAGATAATCATGTCAAGTATGCTTGTCCTGCCATGCCGTGTTCAATTATTATTAACAAACCTATTAAATAAATTTGTGATTATCAAGTTCATGACAAAAGGCATAAGGATATAAAATGGGCGTAAGATATCTAATAAATTATCAATATACAGGGCTATAGAAGAGCCAAGCTTAAGGAAAAATAAAACCAAACTGACACGCTGACCTAAGACCAAGTCAGCCAAAGGTCATACGCTCAGGTCAAGCTACGCTCAAGTAAGCCTACGCTCAGGTAAGCCTACGCTCAGGTCAGGCTACGCTCACAAAGGGCAGCGTATGAGGTCCTACGACTCCTTGTCACCCAAGTAAGCGTATGCAAGTCATACGCCTCCAAAAGGCAGCGTATGGACTCCATACGACTCCTGGCCATCCAAGTGAGCGTATGCAAGTCATACGCCTCCAAAAGGCAGCGTATGTACTCCATACGATTCCTTGTCAAGCAAGCGAGCGTATGCGAGTCATACGCTCCCAAAAGGCAGCGTATGTACTCCATACGACTCCTTGTCAAGCAAGCGAGCGTATGCGAGTCATACGCTCCCAAAAGGCAGCGTATGGGGTTCAGACTGCGCTGCGCTAAAGAGCGCGCACAGCTCAGTGACGTAAGCTAAAAAGCTCGTGCACTGCTCACTGTCTTCTCCGAACAGCAAGGATTCCATTGTTGAACCCTAAGCTCCCAAGTCCCTAACTTGGTCAAAACAAGTCCAAATCCAACTTTCCAAAGGTCAAAATTGGGTAGAATGAAATTCTCTACCACATGGAACCATCAAAACTTGAAAACAAGGAAGTTTAATGGATCAAAACTATAAAAATCCGAAAATGACTAAATTCTAGATCTACAAAAATCCAAGCTTTAAAATAGAAAATGACAAGTTCTAATGTGGCTTAGAAAGTTGCAAAGAAGAGTTTAGAACAATAAAATGGTGGGTATCCTCATGAAGCAAGATTACACTTGCCTAGGCTAGGGTTTTCTTGGTTGGTGGTGGAGAGTAATGAAGAAGAAAGGAAATAATGAGGAGAGAGAATGGGAAGAGGTTAATAAATGAGGTTGGTTGTGGTAGGTAGGGGGTTCACCCTTGGTTCATGATGAACCAAGACTAATCAAGCCTAGCCGAACCAACCCAAGCCAACCCAAACCAAGATGAACCATGGCCAATACGAGATAAAATACGTACACGTATTCTTAAATACGTAATACGAACAACAGGTATTACAACTCTACCCACCTTAAAAGAATTCCGTCCTCGGAATTTAATTAAGATGTTAGAGAGACTAGAACAAGCTATACTAATTACATGCAAACTATAACTAGGCAAGCAATCACTCATTCAAGCAAGGAATCGAAGACATGAGGCATAAGGAAGACATTATACCTCATGAGTCAAACAAGTCGGGATACCGCGATTGGATATCTTCCTCACGCTCCCACGTTGACTCACCCAAAGAGTGGTGACCCCAAGCAACTCGGACTAACTTGATAGTCTTATTCTTGAACGTCTTCTCTCTTCGGTCCAATATAGACACGGGCCTTTCCTCATACGAAAGGTTGGTACCAACAACCAATTCCGAATGATCTAGGATATGGCTCGGGTCTGGGATATACCGCCGTAATTGGGATACATGGAACACGTCATGTACCTCGCTTAGCGACGGTAGGAGAGCGAGACGATAGGATACATCTCCTACTCGCTCCAGAATGTCAAACGGTCCTATATACCTAGGACTAAGCTTGCCCCGTATGCCAAAACGAATGATGCCACGGTTAGGCGAAATCCTCAGGAATACATGATCGCCGACCGAAAACTCGAGAGGGCGTCGATGAGAATCGGCCCAATGACGCTGGCGATCTTGGGCAACTCGAAGATGATCTCTGACTCGCCTGACCACTTCAACTGTCTGGGCAATTATTTCTGGACCGAGCATCTGTCTCTCTCCAACATCATCCCAGGCTAGCGGGGATCTGCACTTCCTGCCATACAGTGCCTCGAACGATGCCATCTGGATACTGGCCTGGAAACTGTTGTTGTACCAGAATTTCATCAGGTGCAAGTGATCTTCCCATAAACCACCGAAGTCAAGTGTGCAAGACCGCAACATGTCTTCAAGAGTCTGGATCGTGCGCTCCGACTGACCATCTGTCTGCGGGTGATAAGTTGAACTGAACTGGAGATGAGTCCCCAAACTCTCTTGCAAGCTACGCCAAAAGTGCGACGTAAACCTAAATCTCGGTCCGAGGTGATACTGACTGGCACACCGTGCAATCTGACAGTCTGTCTAAGATACATCGTCGCTAGCTGAGCCGTCGACTGACCAACTCTGAATGGAAGAAAGTGAGCCACTTTTGTGAGCCGGTCAACTATAACCCAAATAGCATCTCTACCAGCTGGGGATCTAGGTAATCCAGTCACGAAATCTATGGTCACATGCTCCCACTTCCACTCTGAAATTGGCAAGGGCTGAAGCAGTCCTGCCGGTCTCTGTTGTTCAGCTTTAACTTGTTGGCAAACCAAACACCGAGAGACAAACCGAGCTATCTCCCGCTTCATACCATTCCACCAGAAATGCTGCAGGATATCACGGTACATCTTCGTACTGCCGGGATGGATGGAATACTGCGAACTGTGCACCTCTGACATGATCTCCTGCCGGATATCTCCGCTGGGTACACAAAGACGCTTACCATGTCGAAGTGTACCATCCTCATGAATGTATAACTCTGGTCTTTGTCCCGCCTCACACTCTGCTCTGAGTCGTTGAAGCTTGGAATCTGCCGACTGCGCCATCCGGATCCTCTCGACTGTAGTGGACTGAACTTGCATACTGGCCATCAAGGCCATACTGGAAGGGAGAACAACTTTAATACCCATCTTCTGAAGATCTGCTAACAGCTCTGGTTGCGCTGTTAGAAAATAAACTCCCGCTCTCCTGCTCAATGCATCCGCAACAACATTGGCCTTGCCAGGATGATACTGCAGGTTGACATCATAATCCACAAGAAGCTCCAGCCACCTTCTCTGACTCATGTTAAGATCCTTCTGGGTGAAAACATACTTCAGGCTCTTGTGGTCGGTGAAAATCTCCACCCTGTCTCCATACAAGTAGTGCCTCCACAACTTAAGTGAAAACACCACTGCTGCCAGCTCCAAGTCATGGGTTGGGTAATTCCTCTCATGATCACGAAGTTGTCGTGACACATAAGCTATTACCTTCCTATGCTGTATCAGAACACATCCTAAACCTCTGCCTGAAGCATCACAGTACACTGAGAATCCTCCGGTCCCATCTGGAAGCGTGAGAATAGGAGCCGTCATTAAGCCTCGCTTCAACTTCTCAAAAGATTCCTGGCACTCTGCTGTCCAAGCAAACTGTACATCCTTGCGAGTCAACTGGGTCAGCGGCACCGAGATCCGAGCGAAGTTCGAAACAAATCGCCGGTAGTAGCCGGCCAATCCAAGAAAACTACGAACCTCTGCAACTGTGCTGGGCACTGGCCATGACTCAATGGACACGATCTTCTGGGGATCCACTTCTACTCCTCCTCTGGTGATGATATGACCCAAGTACGAAATGCGATCGAGCCAGAACTCGCACTTACTGAACTTGGCATACTGGTGCTCTCTGAGGATCTGAAGAACTATAAGGAGATGTTGCTCGTGCTCCGTCTCACTCTTGCTGTAGACCAGGATGTCATCCAAGAACACAATTACAAACTGATCCAAGTAAGGCATGAAGAAGCGATTCATGAGGTCCATGAATACTGCCGGCACATTGGTTGCTCCAAAGGGCATAACAAGGAATTCCCAATGCCCATACCTCGATCTAAAAGCTATCTTCAGAATGTCCTGCTCTCTGACTCTGATCTGATGATAACCTGAGCGCAAATCAATCTTCGAGAATACTGATGCCCCCTTGAGTTGATCAAACAAGTCATCTATCCTCGGAAGAGGGTATCTGTTCTTGATTGTCACTGAGTTCAAGGTACGATAATCAACACATAACCTGGACGTACCATCCTTCTTTTTCACAAGAAGCATCGGGGCTCCCCAAGGCGATCCACTAGCACGAATGAATCCCTTGGTTCTGAGTTCTTCAATCATCTTGTACAATATCTCCAACTCTGACGGCGCCATCCTGTAGACTCTCTCTGACACTGGGGCTGTCCCGGGAATCAAGTCTATGGTGAACTCGATCTCCCGCTCCGGAGGCATACCTGAAAGTTCTTCTGGGAAAACATCTGGAAACTCCTCGACTATCCTGGGCAACTGAACTGCTGCTACTGCCATCCGCAATACTGGAGGAGATGACTCAACTTCGCCTCGGGAGAAAGAAAACTCCGGCTCTCCTGGAATGCTAAAAACAACCCTGCCAATATGGCAGTCTATCCTAGCATACTGGTCTCTCAACCAATCCATCCCTAAGACCACATCATAATCGGCCATCGAGAATTCTATCAATCTAGCGGGGAATTCTCTACCGCTAACTACGATCCGACACGAGGAAAACACTCTATCTACACCCACAAGTCCGTTACCAGTAAGTATATTAAGCCTTACTGATAATGACCCGGGCTCCAATCCTACCCGTATCGCAAATCGTGCAGACATAAATGAATGCGAGGCACCAGAATCAAATAATACTGAAGCTGGAAAGGTGTTGACGAGAATAGTACCTGCCACCACCTCACCTGGTGTTACTCCTTCTTCTCCCATGGTCAAGGCCAACACTTGACCATGTCCTCTGGGGGTGGGTCCCCTCTGCTGAAAATTCCTCTGCCTACTCTGGATCAGGGCTTGGGCCTGAGCATACTGCTGCGGTCTCTGCTGCTGGAATGCCTGGGCCTGCGTCAGCAATGGCCTCGGGAGCGGGTACTGCAACTGCTGCTGCTGCTGGACTGGCGCTGGTCCTCTAACTGAAGGACTAGAGAAAGCTGATGAACTCTCCCTGTTCGGACAGTTCCCAACCCTGTGGTCCGGGGCACCACAAACCAAGCACAATCCCTGTGCTCTGCGACACTCTGACACCACATGCCCTGGCTTCCCGCAGTGTGAACATCCCACTGCGGAAGACTGCTTCTGCTTCTGTTGCTGAGGGTGCGTCGGGGTAGAATGCTGAACCGACGTCACCGAGGCCGCCCGCCTTGGAGTTCTAATAGTTAAACTTCTAGCTGCTGGGGCTGGAGCTGATGATTGGTTCATCTGACTGTGGGACCGCTTCCTACCTCCGGTCCTATCCACGATCCGCTGGGAGGTGTACTCATGCCTCCTAGCCGCCCTTAATACTGCATCGAAAGTCTGGTGCTCGAACTGCTCAACTGCTAGTAAAATCTCCAAATGCAGCCCCTGCTGGAACCGCTGGGCCATATCAAACTTGGTTGCCACCAAGGTGGGGGCAAACCTACTGAGTCTAGAAAACTCAGATGCATAACCATCGACTGTTCTGTCTCCTTGCTTCAGGTTGGTAAACCTCGTCTACAAGTCATACCGAGCCACAGCATCAAAATACTTTGTCTGGAATCTCTCTCTGAATACTGCCCAAGCAATGGGTGCCACTAATCCCTCGGCCTGCGCCGCCCACCAACTGCGGGCAAGATCTAACAACTGCAGGCGCACTACGGCCACCTTCTCGTTTTCTGGAGTCCTGGCTGCTTCTAGAATCACCTCTGTGTCCTGAAGCCAAGCATCTGCGGTGATAGCATCTTCACTACCGTCAAAGAAGGGAGGGTTCAAGCGCTTGAAGCTGTTGGCCGCGCTGTTACCCTGATGACCAACCCGGGTCAAAGCATCCGCCACTGCCTGTTGCAAGGCGTCTCCACGACGATCTTGGGAAGCTATCAAGGTCCTGACGAGTCCTACCAAAGTGCCATCATCAGGTTCTGTAGGCTGAACTGGCTGAACCGGTGGCTCTCCGCCAGAAGGCACGACTCTGGAGGCTACCCCGGAATGCTGGGCTTGATCTCCAGGTTGCTGCTGGTCCACGGGAGGTGCTCCGCCTTGCTGGTCGGTAGGACCACGAACAATGCCACTGAAGAAGACGACATAGGGAACAATAAAGAAGGACCAGGACGGATCAACGATACAAGCATATGATCAGGACAAGAATCCAGGGATTCAGAAGATACGAGCAGAGTTCAAGGGCGGATATTGACTGAGACATCTATTCGGTAACCCTCACATATCTTGATTTACAAGACCTGCATGGGCCACCACTTAAACCATGTCACGCCCCAGAACCAGAATACTGGAGAGCGGGGGCAGACATAGCCGGCTACGTATATTGAAGTGCAACCCACCTCGCTATACGGTCACGGCTGTCTAGGATACATGAGGGTTTAACTACAAGCCAGCAGTCTCCTAAGGTCATGAACAAGCCTATTGTCTCAATCACAAGCAAGTAAGTAAAAGTTACAAGATGTATGATCATTAAATATACAATAATAAGGCGTCCCAAATATTACATATTCAGCTGATCATGAAGCTAGTCGTACAAAATGTCAGGACTAGCAAGAGTTTAGTCATACATGATCAACCCTAGGATCTGTTAATCATGTTACAGCCCGTAGGCAGACAGTAAGTAAAGATGCAATCGAGCTAACACGTGCTCGTCGGCTAAACGCCTCAAAAGAATAATTTTACAATAAAGTGGGAGGACAAAAAGAAACCCACTCGTTGTCAGGGTTACGCCTGGTGGTCACCATCTGGCTGGAAGTTAGGTGGATCCTCTGTAGCTGCTCCGATATCTGGCCATACAAAACCAGCTGGGTCAGACCCCAGAAAGAGCAAGTGCCATAAAGGAGGCTTCACTTAGAAACTAAAACCAGCATATAGTAAGGAACATTAAAGTTAAATTATCAGAAATAACAACAATAATTGAGTACGAGGAAACCATTCAAGTAGCCAGACTACAACCCTTAAACCAAACAAGGACCGGGGTTGCAATCTTTCACCTGAATGGAAATCCGTCTCAAATACTATGGATAAGGTAATAAGACAATAAACGAAAAGAAGACACAGAACTGCTCCGGGAGCCAGGTTACAACCCTTAAACCAAACAAGGACCGGGGTTGTAATCCTTCGCCTGAATAGAACTGGACTCCTGATCTTTATCGTTAAGGCCATTATAGATAATCATGTTGATGAAGTAAGATAAAATATGACAAGCATGGCACGGGGTACAAGTAAGGCAATAACCGAAGGGAAGGCACAGAACTGCTCCGGGAGCCAGGTTACAACCCTTAAACCAAACAAGGACCGGGGTTGTAACCCTTCGCCTGAACAGAACTGGTCCCCCGATCGTTATTGTTAAGGCAAACATCAATAATCGTGTCTTGCCACGATCTTGCACATGATCAGGATAAGACTAAGCTGGAATAACTTCATCCAAGCAATCACGGCCAATCAAGAGTACGGCTTGATACTTTAACTAGCTAGGGTTATCACAGGCCTAGTTACTAGCAGATGCAATAAGATTATTTCAACAGCCACAAGCCCTGCAGACCATCCAAGTTATCCAGGTCGAATGTCCGTTTATGAAGGGTGCACCACATGACTGTGTGCTGGAAGTGTGCCCTACTCGTCGGTAGGCTACAAGTCCACTTAATGCGCCCAGATAACGGGATTGCCTGTAGCTGGGAATCTCTTCATGTCTACTGAATTATTCTAGTTTATTACTCTTAGTTAATTACAGTAGGTATCCCTGACCGTGGTACTCAGGGATTCCATCCTAGACATGATGCAAGACAATACTGGTTTATTGTACAAATGCAATCATCCACGGTGTCCAGGTTAGTCATTCTTGTCAGGTCATGTCACGTTAGCCGTCGCAACCGCAATTCGAGATAATCATGTCAGGTATGCTTGTCCTGCGATGCCGTGTTCAATTATTATTAACAAACCTATTAAATAAATTCGTGATTATCAAGTTCATGACAAAAGGCGTAAGGATATAAAATGGGCGTAAGATATCTAATAAATTATCAATATACAGGGCTATAGAAGAGCTAAGCTTAAGGAAAAATAAAACCAAACTGACACGCTGACCTAAGACCAAGTCAGCCAAAGGTCATACGCTCAGGTCAAGCTACGCTCAAGTAAGCCTACGCTCAGGTAAGCCTACGCTCAGGTCAGGCTACGCTCACAAAGGGCAGCGTATGAGGTCCTACGACTCCTTGTCACCCAAGTGAGCGTATGCAAGTCATACGCCTCCAAAAGGCAGCGTATGGACTCCATACGACTCCTGGCTATCCAAGTGGGCGTATGCAAGTCATACGCCTCCAAAAGACAGCGTATGTACTCCATACGACACCTTGTCAAGCAAGCAAGCGTATGCGAGTCATACGCTCCCAAAAGGCAGCATATGTACTCCATACGACTCCTTGTCAAGCAAGCGAGCGTATGCGAGTCATACGCTCCCAAAAGGCAGCGTATGGGGTTCAGACTGCGCTATGCTAAAGAGCGCGCACAGCTCAGTGACGTAAGCTAAAAAGCTCGCGCACTGCTCACTGTCTTCTCCAAATAGCAAGGATTCCATGGTTGAACCCTAAGCTCCCAAGTCCCTAACTTGGTCAAAACAAGTCCAAATCCAACTTTCTAAAGGTCAAAATTGGGTAGAATGAAATTCTCTACCACAAGGAACCATCAAAACTTGAAAACAAGGAAGTTTAATGGATCAAAACCATGAAAATCCAAAAATGACTAAATTTTAGATCTACAAAAATCCAAGCTTCAAAATAGAAAATGACAAGTTCTAATGTGGATTAGAAAGTTGCAAAGAAGAGTTTAGAACAATAAAATGGTGGGTATCCTCATGAAGCAAGATTGCACTTGCCTAGGCTAGGGTTTTCTTGGTTGGTGGTGGAGAGTAATGAAGAAGAAAGGAAATAATGAGGAGAGAGAATGGGAAGAGGTTAATAAATGGGGTTGGTTGTGGTAGGTAGGGGGTTCACCCTTGGTTCATGATGAACCAAGGCTAATCAAGCCTAGCCGAACCAACCCAAGCGAACACAAACCAAGATGAACCATGGCCAATACGAGATAAAATACGTACACGTATTCTTAAATACGTAATACGAACAACAGGTATTACAAGAACCCTTAGTGGTACTTACTAGTGCTAGGTATCAGATTCGAAAAGATAAAAGAACATGACAATTTTTAATTTCTATGTTTAAAAGCATTGACAAAATTTATATGGGAGGATGGAGGAAACCATCCGTAAGGGACATCTAGGATTTGATAGGTTCTCCCACAAGTGAGGCGAATTTGGAACTATAAACATGAGAATATGAGGATCAAGTGTAACGCCCCAGTCCTAAAATACTTAGGACTAGATACGTATCCATGCCAGCTGCATACATACGAAGTATACTCCAATATATGGAAACCTCGTATGAATACATAAGCTGTGAAATGCAGTAAACCATAATGCTAATCTCATCCATAATATAAGAATCAATATAAAATAGATATCAATACTGGATTGTAATTTGTACAAAAGTTGGGCGGAGACAGAGTCCACTACCAACTATCTCAAATAAAATGTACAAGAAGGAATAGAGGAATATAAAAAGACGAGCCAAGTACAATCATCTACGAAAGGATGGAGAAGATCACGGCCTCGGCTAGAACACCTGCAATATCATTGAAGCACACACCTGGAGAGATAACCAGGTCCTCAGAGGGACGTAACAAGATATAAGAAGAACATGCCATATGAACTGAATATAAATGCACCATAAAATAAAGATAAAGTAAAAGTGTCCAAACCATAACACGGCTCAATATCCAATCATCGAAACAGTAGGCTACCCCTACAACCAAACAAGGACAAGGGGTAACTTACTATTCCATGATGTGACATTTTTCCATGCCATGATTGGAACATGAATTTGCTAAGGTCTCTCCTAACCTTTCTAGTAGGCAATTTAGAAGACATATCAATGTATGGGCAGGTGAAGGCTGACTCCCCCAGGACAAGTAACAACTCACAACACGCACACGTCAATACCAATACTATCAGCCGGCATAACTCGAGGCTAGCGGCCCACGTGACCTATCAGTCCACATAGCTCGAGGCTAGTGACCCTCGCGACTCGACTACCGTAGTACGCAATTACTACAGCTTTTGGATTTGGGGTAGCCCATACATTTAACTGTCTTCTTCTTTCCAAGGGCCCTAACAAAAGGTAGTTCGCTAAGACTGGGTCCATATGCATATAAAAGACAAGAAAGAAAAATAACCGAAACAAAATAAAGTGAACAAAATAGAAAGTAATAGATCCAACTGAGAACAAATAATAAAATATACAGTAAATAAACACATAAAGGTGCATCTACTTATGAACAGTAAATAAGGCAAGGTATCTTGCCTGCGGTGCGAGAAAGGCAAATCCAAGAGTAGCAAGTGTCAGCACCAAAACTCACAAATCACAGATGACTCCAGACGCTGAAAAAAAACATCAAAAATGATCTCGGTGAAGAAGATATACCTAGGAAACGCCTGTCCAAAAGTCAAATTCTGGAACAGGGGCAAAATCGTAATTTCGGGTCAAAACGATATCCGCCGTTGGACCCGCTTTGCACCGAAATGCGTGCCAGAACCTACGGTCTCTAAAGTCGTCAAACTACATGTCTACGAATTTTTTTTGACGAGACGAACCCAACGGTATGTCCAATTTTGAATTTCGGTGGGATGTGCACAAAATCGCCCGTTGAGTGGGATTGTGGGCCCGCCAAAATAGCGTTCCGATCAACGGTCTCAGAATCGGACCAAACTTGGCTCACAGGACCAGAAAAATATTTCGAGTCCAATGGCACAAGTTTCGTCGCGATTTGATGAGTGTGCACAAAATAATTGGGAAATTTCGAAAAGCCCGATACGCAAAAAGTTGACGGATACGGACCAATTTCGTTGCGCACACGCAACCAATTTGAATCCCGTCAATTCTCGCACGTCCAAAAATTCGATACGGACCTTTCGGTACTTTCGGTTTGCGACGGGGTCGCCCGGTTTGCCGGGACGTACCTCGTACGGGGTCTTTATGGTTTATAAAAACTGATTTTTCATGATTTTTAATTTAATTAAAACTGAAATTTATTGTAGAATAAATAAATCTATTTTGAAGTGATGAAAGAGGGTCATGGGGGCTTTCTACATGAATTTACGGATCTACAATCGGATTAGAATTGAAGGAGAAATCGATTGGGAAAGTGGGATACCTTAAAGTGGGAATATTTTGTTGTTGTCGATGGTTCCTTTGTCTTCTTTGCGAGCAAGGCTTCGCCATGATGCGTCCGAGCTTTGTCGTGGAGTGGGGAGGAGAAATGAGGAGAAAAAGGAGAGTGGAGGAGGAGAAATAATGGAGATTAGGGTTGGCGGCTATTTGTAGTTGCTGTTGTTGTCGTTTATATATATAAGCAATATATATATATATATTAATGGATGGGTCGGCCATTTGCTTGTTGCTGGATTCAATTTGTGGGCGCACAAAAGTAGCTTGTTGCTACTTGCTGTGCTTGGGCGTGGGTGGTCGGCTGGTGGTGGGGCCGACCACACCACTTGAGATATATTTTTTTCCTTAATCTTAACCTTTATATATATATATATATATATATATATATATATATATATATATATATATATTTTTTTTTTTTTTTTTTTTTTTTTTTTTTTTTTTATGGTGTCCGGGCATCCGCGCACTAGCCCGTGGCAACGCCACCCAGCCGGCTAGTGCGGGAGGGGGGGCTCGATCCCGGGTCTCCCCGCCGAGAGCCCCCCCCCTCGTGCCACTTGCGCTACGAGCGCCGGACGATATATATATATATATATATATATATATATATATATATATATATATATATATATATATATATATATATATATATATATATATATATATATATATATATATATATATATATTTATTTATCTTTATATGATATACATATATATATATTTTTATCTTTATTTGATATATATATATGTATATCATATAAAGATAAATAAATATATATATATATATATATATATATATATATATATATATATATATATATATATATATATATATATCTCTCTATACATTTATGTATATATCTAATATGTACACAATAATTACTCCAACTTCCCAACAGATTTAATGTTATCTATTCCATATATATAATATATAAAAATATATGCACACACACACACACACACATATATATATATATATATATATATATATATATATATATATATATATATATATATTCAATTAACAATAAAATGTCAACTAATACTAATATTTAATAAAAACTATTTATTTAATCATGACGAAATTATCATTGATAATAAATTAAAGTAATAAAATAATCAAATGATAAATTTTGGTGGACGTATATTGTACCTCTTATCCGGTCCAAAAATCGTACGAATATCGTAAAATATTATTTAAATAATAAAATACCAATAATTGCACAAATAATTAAACGATTTAAAATTTGTACATGAAATTCTAAAATAATTTAGAAATATTTTCTAAGTACATAAAATATGCCTACATGGCCACATTTGGTCACACTACCTACTTACATGGGCTAAATTTGGTTCGAGCCCAATTAGGACTGGTTTGGACAACCCGGATCATCTAAAAATCAATATATAAAATAATATCTAAATAAAATATTTTAAATGCGTTATTTCACAACTCGGCCTGGTTTTCCTAGTTCGGACTGAACTATGGCTAGGCCTCCCACGACATGGCTATTATACTGGTCAAAACACACTGCTACATCTTTCGTGCCAAAATTCATGGTTGCCTTATGTTCCAAAATTCAACAATGGCTAATGTTATTTTTAATAATTAATAAAAACCATAAATTGTATAAATTAAATTTAAAGTCTAATAAAATAATAATAAAAATAATTTTAAAAAATAGGGGTTTTATATCCTACCCAACTTACAAGAATTTCGTCCACGAAATTTAGGATTAATAGGGTATATAGGGTTGAGGGATAGGAAGAGTTCGTCAATACCAAAAATTTAATTAAATTTTTAGAGGAGGCGATAAAACGTCGTTCAACACCACCGTACAATAGAAAATTGTGGTGTCGATATATACAAAAATATATCATGGTTGTGGAATTGAATAAGGATCACTAGTGAAGGTAACAAAATTTTGAATATCCAATTTTTAGAGAACAGTAAGGAATTGAGTAGGCCAAAGAGAATAATTTAGACATTTAGGAAATGTAATCCCTTAAGGGAGAACTAGATACTAATCGTCTTGGTCGAGGGTTTAGTTAAGTGAACGATTAGAATCATTCTCGAGCGTTCAAGTGGGGTTGGAAGGGCACAATGAAATTTCTAGGATTGGGGAGAAGAAGGGTTTAAGGTGAGGGTATAGCCACATGAGTTGGTCAGTGGCTATCTAAATTCGTGTTGAAATAGCTGATAGGAAAACGAAAGGTGATATCTTGCATCTATCTATCAAGTACATTGCATTGTTTTTCTAAATAAGTAAAAGGCAAGAACAATAAGGTTTCAAAGATGGTGTTATATATTTAGTACGAATTGTGGGGTTCATAGGCGGCAAAAATAATTAAAAAGAGAATTGGCACAGCGGTCGCAGGTGAGACTCTAAGGCAAGTTTAACTATGTCTCCATCTGCATAGAATAAGTTATGATAAGTGAACCAAAGTGCAATAGGTTGATCAGACCATCATGCACCGGTTCTGATTAGACAATATGTTAGTGGGTGCACCCAATAAAATATGTCATGATCAAGCCTGATAACGAAATAAGCTTGCAAAACTGAAGCTACGTTAGCAGCGTGAGATAGTCAAAATATGAGCAAGGGAGGTACTGATGAAGAAATTTTTTTAAATAGTCTAAGATCTTTTAAAATCAAGTATGTCTGAAGTTTGGGCCTATACAGTTATCCTAGTGTTTCTTTATTTATAGCTTGATAGACTAGATAAGGTAGGGTCCTCTGAATTTATAGTCTAAGTGAACTTACCAATGTGGTTCACAAGAAAAAAAGGTTTGTTAGGTGGTGAGGTATTCTACCCAGCTTACAAGAGTTAAACTAATAGTATCATGGGACAATGGGTCAAGCAATCGAGATAAAGTACAAATTTAAGCATTTAAGAAATTTAGTAGAACACAATCACATATCGGGTCGAAAGAATTGAGTCGAGATGGAATCCCTATCCGTGGTCAAAATATATCGGTAACATGGTAGAGGTTTTGGTTTAGACATTTCGACCAGAAAGTCATTTTGAGAAAATGGTGTACAAGGAGACATGTTTTAGTGGGACATGATATGTCTACAGGAAGGTGGGCTCGTCTAGGTCTTACATATAAAATTTGTTGGGAGGAAAAGTGTAGTATTGTACTCCAATTATACAAGTCACGGTAGGGGACGCCAGAAGATCTAAAATAGAAAGTGGGAGTTCACGAGATGATAATTAATGCACAAAATAAAGAAGATCAAGTTAAAGCATGAAATAAAATTAACGAAAGAATCCAGTAAAAATACTATGTTAGGGGCACAGTTCTAGAGAGAAGATAGTATCATAAATGAACACAGTTAAGGAACAATTAAATCATTATTCAAATTGCAACTGGTTAGAAGGTCGCAATTAAAAGATCTAGAATTGAAGGAAGGTTGATTAAGTCGAGGTGGAAATACAGTCACATAACTGGGTAGATGACTAACACCACTTGTGTATATACTACTATCATGGTCATGGATGATATGGCAATTTGTGTGGAATACTCAGTAGGGTTATCTTGGGGCCTACCATTAAAATTTCAACTCGAGTTTCCTCCAACAATTTGTGAATAAATATAAAATATTTAACCACCAAAATTTGTACTCACTCCAAGCCGTTCAAATGACAAAATTTAAATCACTTTCATAAATCTCAAAGCAAAATTTTATCATGTTACTATTAACCTTTTCCAAAACTAACATTTAAATTCAACTATTTAACTCAAGAATTCATAATTTACGAATCCATAAAAATTTTGCAATCAATCAAAAATTTAACACTCAAGATTTTTCAAATAACTCATAAAAAACTCTTAGCATATTAAAAACAATCTCAAAAAAAAATTTAAGCTCGAACTCTCATCAATTTAAACTTCTATAAATGCTAAGTTATTCCAACAAATCACAACCTTTTAAATGGTAACTTCTTTTAATCAATCAAAAAATTTTTCCATCACATCCTTCGTAATTCTTCAAAAAATTAATATTAGCAATCCCACATTAAACTAAATTTTCAAATAATCCTATCAGTCAATTTTTTTTTACCAAAATCTAAATAGATTTGAAATCCTCAATCATAGGACACCATTTAAAATAAAAATTTCTCAAAAATCGTTTTCATAACTTTCAAATATTTTAAACCAAAATTCACCATCATTACTTCCACTTAAAATTCAAATTTTTCTAAACACAAAAATCGTAAGTTGTATAACTCAAATTTAAATAATTCCTATGGCCATTTTTAAAAAGCTAAGATCATTTTCAAACCAAATTTATAACTATTCAAAGGTGCATAACTATAATACAATAAATCATGAACATTAAAACTCGAAAATCAAATAAATTTTATATTTGTTCAAAGATGTATATCTATCACCCAAACTCATAAATATCACAACTCGAAAGGAAAATCAATTTTATACTTGTGCAAGGATGTATAACTATAATCCAATAAATCATAAATATTAAATCTTTAAAAATCAATCAATTTCTTAAACCAAGTATGAAATCCTATAAATCCTCTGGTGTTTACTATTTAAAAAAATCTCAAGGTTAAAACTCTCCGTGGTAATATCCTACTTTACAAATTACTAATCATTAAATCACACTTAAAGAAAAAAAACCTTTTAACTCAATTAGAGTCTTATATGTATTCCAATTGCCAATTTAACCATTCTAGCCATGTGTTTGACCTATGAGCATATACTAGTGTAGTCATCTTCCTAGTTGACACTAAGCACGGAAATAAGAATCAACGGTAGAAAGGAATCAAGCAAGATGCAATTCAAGGAGGTCGATCGAGAGTTCGGAATTTGAAGCCAAGAGAAGAGGTCAAGCTGTGTGGATGAGATTCCTAGATTCTAATCTTATGTTGCAGGCTCACATCGGTACAATTACGTAACCGAAGTGACAAACTCGACCTGCATGGGCCACCACAAAAACATGTAACGCCCCAGTCCCAAAATACTTAGGACTAGATACGTATCCATGCCAGCTGCATACATACAAAATATACTCCAATATATGAAAACCTCGTATGAATACATAAGCTGTGAAATACAGTAAACCATAATGCTAATCTCATCCATAATATAAGAATCAATATAAAATAGATATCAATACTGGATTATAATTTGTACAAAAGTTAGGCGGAGACAGAGTCCACTACCAACTATCTCAAATAAAATGTACAAGAAGGAATAGAGGAATATAAAAAGACGAGCCAAGTACAATCATCTACGAAAGGATGGAGAAGATCACGGCCTCGGCTAGAACACCTGCAATATCATTGAAGCACACACCTGGAGAGATAACCAGGTCCTCAGAGGGACGTAACAAGATATAAGAAGAACATGCCATATGAACTGAATATAAATGCACCATAAAATAAAGATAAAGTAAAAGTGTCCAAACCATAACACGGCTCAATATCCAATCATCGAAACAGTAGGCTACCCCTACAACCAAACAAGGACAAGGGGTAACTTACTATTCCATGATGTGACATTTTTCCATGCCATGATTGGAACATGAATTTGCTAAGGTCTCTCCTAACCTTTCTAGTAGGCAATTTAGAAGACATATCAATGTATGGGCAGGTGAAGGCTGACTCCCCCAGGACAAGTAACAACTCACAACACGCACACGTCAATACCAATACTATCAGCCGGCATAACTCGAGGCTAGCGGCCCACGTGACCTATCAGTCCACATAGCTCGAGGCTAGTGACCCTCGCGACTCGACTACCGTAGTACGCAGTTACTACAGCTTTTGGATTTGGGGTAGCCCATACATTTAACTGTCTTCTTCTTTCCAAGGGCCCTAACAAAAGGTAGTTCGCTAAGACTGGGTCCATATGCATATAAAAGACAAGAAAGAAAAATAACCGAAACAAAATAAAGTGAACAAAATAGAAAGTAATAGATCCAACTGAGAACAAATAATAAAATATACAGTAAATAAACACATAAAGGTGCATCTACTTATGAACAGTAAATAAGGCAAGGTATCTTGCCTGCGGTGCGAGAAAGGCAAATCCAAGAGTAGCAAGTGTCAGCACCAAAACTCACAAATCACAGATGACTCCAGACGCTGAAAAAAACATCAAAAATGATCTCGGTGAAGAAGATATACCTAGGAAACGCCTGTCCAAAAGTCAAATTCTGGAACAGGGGCAAAATCGTAATTTCGGGTCAAAACGATATCCGTCGTTGGACCCGCTTTGCACCGAAATGCGTGCCAGAACCTACGGTCTCTAAAGTCGTCAAACTACATGTCTACGAATTTTTTTTGACGAGACGAACCCAACGATATGTCCAATTTTGAATTTCGGTGGGATGTGCACAAAATCGCCCGTTGAGTGGGATTGTGGGCCCGCAAAAATAGCGTCTCGATCAACGGTCTCAGAATCGGACCAAACTTGGCTCACAGGACCAGAAAAATATTTCGAGTCCAATGGCGCAAGTTTCGTCGCGATTTGATGAGTGTGCACAAAATAATTAGGAAATTCAGAAAAGTCCGATACGCAAAAAGTTGACGGATACGGACCAATTTCGTTGCGCACACGCAACCAATTTGAATCCCGTCAATTCTCGCACGTCCACAAATTTGATACGGACCTTTCGGTACTTTCGGTTTGCGACAGGGTCACCCGGTTTGTCGGGACGTACCTCGTACGGGGTCTTTATGGTTTATAAAAACTGATTTTTCATGATTTTTAATTTAATTAAAACTGAAATTTATTGTAGAATAAATAAATCTATTTTGAAGTGATGAAAGAGGGTCATGGGGGCTTTCTACACGAATTTACGGATCTACAATCGGATTAGAATTGAAGGAGAAATCGATTGGGAAAGTGGGATACCTTAAAGTGGGAATATTTGTTGTTGTCGATGGTTCCTTTGTCTTCTTTGCGAGCATGGCTTCGCCATGGTGCGTCCGAGCTTTGTCGTGGAGTGGGGAGGAGAAAGGAGGAGAAGAAGGAGAGTGGAGGAGGAGAAATAACGGAGATTAGGGTTGGCGGCTATTTGTAGTTGCTGTTGTTGTCGTTTATATATATAAGCAATATATATATATATATATATATATATATATATATATATATATATATATATATATATATATATATATATATATATATTAATGGATGGGTCGGCTATTTGCTTGTTGCTGGATTCAATTTGTGGACGCACAAAAGTAGCTTGTTGCTACTTGCTGTGCTTGGGCGTGGGTGGTCGGCTGGTGGTTGGGCCGACCACACCACTTGATATATTTTTTTCCTTAATCTTAATCTTTATATGATATATATATATATATATAATATGTACAGAATAATTACTCCAACTTCCAAACAGATTTAATGTTATCTATTCCATATATATAATATATAAAAATATATGCACACACACACACACACACACAGATATATATATATATATATATATATATATATATATATATATTCAATTAACAATAAAATGTCAACTAATACTAATATTTAATAAAAACTATTTATTTAATCATGACAAAATTATCATTGATAATAAATTAAAGTAATAAAATAATCAAATGATAAATTTTGGTGGACATATATTATACCTCTTATCCGGTCCAAAAATCGTACGAATATCGTAAAATATTATTTAAATAATAAAATACCAATAATTGCACAAATAATTAAACGATTTAAAATTTGTACATGAAATTCTAAAATAATCTAGAAATTATTTCTAAGTACATAAAATATGTCTACATGGCCACATTTGGTCACACTACCTGCTTACATGGGCTAAAATTGGTTCGAGCCCAATTAGGACTGGTTTGGACAACCCGGATCATCTAAAAATCAATATATAAAATAATATCTAAATAAAATATTTTAAATGCGTTATTTCACAACTCGGCCTGGTTTTCCTAGTTCGGACTTTACTATGGCTAGGCCTCCCACGACATGACTAATATACTGGTCAAAACACACTGCTACATCTTTCGTGCCAAAATTCATGGTCGCCTTGTGTTCCAAAATTCAACAATGGCTAAGGTTATTTTTAATAATTAATAAAAACCATAAATTATATAAATTAAATTTGAAGGCTAATAAAATAATAATAAAAATAATTTTAAAAAATAGGGGTTTTACATCAAGTTAAGGAACACTCAAGGGATTCATATTTTTGAGATTAGATGATTATGATATACAGAAAGGACGAAATAACCGATAGAAAGATTATTACATGAGCAAAAAGGGATGGTTGTATCGAATTAGTAGTGAGGAGCTAAGACACGAGCATTAGCATGCAACTGTTAGAATGCGAAAGCAAGCTAGCTGGATAATGGTTAAGGTAGAAGAGCAGTTGGGTTAATTATCAAACGTTGGGAGCTCAAATTTTAATCAGTGAAATAGCTTCATGTTGACGAGAATGATTTTATACCAAAATGAGATTTTAATGATATTGATAGGTACACAGCGAGAGAGTCAGTTGGATTAAGTGATTCAAACTTGATCGGTTAATTCCTGGGAATAAGACATTCTCGAAATATCGATCATGGATCGACTTGATAGAAAATTTTGGGGGTACTAAATTGGATGTTGATCACAAAGGTGATGATGACATTGATGTAGTGAAGTTTGTCGAGTTTGGATGCTGGTTGAGAATTGAACTTGATGTCTTAGAAAATAGTCTGATTCGAGAAAAATACTTGAAACTAGAAATAAAGTGACATTGGCATATGAACAACATGCGGTGGCTTGACGAAAATTGGATTTAGTTAATTTTGAACATATATCTAGTTGATTAGAAAGCTGAAGGAAGTACAAAATACATTACGGAATATATTATATGTGTTTAGTAAGAAAAGGGGGGAAGACAAATTTTCCAAGATTATTAAGGTGATTGACAATTCAGGGATGAAAGCAGAAATCCATAATTGGGGATAGTGACTGTGTTTCTAAGGAGGGAAGAGTGTTATTTGAGAATAGTGGATAAGATTGATGAAGATATTGCACTACATAGATTTGCTATGGGACAGTTAGCCTAGTTAGGCATGAGGCTGTTGAGGAAGAATACCCTGACTGGTTTGAGGCATATTTGTACCCCGGCCCTTACTTTTGAAATTTCGAGGAGGAAATTTTCTAAGGAGGGAAGGTTGTAAAATCCCTCAACTCTCCACCCGACCCCATGTTCCCACTTCTCCCCCCTTTTCCTCCCCATCACTCATTTTCCTCCTATTTCTCCTCCACTACTCACATTTCCCTTAATTCACTCCTCACCACCACCTTTCCCTATTTCTCTAAAGTCTAACAAACACACAGACCAGCACCCACGTTTCACCTCACTATTCTCTTCCGCACCTCTCACTACCATCCTTTTTCTCTTATTTCATAAGAGAACCAACAACATCACCATCATTTCCCTTTCTCTTCCACTCTAAACCCCCCAACCGACCATAGTCTTCGTGATGCCGGTGCAACCCCCGCAGGCCCGACCGCCTCCAACGTCGACCTCCGCATCCCGTTGACCAACCGGCACCTTCGTCCGCTGCACCCGCAGCCGCCGCCTCCCCCCCCCCCCGCGCAGCGCTAGCAGCCGCGCCATGCCCCAACCACTGCATCAGCACACGTGCAGCCCCGCTGTCGCGTGGCCAACACCCCCGCGCTACCAATGCACGTCCGTGGGGCCTTTCGCATGTGTGCGTGTATCCCCGCGCCCCCGTGTGTCCGTGTCCGGCGACGACCCGCTATTGTTTCGCGGTGCCCGTGTGCCGGCCAGCAGCGTGTGTCCCCTCCGTCCGCGTGCGCACCCCGCATGTCCGTGCCTGCATGCGTTCTGAGTCCGAGGCATCCCCTCGGTGCTCCGTCACAGCCTTCGATAACCCCGCAACCTTCTGTTAAATTCACCGAACCATTCCTGTTCCGGAATAGCTAGTTTAGTTAGTTTCCTATTTAGATTCGGTAATAATGGTTATCATTTTAATTAGACGTTTAGCGTTAATTGATAGATTAATAGATTTAGAATTATCGACCACATTAATTAAAAATAATGTCGTATTAAGTTATTTCAATTATAATTTCATTATTGCCATAATTTCAATAATTACTATTAAATCGGTAATTTAGTTTCAAAATAAATATTTATATATCAAAATATACTTTAATATAGAAAATAGTATTTTTATAGGCAAAACTATCTATTTATGTTTTTAGATAAAAAGGTTTATTTTCGTAATTAAACCATTATTTCTATTAATAGATTTTATGGGAATGAAAACTAGAAATAATAATGTGTTTTCTAATAAAATCGTAATTTTTACTAAAATAAGATTTTATGTATATTTATTATTAAAAATGATTTTTCTTTACTAAATAAATAGTATTAGTAAAATATTTCGTAAATGTTTATTTAGAAAAAATATTAAACTTGATTTCAAATAATTCTGAGTTTACGCGATATTTTTCTATTAAAATAATGTTCGATAAAAATCGCTATTATTTGTGATAATATTCCAAAATATATTATTTTCCCGCCCTATTTACAAAATACTATTAAAATTGTTTTTACCAAATATTACATATCTAAATTATTAGTTTCTCTAATAAGAACGACAAATGTCTATAATTAGCGTAGTTTTACGTTAGTGGTTTATTAGCTAATCTAGGTTTAAGTTCTAAGGACAGATTATTGTTAACGTTGGTTCGGATCCCTGAACCCTAGTCGTTACCCTTCTAGCTGTTGCCTTCCATATCGAGGATACAACCAAGGCAAGTTTCATATCTTTCATGTCTGTATTTTATTTAATATTAAATGTACTGCATCAATAGAATCATATATTGTAGTGACACTGATTCACAGTGGGTCCCTCTCGGACTCCACATCGACGGATGGAATGATTGATTGCCTTATTGGCTTATTGACTCATTGACTCGGGGAATGATTGGGGGAGTAGTATAACATCTGTGACCAAAGCCATTGTTTACCGATTGTCTCTCTCGCACTAACCCCTACCGTACAGGGGGTTGAGCTGTACCATATACTATCGTTTTGGCCAGAATGCTAGTATACATATTTTCTCTATCCAGCTGGTCACAGATCCTGTTATATACTCAAAACACTATTGTAGAATTATATCATTGTAGTTCCTGAGATATTATCTGTTGTCTTTTATTATTATTTATCAAAAATATATACTGCTTTCAAACTGTCTTGCATTTTATTTATTTATTATTTAGAATGTTAGATATGGAAATATGTTTCTTGCTCCCTCCTGACTGGAGACCAACATTTTTAGGTGACTGCGACGACGAGGATCACGCCTTTAGCTCTTTCTATGGACATGGTTCGAACCCTGACGTGGTAGCTGAACCCGATGGGGAGCCACAGAGTTTTAGTTGTACCGTAGTTTAGTTTATTTCCCTTTTGCTGCAATAAAGATAATGTAATAATTGAATGCTTGTTTTGTTTGTATTTCTCATTTCAGACCATATTTCCAGGTTAATAAAATATTTTTCTTTCCGCTTTAGTTTTGTCTACTTGTGTTCACTGCTAGATACAACTTACTATCGCCGTCTCACAATGGCGCAGGCTGGGCATGATCCGGCTGGACCCATTATATTGGGATCGGGTCGTGACACACACTATAGGTTCACTGTCACCTAGGTAATACCTACACTCTAACATCCCCACATAGGTCACTTAGGCACACGTATGTGTGTAACACACACACACATGGCCTATAGGCACATTGCCTATAGCATTCCCTAACACTCAATACATAGGTTGGCACATACACCTAAGGCTAGCCTATACACATGTACACTATCACACCTATGCACATATATATACATATAGATACACATGTGCACATGCATTACCACAAGCACTTGGTGTGCACCATGCTAGTATCGTACTAAAACTCTGATATTCTCATGGTACCTATACCAAGCCTTGTCCTAATTATCCCACAACACATGAACATGTCTAAAATGATAATTAGAAGCTAATTAGTATGGTATCTAGCTAGTGCAATGTGTCATATGAAATATAGCATGTTGTGACAAGTGTAGAAGGAGTAAAACTCCCAAATTGACTCCATGTTCTAGTGTAACATGACACAACCTATTCGTATCCATTTATAGACACATTACTAGCCTCATACATCATTCACATGTCTATTTAGCCTATCAAACCATATGACAAATACTTGGTGTGCCATCCTCAGTTTTTTTCAAACATGGCACAAAAACTCTATATAACTTCTACCAAAGTGATGATTAGTGCATAGTTTTTCCCACTATAGGCCCCTAGTCTATGGGTAGATTTTCTAATAGTGTCATGCATGAATTAGTGTCTAAATTAGGAGAAATGACAAGTAGTTTACCTATTGGGAGATGGATTCCCAATGTCACTCCCAAAGTGGACACAAGTGTCAAGTAGGACACAATCCTTCTAGCTATTGGCCTTCTTTCCTTGTGCTCCTTGGTCTCCAAGCTCCTAGCCTTCTAGGATGAAGAATGAGTGAAGATTAAAGAGAGTTTGGATGGATTTGGGGGGAGAAAAGAGTGAGAAATGGAGAGGGTTTGTGGAGAGCTCTAAACTAGGGTTTTTGGAGCTCAAATTAAATGGTGAAGAGTGAGCTACCCCCCTCTCTTTGCCAGCCAAGTAGTAACTCTAGGAGCCTATTTGAATAGTCAATTTGCCCTCAAGTTGTCACGAACACTTAATTTAATGTATGGAAGCCTTCTAGCCTAATTTGGCAATTGATTCTAATCCTATCCATGATTAATATGAGTTATTTGAGTATAATTGTGTCCACCCTAAAATGTAGGTCCAAGTGTCATGACAAGTCCAAATAGGTTCACTAATTAAGGGTCCAATAAATGGGCTAGTCAACTAATAAATGCAACCGTCTCATATAATTAATTAAATAAATACACATACTATATAAATAATATAAAATGATAAAAAGAACTCTATCTGGAAATGTGGTAGTGACACCCATACCATCATACATGCTCCCTTAGGTCTTTTTATATCTTTGTAGCTTCTGAGTGTATAGAATACTGGGACTGATGAACCTCCTGTATTATCACCTCTCTTAAACTACCACTAGGCACACAAAGTCTAGTACCGTGCCTCAATGTCCCATCGTCTGCGATAAAAAAATCCTCTAGTAATCCTTCTTGTTTTTGGACAAGGATGCTACAGAGACCCTTATCCCGAAACCGAGTCTCTCTAATCTTATCCATAAGACTGGACTGAATCTATAGATTCTTCAATTATACCTCAAATTCGAGGATGATAACTTCTATCCCTAAACTCTCCAAATCCTCTAGCAAGTGTCTATCCATAATCAAAAACATCGCCATTGGGTATATACTGAGTGCATCAGCTACCACACTGGCCTTCGCTGGATGATATTGTAGAGTGATATCAAAATCCTTCATCAGCTCTAGCCACCTTCTTTGTCTCATATTCAACTCCTTTTGTGTGAAGACATACTTCAAGCTTTTATGATCTGTAAAGATCTCCACCCTCTCTCCTTAAAGATAGTTCTTCCAGAGCTTCAGAGCAAATATGACTGCTGCTAACTCTAAGTCGTGGGTTGGATAATTCTTCTCATGAGGCCTAATCTACCTAAAAGCATAAACTATAACTCTCTTGTTCTACTTTAGCACACATCCCAAGACTTTCTCAGACACATCGTTATAGATGGTAAAACCTCCTGATCCAAAAGGTATAGCCAAACTGGTGCTGAAGTCAGTCTCTTCTTCAATTCTTCAAAGGCACCCCGACACTCTTCTGTCTACACAAATTCTTCATTCTTTCTGGCAAGCTTAGTTAGTGGCTCTGTAATCCGGGCAAATCTTGTACAAATTTCCTATAGTAGCCTCATAATCCTAAGAAAATCCTAACTTCTGCTACTGAGTCGGGTGTAGCCCAAGCTTCTACTGTCGCAACCTTCTTTGGATCTACTATTTACCATCTCTAGTTACTACATGTCCCAGGAATTCCACCTTATCCAGGAAAAATTCACACTTAGAAATTTTTTCATATAACTTTTCCTTCCCTAATGTCTCGAGTACTATCCGTAGGTGCTCTTCATGCTCTTCGAATATAGCAGAATGTTATCAATAAATACCACTACCAACTTGTCCAAATACTAGTAAAAGATTTTATAGATAAGGTTCATGAAAACTGCAGGAGCGTTGGTGAGTCTGAAAGGCATCACCTTCTTGATTTTCACTTGATGGTACGCTGACCTGAGAACAATTTTAGAGAACACCTTGACTCCATTCAACTGATCTAACAGTTCGTCTATCCAAGGCAATGGATATTTATTCTTGATTGTAATATTATTTAAGTCTCTACAATCGATGCACATCCGGACGGACCCATATTTCTTGGGCACAAACAAAACTGGTGCTCTCAAGGCGAGGCACTAGATCTGATAAAGCCTTTTCCTTCCAACTCATCAATATGCTCTTTTATCTCCTTCAACTCTTTGGGGTTAATCTTATAGCAATTCTGTGATACAGGAGACGCTTCCGGGATAAGGTCGATAGTAAATTCGATGTCCCTATCTGGTGGTAATCCTGGAAATTCATTTGAAAAAACATCTAGAAACTCCCTGATGATGGGGTGAGGTAACTTTTTCTCCTCCACTACCGTTCCATAGTTGATCCCATCAACTCTGGTCTTGGCCTCCCTTGTGATCTTAAAATTTGATCTTCCTGGTGGGCTGAACATAATGCATCCTTTGTGACACCCGATGATTGCAAAGTTTTCGTTCAACCAATTCATCCTGAGGACCAGATCAAACCCTAGGAGTGGCATTACAAGCAACTTTGCTTTTAAATCCCTGCCTACTATAGTAATGGGATAGTCACTGTAGACACTACTAAATCCTACCTCCAGTCATAATTCTGTAAGCCTTTTAGTCAACCCATATACTATGTGATATTTGATCATAAATTCGAGGATAAAAAGCTATGTGATGCTCCAGAATCAAATAATGTAATAGCGATAAATGAGTAGAGTAGAATAGAACCTGTAACCATATCTGTAGTCGACTCTACCTTCTTAATGTCCATATCTAAAGCCCTCTCCCGTGGCTGAGCACCCCTCTGTTGTTGGTGCTGTGTAAAGTGCTGCTTATGAATCGGAATATGTGGGCCCCTCGGTGGTTGTCTTGGTGGTACTGCTGCCAGGCCCTTTTGACATGGAGTTGGACCTACTGTAGGGAGGAAAGAAGCTGCGGTACACTCCCTTGCCTAGTGATCAACTGCTCTACAGATCAAACAATGTCCCAAGTACCTACGGCAGATCTGCTAGGTGTATCCATTCTTCTGACAATACCCGTAACTATGAGTCTATATAAATCTATCTCTGCTGAACTAGGGCTCTAGGAGAAAGCTGTATTTGTGGTGCAAAAGTCTTCTTCTGAACATTGGGCGCTTAGCTGGCCCCTGGTTGATGCCTCCTCCAAAAATATCTTGGTTCCTCTTCGGACAAAGGTCCAGGTCAACCTCGACTCTCTGAGCAATCGAGACCGTCTTAGTATAAGTCCTTGTACCATTTGCAATGACATGGATGTGGATCTCCTTAGCTAACCCCGACGGAATCTTATGGCTCGATCCTCAGGGTCTCTTACCATGCTCTCGGCAAATCGATTTAACCAACTGAACTCAGCAGCATACTCATCAACAGTGCAAGTTCCTTGCTCGAGAACCTAAAACTGCCTCTCTAAGGTCTTCCTGGCTACGGTGAGGAACAATTTCTCCTTAAAAAGCTCCACAAATCTCTTCCAAATAAGGCTAGGCACTGCGAGCCTAGGCTCATTCTGGAACCAAGTCCTGGCTAAGTCATGTAGCTGGAGTCCTGCTGCCTCTCTCCTGAGGTCCTCTGGAATTCTAGCTACGCGGAGTAGCCTCTCTATATCCTCAAGCCACTCATCGGCATAAATGATCCCCTCTGTGCCATATAAATCTCGAGGTGGAGCCTCTTGAAGTCGAGAATAGTGCCTTCCTTGGGTAAGGTAGGCTGTGGCTGAGACTGGGGTTGAGTCTGCATGTGGGGCTGACTAGCCGTCTCCTCTATGGCTGCTATAGTAGCGAGATGAGCATTCTCCATACTCCCCCGTACGATAATATCCTCCTCTTTCTAAGCCTCGATTATGCCTCAAACTAACTCAAAAGCTGAGCTCCACCCATGGGCATGGACTCAGAAGAGTGCCTAGTGGATGTAGCTCCTTGAGCTGGAGGCGGAAGAATGGTCCCGACCACCTCTTGACCCACTAGAAGGGAAGAGGATGCTCTCTCGGAGATGGCCACACTAGGGGAGCGACCTCATGGCTCTCGCCTTCCCTTTGCCATTTTCTGAAATAAAGGAAAGAAACATAGGTGTCCAATAATATAGCAAAAATATAAAGATATAATAATATTATGCAATCCACATCGGTCCTATGCTGTGATGAGTTCCTAGACCTGCATGGGCCACCACAAAAAATGTGTCATGATCCGCTCCTGAATAATCGGGTATGAATCATGCTACATCCTATCTACGCTGGTGTGAGCAGTGGTAGTTGTAGAAGCTCAAAATATATCAAATATTGTAATATGCCATTAACAGACATTGCCAGATCTGAATCAGATGATACACCTTATCAGATGGCGCTGAGCATTATACGGCACTGGCTGCAACATGGCAAGCTACCTTGAGAAGCCAAACGACTGTTATTATGACTGACAACACGTCAATCGAAGAAAATCTCTTCGAATCTATAGCGTGTACCGCTCGAGAAGATCTGTCAGAGTCATCATTATGACCCTTGTCGTTTACTGTATGCCTTGCAGTGTTGGCACGAAGTATTCAACAACATACATATTCATAGATTTTGCGCTCATCTACAGTATGTGCGATTCATCAGTTGGCGCCACTTGATCAATTATCATCCATAACTAGTTAGATGACATGGCGCACATGCCACTAGTATCGAAGAACGTGCACGTGACACTACCCATGACCAAGCGTATCTCTCTCACAGAATGCCACTCATCTCAAGCAGTTAAACCAACCATTCGCACAAATGGATAATAGTGCGCCAATTGCAAGTGTGAGCCAATCAGAGTAATTGTCTGACATTTATCTCAAAACTCTATAAATAGAGTTCCAAATCACTTCTCAAGGATTACTAATGATCATAATCTCTTGATAAAATTGCTGCAGCACTCTCCGAAGGCTTTTTACTTCGACATCGCATCGTCCAAGGGATAAAATGATCGTCTTCTGATCAGATTCCTACAGTTGTAATTCCACAGAATCAAAATTATACTTTTTTTGTACTTTTCTTAGTTTGTAAACTAGTTTTCTCGAAAAACTTTTGTTCTCGCAAACAAAATGGCGACTCTGCTGTGGATGAATTTCTCCTCTAACGAGAAAGTGACAACTCAATGTGATGTTGTGTCGGTCGGCACGACGCAGAAGACTTTGGTCGTGAAAGTTGACCAAACAACGTACGAAGCTATGATTGGTGCTGGGGGTGCCAAGAGCGCATCTACTACTGTCTCCAAAGATAGGAAGATTTGTGCCATCTGGACTCCAAAGTTCTCCAGCGTGCCAATCATAACTCCTGCGCAAAGCAAGGGAAAATGCTCTGTGGCTTCATCAGTTCTGAACTTGGTGGAGAGCGCGCCAATCACTGCCTCGGCGCCAATCAAGGAACAACGCCTCTCTCAGTCCTCCCCGAGCCTGCCAACCATTGCCTCTGTACAGAACAAAGGAAAGCGCCATGTGGCCATTCCTTATTCCTTCCCAGTTCCAAACTTGGTGGAGGGTATACCTATCATTGCCTCCGTATAGAATAAGGGAAAGCGCCTTATGGCCTCTCCTTTTCTTCCCCAGTCCTAGACTTGATAGAAAATGCATCTGATTGTGCCTCTGTGCTAATCGATGCCAGAATACTTCTGAATAGAAACTCTACTTCTCTTGGCAGAGATGATCAAATTGATGCCAATAAAATAGACTAAGCTCAAAGTTTACTTCTTGCTGCCCATCTGTGCCGCATAAAACGTGCTGGAACATTGTGCTGGAACAACAAGGTATCTTGCCCACTCCTCATTAAGCTGGCTAGCACCAATCAAGCCAAAGCTAAGATCTCCCTACCTTGCACATATCAAGATCAAAGCAGGGAAAACTGATGGTGTCTTAGACAAACATGAAAGTGGTGCATATCACTGACATGTGCGCCTATCTTACCTAGCGCACAATAGAACCAATTTCATCAAATTATATGGTGCACCAAACACAGTCTGCACCAACCACTAAACTGCGCACAGTGAAGGCTTCTAAGATCAAGAACCCTCTCACTTATGCCAATGAACTCAACACTTATCTATACACACAGGGGACACAGAAACTCAAGAATATGAACTATGTTCCTAACATAATCAGAGAGCATGTACCTGCTTCTTCTTCTCGAACTCCTGTCACTATAACTGATCTCCGCGAGATTCTTGTAAAAAAGTGAAAGATTGCAGGATCACCCTACACACCTGTAATCCCACATCAGAGTCATCACTATAATCAACATCATTAGATAGTAATAAAGTACTAATGTGAATCAGCTAAATGGTCTGTATTCGATCGCTTGAATTACACTCAGACTCCTGAACTGATCATGGTAGACGAATACGAATTGCTATTTGCTTTCGTCAACATAACATCCCGCAATACTGGGGGTAGAAAACGTCCAAGACGTAATGCATCCCACAACCCTAGTCAACAATATCTAGATCGAATCTGTGACCCCGGCGAAGGTGTCTACCAGAACACAAGATCAAGAAACTGAGAAATCTTCAGTCAAAGGAATCTTCCCACTCCTCATCTTGGGGGTAGCTCTCTACCTGATTTTTATGCCGATAGTGAAAATGCTGATCGGACTATCTTATCCACCAGTTCGTCTTCGATAGCCCGAGAAGTGACTGCTTATGTCTCTAACAAAGAACAAGACGCTTCTAGCTCTGCTAATCAGGAGCAACATATTGCTGCTTTAGGAGCCAACCTGAAAACTAAGGCTGAAATGGTTACAGGAATGCATGCCGTGATCATGGCACAACACGCTGTTCTAATGGTTGCGAATCCAATTATGACCCAAGAACATGCAGCAGCCTCTGCACCTGTCAACATCGGCTTGGGGGTACAATCCCCTCCCAATGCTACCATCCCAACTCAGGCTACCCCAAGTCAGTCTGGTACTGAGGGTGGTACTTATCATGCGGTTCTACCTCCTAACACATTAAACCAATCTGCCACTCCTTCAGCATCAGAAGACCCTCTTGAGGCAGTCAAGCCTCTACGAAATTAGTTTAAAGCTTTTAAGCAAAATGATGGTCTACAGAAGTTAGGGATCAAACAACCCTATCCTATAGGATGGAAGGAAGTTCCATTTCTACCTAAATACAAGCCGCCAACCATAATGCTATTTGACGGCAGTTCATCTCCGAGTCAGTATCTCAATCATTTTGAGGTCATGACCGACCAACTTCAACAGAATGCTGTTATACTCACTAGAGTATTCGTCGGGTGTTTGGCAGGCGTTGCTTATGACTGGTATCATAGTTGGCCGGATGGCTGCATAACATCTTTCGTAGCATTAAAAAATGTTCCTAGAACTATTCTATGAGGGAACAAATGATATACCATATCAGCCCTTATCAAGATCAAACAAAGGCCTAATGAAATTGCTGAATATTTCATAGAGCGCTTCCGTCGTGAAGCACTCAAAATGCCTTTAGGTAATCCAGATGCACTGACAATAGATACATGCAAATCAAACTTGTTACCTATAATCAGCATATGAATCAGACCCATATAATTCCAAGATTGGATCTCCTTCATAGTAAGTGCCAGGATAGCTGAAGAGAGTGCTGATAAATTCAAGCAGCTAGGCATCCAAATGCCTAACCTCGACAAAGATGAACATCCTACTACCAGCAGTAGTGGTCGTCAAAACATCCGCAAAGGCAAAGAACCCTTAGCCATTAATGTGGGTCAATCAACACCTGCAACAACAACACCTTCGTAGAAAGCACCATGTCCTAAGGAGGAATATTCTTTTGATGAGGACGATATCCTGAGCATATTTGATTCTCTAATCAAAAGCGATAAACTTCAACTTTCTGATGCTAAACGTTCGGATGAAGTAGGTAAAATTGGCAATCCCAAATATTGTATGTATCACAGGTTCTTGGGGCATCCAACCAGGGCATGCTATGTACTCAAAGGGAAGATCCAAAAGTTGATCAATGCCAAAGCGATCACTCTTCAACAAGATGAGAAGACGGTGACTGCTAATGTTGTCTCTCTACAGTTCGGTGACTTTTCTGATCAACTGATTAAGGATGGTGTTGTTTCCATTTCAAAGGCTACCTTGGAGATTGTCAACCTTTCGCCAGCACGAAGCGACAGTCTTGTACCTCTATCAACTGACAAAGGGGAAATCATTTGGATTCACCCTTACTTGGTCGCTGATTTTGACCCAAAGACATTTGCTCCTTCTACCAAGTTAAGAAAGGTAGCTAAGTACAAATCCTGTCACATGACATCACTGGGCGGTCATCTTCCACCTTTGGATGCTATATTCGTTCCAGCGACGACTCCATCTTCCTATTCTAAGATGGTATTACCAAAGCCAGAGACCAAGTACCAGCCGAAATTCCATCGGTACAGTCAGCAGTCTCGCGAGTTGATGACAGAGATGGGATATGATTTATAGAAAGACCCTGGCTTGAATAACGGGAAAGGGCCTTCTATACCTCTTTTTCTGCGACTTCAGGACAATCAATCCCATGTAGGTCTGGGATGTTGGACAGACCTTTCATCTCCTCTAAAGAAGAGATCTTCCAGAAACAAGACCCGGATGAAGAACTGTAACATGGTTTCCTTTGCACCAATTCCAGAAGAAAAAGTTATAACGGGTACTAGGTCTGGGAGACTCTACCGTAGAGACTACCAAAAAGGACAAGAGAATGTTGTCACTCCTCCAGTCTCTGATATCCCTCCAGCATCGTCTCTTCCTGTCTCCCATGTTCCTTCGGCATCATCGCCTCAAGTGGAACCCGTCCCTCCCAAGCCAACAACAGCTGACAAAGGCAAGCAACCGGCCCGCTTTGATAAAAGCTTAAAGAAAACTACCTTGCAAGGACTCGAAAAGTCGTATAATTTTGATATATTGGCTTAACTGGTCAATACTCCGAAAAGATTATCGATTTTCGAACTCCTACGCCTCTCGAGGGAAACTCGAGAAATATTAAGTGTTGATGCAAGCCGATGCTTGTCTGGCATATCTCAAGAAACCAGATAAAGAACCTGTGGTATATTCTCATTGTCATAGCATGTTGGAATTGATTCCCAATATCACCTTCACTTGGGATGATATGTTACTTGAAGACAATCGACATGACCGACCTTTTTACTTTACAGGGTATGTCGACACAATAAAGGTCGACCGTATTCTGGTTGACCCTGGATCTGCACTTAGTATTATGCTAAAAACTCTATTGGATGCGCTGAGGATCCCGGTCCATAACCTCTCTACGACCTTAATGACTATTCTGGGGTTCAATTCTGGAAGAAGCGAACCGTTGGGAAAGATTCACCCAAAAGTCCAAATTGGCAAGATTCGTACAAAAGTCATCTTCTATGTGATTGACAATCATGTCTCCTACACTATATTGTTAGGAAGATCGTGGTTACATGAACATAATATTGTGCCATCAACTCTCCATCAATGCTTTAAATATGTTGATGACAACGGAGAAGTTCGGAAAGAAGTGGCTGATCTTAATCCCTTTCGAGGTATTGAAGCATATTATACAGATTCTAGAATGTATAAAGAAGAGTTCATGAAAGTCGTACTGGCTATGGACACTGAAGAAGACCGAAAGAATAATCCAGATGAAGTTCTGGTAATTCCAGTCAAGGGACGCACTTCTCGTCCCTCGTCTTCTCAGATGCTGACCATTAATCTCTTTCCTTCTACCAAGTATCCTCCTGCTAAAAAGATGGAGCATAGGGAGCTCACCTCTTATGAGCCTCTTGTTATCGACCTTTGTCGTAACAAGCCTCATACTTCTCCTCATCTTGTTATTAATTTTGGCAAGCCATCGACAAAGGTTAAAAATACTATTATAAATATTGATACAAATATCAATAAGGTAGTATCTCCTTTGCAGTACATTGATGTCAATTATTACACACAATATTATCTAAAAATTGTGGATAACTTCGAACGTCTTACATTGGAGGCAATTCAACCCCTTCAAAATGAGTATCATTAGAACCAGTACAAAACTCATTCTTTCTAGTTCACTCCCGGAAGAAAGATGAGCATCCTATCCTCTTCAAAAAGGACTTGATCAAAAGGCTATATTTGATAGCGATTCTGAAAATGATGATAGCATGCGAATCCAATTAAGTTGTTACAGTCAACAATCCAAGGATATTATTCAAAAGATGGCTCCAACTTCAAATCTGGCCTCAACGATGGTAAGGGTAGACTAACTCCTATTCGTATACCTACACCCAAAAAAGTCGTTACAATATTACAACAAAACAAAGCATGGGTTAGGCTACACTATGCCGATCACAACCCCAGATATTTCTGAGTCGGACGAAGAAGAGCGATATATTTCTTCTGACTATTCTTCATGGGATTCAGATACCAGCATAGGACACGTCCATCGAGTGATTCTATCTTTCAATATGGTGACCGCTGAGTTCTCAGAAGACGATGACAATTTCACCGAGACTCATGAAGTAGAGCCTTAGGCACAAATGATGGATACTCAATGGGAACTTTACTTTGAACAACAAGAACCACCACTGAGGATCAATTGGTCCAGATTGACATCAGAGACGAAGCTTCTCCAAGGCTAATTTTTATATGTAAAAGTCTTCCGAAATGTCACTACCATATTTCTAGTTTGAGGGTATTTTAGTCATTTTTGAATTATTTAAATTTAATATATTTTATTAGGAATTTAAAATGATTAATTAGAATGGTGTGATTTAAATATTATTTAATTAATTTCCATGTGGTTTAGATTAGCCTAACCTAGATTGGACCTAACCTAGATTAGTCATAGCTAGTCTAGTTAGCTACATTGAGTTTTAGTTAGTATTGGTTAAATAGGTTTAAGTCATGTTTAGCTAGGTTGAGTGGGTTGCAAATGGACTAGGAAAGAGCCCTAGATTCTAGGCCATCCAAATAGTCATGATGCATAGATAGCCCTTGGATGCACCCCCTAAAAACCCTAACCCTAACTCTTGGCCGACCAAGGACCCCCCTTTGCCTATAAAGTATCTCTTTAGAAAGTTGTGCCTCTTTTCAATATTCCATCACTTTCCTAAGAACTAGGTGAGCCTTCATTTTTATTTCTTTATAGTTTAATCTTTAGTGCTCCATTTTTATTGAGATTTCTTCCATAGTATTATAAATACTATTCTCCTAATGTTTGTTGAGTCAAATCTCAGGATTGAAACAATTTGGAGACTTTGAGTGGCTTTTGGAGATCCCCTTTGAAGAGGCTTTTTGTTGTGAAGAACACACATAGGTAAAACTCCATTCCTCCATTGAAATTAGGGTTTCTTTGCATAAACACCAAGCCCTAGGTGTCCTTATACTGTAGGAATAGGATTTGCACCATTTCGTGTCCTGTTGTCCGTATCGGACACGTATCAGTAACCGAACGTAGGTGTTCGACGTAATGCTTCAGTGGGCATTTCGATCGAGATTTTGAATTGTATTTGAATAGGAAGTTGTGTTTGGCTATGGTTTACGTGTTTTTTCTCGACTGAGGTGTTACTTGTGTCATGTCGTGTCGCTTTGGACACATGTACACGTGAAGTGCACCACGCGCGCGCGCGGGTAGCATTCCCCTGCTACCAGCGTGCTCGTGCTCAGTGCATAGAGCACGTGGACATGTGTATTTGGACATGGAGTGAGGGGCAATGACTGTCGTGTCATCCCCGAAGTTTCGTGTCCAACGGATGCGTGTCGGGTGTGTTTGGACACGTGCACTGGTCACACGAATTCGTACCAGTCTCGTGCGTGAGTGTGAGTTGGTTTTGGACACGTTGTGTCCTGTTTTAGGACACCATTTTGTTGGAGTGTCACATGCTATTATCCACTAATAATTAACTATCTAGGTTTCATCATTTAATCAAATATAGAATGGGGAAATTTCCAGTCGACTGATACACTAGAGTATCAGTGAACACTGTTTTATTTCCTGTTATTTAATGATTACATTATGTGTTTGGTTATGACCAAATTGCTAAATTTATATCCTAAACCTATTTGCTAATCTCTGTTAAGTTGATTTAACATATTAGAATAGGTCTTGTGGCATGAAATAGGATTTTGGCAATGAGCTAGGCTTCGAAATCAATGTATCGACTGATACTCAAGGTGTCAGTGAACTAATCACTGTTCATTGTTTCCTTCACTAATTTTTTCTGTTAATGCCATGTATTAGTTATGTTTTAATTACCTGAACACTAGACATCATGCTAGGATGCAATTCTCAGTTTTTGATTGATTATCATGGTCGAATTCACATGGAAGTAATGAAATCCTGAATTGGTTTCCCATTTTATTCCTTGGTTTTAAACCTGAAATTGTTCCTTAAATTCTGAACCTGAGATGATTCCTGAGTTGGGATTTGCTACTGATTTTCTTCCTCATAAACTGCTAAGTCATATTGGTATGGCTAACTGTCTGAATGTTTGGATTGTATTTGTTTTGAACTGTAAGTAGTTCCTGAATTCTGAGTTCCTATCGAATGTTCATTGTTCATGTAAACTGAGAATATTCCTGTCATCTTCCCAAATGACTGAACACACTCACATAGGGACTTGGTTTAATTTATCAATCAAGTTCACCCCCACATGTGTTCATGCCACACACACATTGGAATAGGGAACCTGAGAACTCATACTATCAATTCTTGGGAACACAGGTCCTTTTATATTACCTGTCAATATTTTCCAATGTTTGTTAAAATCCTGTCAATATTTTCCAATGTCTGAGACACACAGGGATCGAGAACTGGGTTCCATTTTTACTGTTGTTAAAATCCTGAGCACATTGATTCTTGCGATTACACACAGTCACCTATTTCCTGGAACACACACTCTAGCACACATGTTCCTGTCACACACTTTTCAGTGAACACATACACACACCTATCTAAATTCATACACACATTTTTTCTCTCATAGTTAGCCTATACACAGGGTTCCTGCATATTGTTTCTTGTCTTGGGATTTCTGTTAACACTCTAACACACAATCTCATGTATTCCTGCACACACATATTGTATGACTCACACACATGTCACAGTTCCTCACATTGCTATGTAGCACACACACAAAATTTCATAGTCCTTTCCCTCTCTCTATGAAGATACATATATTTGGCTTTAAGTGTATGTGAGCCTATAGCTATATATCAATGCCTAATCTAATGTGAATGTGTGAATGATAGTGTAGGATGTATGGAATTTTAATATGAAATAGCTATATCAGATATACATATTTCTTTATGTGTATGTGGATATATATATATATATATATATATATATATATATATATATATATATATATATATATATATATGTGAATAGTGATATATATATCCATATATGGTATTGGCCTATAGTGTTATGGTTGTATTAGCTCATGGCCTATGGGTGTGTCTGTTTGCCTAGTGAGTGTCTAGTTAGACTAATATAGCCTTGATTAGACCTAGAATAGACTAGTTAGACTAGTATAGACTTGTTTGACTTAGGTTTGACTTAGTTGACCTAGTTTGACTTCTAGAGTTGACCAAGAGTTGACTTTGGTCTAGATTGAACTAGATTCATATAGAATGCATTAAATTGCATCTTATTATCATTTTAGACATGTTATGACTTGTGCTGTTCTGATTAGGAGCCAGACACCACTCCTCAGGAAGTATTTTCTTCTAGACATCCAGGATATCAGGCGAGTACATTCTCTGACCGTTTCATACTTGATAGGAGTATTTTCTCGCTCTAGATTATCTTACTTGATGCTGACACGATGGAAACACGGATTAGTACTATATGGATCTTTTCATACGATGTTATCCCCCTCGGGAGCATCAGATTCATCATGTCATGTGCGTTTCACTTTCATCATGTACTCTCATGCTTTCACCTTACATGTGCACTCTCATGATTCATGTACTCTCATGAACACGGAGCCCCCATGTTTATATTCACGTGCACCCTTATATGGGTCCCCATGTGAATATCATGTGATAACATAACTTGTCTAGATCCTTGTGTATTGATTGGGGTACGGGGGAGTATAAATAGTCATGTGGACAATTTCCAAAGTAGTGTAGCCATGTACGACCTCTCATGCTTATTATCAAGCCGTTCACAGGTCTAGCTTGTACTCTAAATCACTAGTTCACTATAGCTCTTTACTTATAGTAGATATTTCATTACAGTCTTCCTTTTTGCTCATGTTACTCTTCAGCGTTTTATGTATTTTACTCTTTTGCCTGTATTTTATTCCTGTCATTATATGAACTGCGTGAGATGTACTATGCTCGCTCCTATCCTGACTGGACCTGTTGAAATATTATAAAGGATGAGGAGGAGGCGTGCTGCCCTACATATTATGGGGCTAACTTGGATGACAGCTGTGACTTGGACCAGCAGCCGGACCCTATAGCTGTGGACGACACTCCTCTAGATTAGGATGTCTTTACTTTTCTGGATTACTGTATATATTGATTATGAGATGTTTGGATATGTACTTATTTAGACACTTAGACTTCTGGATTGTATCTCGGTGTTTTCATTTCAGCAGTATCTATCTATCTTTCTATCTTATCTTTCTGTCTTAGCTGTGATTGAGTTTACATTCTGCTATGTCACCCCCATTCAGGGAGTATAAACTGTTTAGCCTTATACTGTTAAATGCATGAGACCTAGGACAGCGTTCTACCGCCGACACTGCGGCGTAGGCTGGACGTACCCACGTCTCGTGCCCTTACTCTAGGGTGCGGGTTGTGACACATTTTTAGTGGTGGCCCATGTAGGTCGAGTTTGTGTAGTGGTATTCGAACTAGAGTATCACTACAGCCTGCAGTAGGATTAGGATATTTTTGGAGGTACTCAATCACATTAGAAAAAACTCTTAAATCAGATTCTTATTACCAAAAATTGCTGCATTATTGTCTTTCCTTGAAAATAAACCGTCCTCCCTTGAAGTTATCATTTCATTATCAGTGATTGTCCTCTCGTTTGATCTGTCTTAGAATGGTTATGGAGACGCGATCTCATCTCGATCGGAAAGACACAACTGAGGGGTCTACCACTCCTCGTCCTGATCAGCAGGGCCCCGAGACTGCTGCTCCTGTTATGCCAGCTTAGGCTGGAATATCTGCAGCTTGTGGGAGTGCACCTCTTCCTACTCCGAGACTTTCCCCAGCCATCCTGAACGTTCTTCAGTAGCAGTCGCCATCAGGATCAGAGGACGTGGCGTGGTTGTTCTCCTTCTTCCAGCAGATAGTGGAAACTTAGCGGCAACAGTTGTTCAAGAGGGGACGAGACGCTCACGGTACCAGTAGCAGTGGAGGCCAGGCCAAGAGGCCTCATATGTAGATTCAGCAGACGTAGACACCAGTAGGAGTTCAGCAGGTGCAGCATCAGTATCGGGGTCAGGACCCGAAGGTGATCAGTTGTTCCTACTGCAAGAAGCTGGGACACATCTGGGGGCAGTACAGGAAGAGGTTAAAGGTTTGCTATTTTTGTGGGTCAGGTGCCTACCAGAAGATAGATTGTCCCATTGTATCTCTTTTTGAGGGAGCTAGGCCACCTGTAGCTCAGCACCAGTGGGTGGCACAGCGGACCACCAGCTGAAGGAGTGTTCCCAGAACATAGGCAGAGTAGTTCAGGGAGCAGCACTAGGAGGAGGAGCCAAGGCTCCGATAGATCAGCAGCAGGTTACCAGTTGCCCTTTCTGTAGGAACCCAGGGCATGATTGGAGTAAATACCGAATGAGGTTGGGCAAGTACCTACTTTACGGAGCATCATATCACCAGTTAAGAGAGTGTCCCAAGTTTCCTAGACGGACAGTTCAGGAAGCAGGAGCTAGGGCTCCGGTAGGCCAGCAGAAGGGATTACCCTTACCGACTCAGCAACAGAGGTACATGCAGCATCAGCAGCAGGCCAGGGGAGGCCAGCAGGGGCGAGCTTTCGCCAGGACAGTCGAGGATGCTCAGGCTATTGGAGATTTAGTTGCAGGTTCCGTTCTTTTGATTTAAATTCTGTAATTGCCTCTTATAACTGCCTTAAAAATTCGATTCCCTCTGTTCCTGGTTGATTGATTAATTTTGTTCTGTTATTCATGTGTTATATTTGATTTTCTTCTGAGATGAATCATATGGGCTAGGTCACCTCGGTTATGGGATCTAGAATCTTCGATAGTCGGGTTTAGCTGGCATAGTAAGGACATATAGTCAGATTTAGGACGTATTTCTCGAGTATGGAAATTTAAGGTTTTCGCTGCCAAGCATGCGGCAATGCAAAAATTTTAAATACCATGATTCTAGAGGTATGTACCTTAGTCAATAACTCTGTGATTATCGTTGCCCTGCTCATTAGCATGACGAAGACTCTGAGTAACATAATTTTGGACAGACGCATATGATTATCAGATTTTATCTTAAGAAGGTTTCAACCTATCATCTCTATCATACCCTTTTATTGATATAAAATTGTATTCCATCAATAACTTAGGAATAGGTATATTTTAGTTTGTAGAACTTATTCATAGGTAGATCTTCATAGTGTAATGATATGACGACTTGTAGGGTGTCTGTACCCTAGAGATGGTAGTTAGCGTTGGTATTAGAATAATAACCCATTGTAGATAATTCCCCTGACCAGCCAAATCCTATATAGGATATTAGTATGTCTTACAACATTGATTATAGGGATACATGTGATAAGCAATTTGGATTAAAGGGGGTTCTGTATATATTATATAGATTAGGCATATGAGATGGTTAGTCTATATGTATGTATAGATGATGCATTTAGAATAGTATGGGTTTTACGGGGATATGTGAGGTATTTAGAGTATGTGTTATGGTTAAGGGTTAGAAGTTATGAGTCTAGTTTAATGTATGGTATGCAAGGGTATGTTGAACTTAGGATTTAGTTGGCCTTGATATTTTTCTAACACTATAGACTATTAGGTCTGAACCCTAGATTAGCCATTGACCCAATAGTCCAAGTTTACTTAGTTGACCAGTTTTGACCAAGTACTTAGATGTTGACAAATTGACTAGTTGTTGACCGGTAGTTGACTATTGACTATGTTTGACTCATTTGATTAGAGATAGGATTAGAAGTAGATTGTTTGTTTTGTTTGTTTGATCATGTTTGATTATTTAGTAACATGAGACCTTGTTTGTGTTTAGGTCGGAGACATGGTTTTTCTGCGGATATCTTCGACTCGTGGTACTATACGTTTTGGTGGAGGTGGAAAGCTTAGCTGCGCTTCATCGGACCCTTCATGATCAGCGGAAGAGTCGGTGACGTGGCATACAGGCTAGACTTGCCAACTGCACTAGTATGTGTCCACAACGTATTCCATGTGTCACAGTTGAGACGATACGTGGCTGACCCTAGCCATGTGCTTGATCATTCAGAGATTGAGGTAGGGCCTGCTCTCAATTATCCAGAGCAGCCAGTGGAGATTCTGGATCGCCGAGAGAAGGTGCTGAGAAACCAAGTGATACCCTTGGTTCGCATCGCATGGAGGCATTATTCTCCAGGAGAGTCTACCTGGGAGCGGGAGGATGAGATGTGCGAGCGATACCCTTATCTTTTTGGACCGTGAGGTATGATCGTCTATCCTTTTTATTGTTAGTTTTGCCTTTCAATTTTAAGGACAAAATTTTTTAAGGAGGGTAGATTTGTCACTACCATATTTCTAGTTTGAGGGTATTTTTGTCATTTTTGAATTATTTGAATTTAATATATTTTATTAGGAATTTAAAATGATTAAATAGAATGGTGTGATTTAAATATTATTTAATTAATTTCCATGTAGTTTAGATTAGCCTAACCTAGATTAGACCTAAACTAGATTAGTTATAGCTAGTCTAGTTAGCTATATTAAGTTTTAGTTAGTATTGGTTAAATAGGTTTAAGTCATGTTTAGCTAGGTTGAGTGGGTTGCAAATGGACTAGGAAAGAGCCCTAGATTCTAGGCCTTGGATGTACCCCGTAAAAACCCTAACCCTAACTCTTGGCCGACCAAGGACCCCCATTTGCCTATAAAGTATCTCTTTAGAAAGTTGTGCCTCTTTTCAATATTCCATCATTTTCCTAATAACTAGGTGAGCCTTCATTTTTATTTCTTCATAGTTTAATCTTTAGTGCTCCATTTTTATTGATATTTCTTCCATAGTATTCTAAATACTGTTCTTCTAATGTTTGTGGAGTCAAATCTCAGGATTGAAACAATTTGGAGACTTTGAGTGGCTTTTGGAGATCCCCTTTGGAGAGGCTTTTTGTTGTGAAGAACACACATAGGTAAAACTCCATTCCTTCATTGAAATTAGGGTTTCTTTGTATAAACACCAAGCCCTAGGTGTCCTTGTACATGTCCGTATTGGACACGTATCAGTAACCGAACGCAGGTGTTCGACGAAATGCCACAGTGGGCATTTCGATTGTTTGAATTGAAAGTTGTGTTTGGCTGTGGCTTACGTGTTTTTGCTCGACTGAGGTGTTACTTGTGTCGTGTCGTATCGCTATGGACACGTGTACACGCGGGATGCACCACGCGCGCGCGCGGGTAGCATTCCCCTGCTACCAGCGTGCTCGTGCTCAGTGCACAGAGCACGTGGACACGTGTGTTTGGACATGGAGTGAGGGGCAATGACTGTCGTGTCATCCATGAAGTTTCGTGTCCAACGGATGCGTGTCGGGTGCGTTTGGACACGTGCACTGGTCACACGAATTCGTACCAGTCTCGTGCGTGAGTGTGAGTTGGTTTTGGACATGTTGTGTCCTGTTTTAGGACACCATTTTGTTTGAGTGTCACCTGCTATTATCCACTAATAATTAACTATCTAGGTTTCATCATTTAATCGAATGTAGAATGGGGAAATTTCCAGTCGACTGATACACTAGAGTATCAGTGAACACTGTTTTATTTCTTGTTATTTAATGATTACCTTATGTGTTTGGTTATGACTAAATTGCTAAATTTATATCCTAAACCTGTTTGCTAATTTCTGTTAAGTTGATTTAACATATTAGAATAGGTCTTGTGGCATGAAATGGGATTTTGGCAATGAGCTAGGCTTCGAAATCAATGTATCGACTGATACTCAAGGTGTCTGTGAACTAATCATTGTTCATTGTTTCCTTCACTAATTTTTCCTGTTAATGCCATGTATTAGTTATGTTTTAATTACCTGAACACTAGACATCATGCTAGGATGCAATTCTCAGTTTTTGATTGATTATCATGATCGAATTCACATGGAAGTAATGAAATCCTGAATTGGTTTCCCATTTTATTCCTTGGTTTTAAACCTGAAATTGTTCGTTAAATTCTGAACCTGAGATGATTCCTGAGTTGGGATTTGCTACTGATTTTCTTCCTCATAAACTGCTAAGTCATATTGGTATGGCTAACTATCTGAATGTTTGGATTGCATTTGTTTTGAATTGTAAGTAGTTCCAGAATTTTGAGTTCCTATCTAATTAATGTTCACTGTTTTTGTAAACTGAGAATATTCCTGTCATCTTCCCAAATGACTGAATACACACACACACACACACACACACACACACATACACACACACACACAGGGACTTGGTTTCATTTATCAATCAAGTTCACCCCCACATGTGTTCATGCCACACACACATTGGAATAGGGAACCTAAGAACTCATACTATCAATTCCTGGGAACACAGGTCCTCTTATGTTATCTGTCAATATTTTCCAATGTTTGTTAAAATCCTGTCAATATTTTCCAATGTCTGAGACACACAGGGATCGAGAACTGGGTTCCATTTTCATTGTTGTTAAAATCCTGAGCACATTGATTCCTGAGATTACACACAGTCACCTATTTCCTGGAACACACACTCTAGCACACATGTTCCTGTCACACACTTTTCAGTGAACACACACACACCTATCTAAATTCACACACATACTTTTCCTCTCACAGTTAGCCTATACATAGGGTTCCTGCACATTATTTCCTGTCTTGGGATTTCTTTTAACACTCTAACACACAATCTCATGTATTCCTGCACACACATATTGTATGACTAACACACATGTCACAGTTCCTCACATTGCTATGTAGCACACACACAAAATCTTATAGTCCTTTTCCCATCTCTATGAAGATACATATATATTGTCACTACCACTTTTCTAGCTTGGGGGTATTTTGATCATTTTGGTCATTTTTGAAAATTTGTGAATTAACTGGAATTATTATTAATTATTTGGGTTTAATATATTTAATATGATTTTTAGTGATTTTTGGTGATTTTTAGTAGAATTGATTTTGACCCTATAGTTGACTTTGACTAGTGTTGACTAGAAGACTAACCTAGTGACTAACCTAGGTTAAGACCACTTGGTTAGGTTAAGTAAACTTGTTTTGACTTAATTTAGTGAAGTTTAAGTCATAGGAACTTGTTTGGAGGGTTTTGGAGTTGATTTGACTAATATGGCTTATGACTTCATAAGTCATGATTAATGACTTAGGCTTAATAGCCCATAGGCCCACACCATGAACCAACCCTAACCCTAATCAGCCCATGGCAGCCACTATTAACCCATTCCCTTCCTATTTAATGCCTCTCAATGTTAGGGCTAGCCTCCCTTAGGTTTTCTTGCCAAGTTTTAGAAAGAAGGTATTTCCCATCTTCATTAAATCCTAGTAAATTCATTTTAATTCATTTTTAACCCAAACAAATTGCATTGAGTCCTAATTTTTCTCTACTTTCTGTTGGTACCAAGTGTTCTTAGCTTTGGGGCTCATTGGAGGATTTTGGCCTATGGTTGTGTTGTTTAGCTAGTGAGTCTAGTTTAGACTTGTTTAGTCTTATTAGACCTAGAATGGACTAGTTAGCCTAGTATAGACTTGGTTGACCTAGTTTGACTTCTAGGGTTGACCAGAAGTTGACCAAGAGTTGACTTTGGTCTAAATTGACCTAGATTCATGTAGAACGCATTGTAGTGCATTACATTTCTATTCTGGACTTGTTGTGACTCGTACTGTTCTAAATAGGAGCCAGACACCACTCCTCGGATAGTACTTTCATCTCGGATTTTCAGATAGCAGGCGAGTACATTCTCTGATCTTTTCATACCTGTCTGGATTATACTCTTGCTCTAGATTACTCTACTTGATGCTGACACGTATCTTCACGGATTAGTACTATATGGATCCCTTCCTGAGATGTTATCCCTCTACGGGTGCATCGGGTATTTCATGTTCATGTACTTTATCATGTGCATCAGGTACTCCTTGTACTCGTACTAGTTCATGTTTTTACATGTTCTCATGTGCTTCATGTGCTCATGTGCTTCATGTACTACTCATTTCATGAGTTCACGTATCTTAGCTGTATTCATGTGCTTATGACATAACTTGAACGGATCCTTGTGTATTGATTGGGACAGGGTGAGTAGAATTGGTTATGTGATCACTATCCCCAGTAGCTGTATTCATGTGCCTCCTTATTTGTATTCATGTGCCCCCAAGCTGTTTACATAAACATTGTGCTCTAAATCACGTAGCCACTTACAGTCTCTACTATCATATATTATTTTCAGTTACAAATATCTCCTGTTTACTTGTACTTCCATTCAGTACTTCCTGTATTTTATTCTATTGCCTGATTTATTTTTCTAACCTGCTATGAACTGTTTGAGAGATATGTGCTCGTTCCCGTCTTGACTGGACCTATTGAAATATTACAGAGGATGAGGCTGAGGCGATCTGCCCTACTTACTACAGAGCCACACTAGATAAGTGCCTGGATTCAGACCAGCAGCAGGATCCATTAGCAGTAGACGACACTCCATTAGTTTAGGATTGTCTTACTATTTTGGATCACTGTATTTAGATTGAGATATTCTGAGATGTATTATTTATAGACACTTAGATTATGGTTTGTATCTCTGTGATTCTCTGTTCTGGATATTATTTTATCTTTCATTATCATTCCATCTTACCTGTTCTACCTTAGCTGTGGTTGAGTTTATATTGTGTTATGTCACCCCCATTCGGGGAGTATAACTGCTATTACCTTCAACTGTTAGATATTGTGACCTAGGACAGCGTTCTACTGCCGACACTGCGGCGTAGGCTGGACGTACCTACGTCACGTGCCCTTATTCTAGGTGCGGGCCGTGACACGTTTTTAGTGGTGGCCCATGCAGGTCTAGGTTGGAAATGCAGTGGTATTCGAACTAGAATATCGCTGCAGCCTGCAGTAGAAATTAGCGTATATTTTTTTTTGAAGGTACTCAATCACACTAGAAAAATTTCTTATCAGATTCCGTATATCTATTTTGCTGCTTATTGTCTTCCTTAGAAATTTAAATTGTCCTCCTTTGATTTTTCGACTCATTCTCAGTAATTGTTTCTTGTTTGATCTGTGTCTCCAGGATGGTTGAGACAAGATCGCATCGCCCCGCGACGGAAGATGCTGGAGAGGGGTCTGCCACCTCTCGTGTCTAGCAGCCAGCTCCCAGTACCATGGGGCCAGTGCAGCCCTCAGGAGTCGGTGTTTCTGCCACTTTTGGAGGAGCACCTCCAGCAGTCAGGAGGCCAGTTGTGATTCCAGAGATCCTTCCCATGCAGCAGCTTCCGCATGCGGGGATGGTAGATGCTGTCTATCTCTTCTCCTTCGTGGAGAGGATTCTGGAGTCGCACCAGCAGCAACAGACGAGGCAGACAACCGATTTCTGTCAGGGGATCGACGAGGCGCACCAGCTGGTTCGCACCATGGTGGAGATGATTACAGCTCAGGGGGCCCAGCAGCAGCCCCACCGGAGGGAGAAGGACATACAGGACTTTCGGAAGATGCACCCTCGGGAGTTCTTCGACACGGAGGGCATCCACGTTGTAGATGACTGGGTGGAGCACATCGAGGAGATTTTCCGACTAGCAGAGATACCAGCTCGACTCTAGGTCGAGGCAGTGGGCAGCCAGATGCAGGATTTGCCCCGTGCATGGTATCAGGCAGATCCCAGAGTAGGGGTTGAGGGCCAGACTTGGGCCCAGTTCAAGGAGCTGTTCAAGGAACAGTTCTTCCCAGATGTTTCCTTGGGAGGTATTGAGGCACAGTTCGAGGCTCTGGCTCAGGGGAACCAGACGGTGGCAGAGTATGCTGGGGAGTTCTACAGACTGGCCCGGTTCATTGATGATTTGTCTGAGAAGACGAAGGCGAGGAAGTTTTGCCGGGGTTTGATTAGAGAGGTTCGGTCGCTGACTAAGAGCGACCGGAACGCCACTTATGCTGAGATATATTCTGGGGCTATGGCGGTGGAAGACGACCTAGGGCTAAGGCAGAAGAGGGGTCGTGATTTCCAGAGTGGCAGCAGCAGTCAGGGGCAGGCCAAGAGGCCTCACTTCCAGCAGCAGCAGCAGAGGCCAGCTCAGCAGTTTCAGGAGCAGGGTCGTACACCCTTTCAGCAGCAGCACCAGCAGCAGAGTGGACAGCAGGCACCTCGTCAGGTAGTCATTTGTGCCTTCTGCAAGAAGCCGGGGTACATGATCCATGAGTGTAGAAAGAAGCTAGGCAAGTACCTACTTTGTGGTGCTGGAGATCACCAGTTGAGGGACTGCCCAGGGGCTTTTGGATGAGGACAACAGGGAGGTGGAGCCAAGGCTCCAGCAGGCCAGCAGAGGGGACCAGTCCTGCAGACCCTACAGCAGAGGTTCCAGCAGCACCAGCAGCAGGCACGAGGTGGACAGCAGGGCGAGCTTTCGCTATGGCAACTGAGGATGCCGAGGCCATCGGAGAGCTGATAGCAGGTTCGGTTCTTCTCGATTCCCTTCCAGCTTTTGCACTCTTTGATTCCGGGGCTTACCACAGCTTTGTGTCAGTATCGTATGCTATTAGACACAGTTTAGTTTTTGAACCATTGTCTAGGACCTGCAAGATCAGGACCGGGGTGGGGTCATCCCCGCGAGTGATGTTTGCAGAGGGCGGAGTGTTATATTGGGAGGCCGAGAGTTGGGAGTGAGTTTACTCGTCATGCCATTACCGAACTACGATATAGTATTAGGTATGGACTGGCTGAGTAGACACCACGCCCGCATTGATTGCCATGGGGGTAGAGTTTGTTCGGGGTACCAGGATAGCCAGAGTTTGAGTACACCCGACGGCAGGTAGAGCAGGACGACGGAGTCTTCTGTGGAGCTTCAGTTGAGGAGCAGGTGGCTCCGCATCCCTTGATCGCAGAGTTTATGGACGTATTTCCAGAGGAGTTACCGGGGCTTCCATCGGACAGAGATGTAGAGTTCTCGATAGACTTGGTTTCCGATGCGGAACCGATCTCCCAGCATGTCTATCGAGTGAACAACAGCGAGTTAGTGGAGCTGAAGAAGCAGGTGGATGAGCTGCAGGACAAGGGCTTCATTCGCTCGAGTTCTTCACCTTGGGGTGCACCGGTACTCTTCGTACCCAAGAAGGATGGGTCGGTACGTATGTGTATCGACTACAGGGTACTCAACAACCTGACAATCAAGAACAGATACCCTCTGCCGCGGATCGATGATCTGTTTGATCAGTTGAGCGGAGCTCGGGTGTTCTCCAAGATTGATTTGAGGTCGGGTTATCACCAGGTAAAGGTGAAGGGGGAGGATATTCCCAAGACCGCCTTCAGGATGCGGTACGGGCAGTTTGAGTTTTTGGTTATGCCGTTTGGGCTAACCAATGCACCAGCAGTGTTTATGAATCTAATGAACAAGGTGTTCCACCAGTACTTGGACAAGTTCGTGGTGGTGTTCATTGATGACATCTTGGTATATTCCAAGACTGAGGAGGAGCACGAGGAGCATCTGCGGATAGTGCTAGAGACTCTCAGGAGGGAGCAGCTTTATGGGAAACTCTCCAAGTGTGAGTTTTTCTTGGACCGGGTGGACTTCTTGGGGCACATAGTGACTGGAGATGGTATCTCAGTTGACCCCAAGAAGATTGTAGCAGTTGAGGCTTGGAAGGCGCCGACTTCAGTGGCAGAGATCAGGAGTTTCCTGGGGCTGGCAGGATACTATAGCATATTTGTGTAGGATTTCTCCCGGGTTGCAGAGCCGTTGACACGGTTGACCCGGAAGGATGCTGAGTATGTTTGGTCAGAGGAGTGTCAGGCAGCTTTTGATGAGTTGAAGAAGCGGCATACAACAGCTCCAATTCTGACATTGCCTTCAGGATCAGGTGGTTTCACTATTTATAGTGATGCTTCAGGGAAGGGGCTAGGTTGTGTCTTACAGCAGTATGGGAAGGTGATTGCCTATGCTTCTAGGCAATTGCGTCCCCATGAGAAGAACTACCCTACACATGACCTGGAGCTGGCGGCGGTGATTTTTGCTTTGAAGTTATGGAAGCACTATCTGTATGGCGAGAGGGTAGAGATTTTCACAGATCACAAGAGCTTGAAGTATGTGTTTACACAGAAGGAGCTCAACATGAGGCAGCGCAGGTGGCTTGAGTTGATGCAGGACTTTGATATCGCACTTCAGTATCACCCGGAGAAGGCCAACGTGGTTGCCGATGCCTTGAGTAGGTATCTGACAGCCATGTGTTTGACTATGGATCGGCACCTGCTTGCAGACTTGGAGAGCCTTAGGATAGAGGTGATTGTGCCGGGAGTGCAGATGCAGTTATGGGGCCTTCAGATACAGTCGGACTTGATGGACAGGATCAAGGCGGCACAGTTCGATAATTTGGCTCTGCGGTGTATCCGAGAGCAGATCAATGCAGGAGTGGAGGATATTGAGTTCTTACTTGCAGAGGATGGTGCCCTGAGGCACGGTTCCCGGTTATGTGTGCCTAGCGGGAAGCTCAGAGAGCAGGTTATGCAGGAGGCTCACAGATCGCAGTACTCTATACATCCTAGTGCCAACAAGATCTACAGGGATCTGCGAGAGCATGTCTGGTGGTACGGGATGAAGAGGGAGGTGTCCCACTTCGTAGCGAGATGCTTGATCTGTCAGCAGGTCAAGGCGGAGAGACAGAGGCCCGGAGGATTATTGCAGCCGTTGCCCATTCCAAAGTGGAAGTGGGAATATATTACCATGGATTTTGTATCATCGTTGACAGGTTGACCAAATCGGCCCACTTTTTGCCATTCAAGGTGGGTACGTCTACAGAGAGGCTCGCGGAGTTGTATATGAGGCAGATAGTCAGGATTCACGGAGTTCCCGTCAGCATAGTCTCAGATCGGGATAGTCGATTAACTTCCCATTTCTGGAGGAGTCTGCAGACTAGCTTGGGCACTCAGCTCAAGTTTAGTACTGTATACCACCCCCAGACGAACGGACAATCGAAGAGGACTATTCAGACGCTTGAGGATATGCTGCGGACGTGCATCCTGGATTTTGGAGGTTCTTGGGAGGATCACCTACATTTGGTGGAGTTTGCTTACAACAACAGTTTTCAGGCCAGCATTGAGATGTCACCGTTTGAGGCTCTGTACGGGCGTAGGTGTCATACACCCTTATCTTGGGATGATGTTGGAGAGCGAGCTTTACTGGGACCAGAGATGGTTGTTGACGCAGCCGAGAAGGTGAAGCTCATCAGGGACAGACTTCGCGTGGCGCAGGACAGACATCGGCACTGGGCCGATAGCCACCGGAGGCCACTGGAGTTTGAGGTACAGTTTTAGAGATAGGTTTAGAAGTAGGCTGTTTTAATTTTTGTTTTGTTTGATTGATCATGTTTGATTTTTAGTAACTTGAGACCTTGCTTGTGATTAGGTTGGAGACATAGTTTTTCTGCGGATATCTCCGACACGTGGTACGATACGTTTTGGTGGAGGTAGGAAGCTTAGCCCGCGCTTCATCGGCCCTTTCGTTATCAGCGGGAGAGTCGGTGATGTGGCATACAGGCTAGACTTGCCACCTGCACTAGTGGGAGTTCACAACGTATTCCACGTGTCACAGTTAAGACGGTACGTGGCTGACCCTAGCCATGTGCTCGATCATTCGGAGATTGAGGTTGGGCCTACTCTCAGTTATCCAGAGCAGCCTGTGGAGATTCTGGATCACCGAGAGATGGTATTGAGGAACCAGGTGATACCCTTGGTACGCGTCGCATGGAGGCATCATTCTCCAGGAGAGTCGACCTGGGAGCGGAAGGATGTGATGCGCGAGCGGTACCCCTATCTTTTTGGACCTTGAGGTATACTTTTCTATCCTTCTCAGCAGTTTAGTTTCGCCTTAATTTCGAGGACGAAATTATTTTAAGGAGGGGAGATTTGTCACTACCACTTTTCTAGCTTGGGGGTATTTTGGTCATTTTGGTCATTTTTAAAAATTTGTGAATTAATTGGAATTATTATTAATTATTTGGGTTTAATATATTTAATATGATTTTTAGTGATTTTTGGTGATTTTTAGTAGAATTAATTTTGACCCTATAGTTTACTTTGACTAGTGTTGACTAGAAGACTAACCTAGTGACTAACCTAGGTTAAGACCACTTGGTTAGGTTAAGTAAACTTGTTTTGACTTAATTTAGTGAAGTTTAAGTCATAGGAACTTGTTTGGAGGGTTTTGGAGTTGATTTGACTAATATGGCTTATGACTTCATAAGTCATGATTAATGACTTAGGCTTAATAGCCCATAGGCCCACACCATGAACCAACCCTAACCCTAATCAGCCCATGGCAGCCACTATTAACCCATTCCCTTCCTATTTAATGCCTCTCAATGTTAGGGCTAGCCTCCCTTAGGTTTTCTTGCCAAGTTTTAGAAAAAAAGGTATTTCCCATCTTCATTAAATCCTAGTAAATTCATTTTAATTCCTTTTTAACCCAAACAAATTGCATTGAGTCCTAATTTTCCTCTACTTTCTGTTGGTACCAAGTGTTCTTAGCTTTGGGGCTCATTGGAGGATTTTGGCCTATGGTTGTGTTGTTTAGCTAGTGAGTCTAGTTTAGACTTGTTTAGTCTTATTAGACCTAGAATGGACTAGTTAGCCTAGTATAGACTTGGTTGACCTAGTTTGACTTCTAGGGTTGACCAAAAGTTGACCAAGAGTTGACTTTGGTCTAAATTGACCTAGATTCATGTAGAACGCATTGTAGTGCATTACATTTCTATTCTGGACTTATTGTGACTCGTACTATTCTAAATAGGAGCCAGACACCACTCCTCGGACAGTACTTTCATCTCGGACTTTTCGATAGCAGGCGAGTACATTCTCTGATCTTTTCATACCTGTCTGGATTATACTCTTGCTCTAGATTACTTTACTTGATGCTGACACGTATCTTCACGGATTAGTACTATATGGATCCCTTCCTGAGATGTTATCCCTCTACGGGTGCATCGGGTATTTCATGTTCATGTACTTTATCATGTGCATCAGGTACTCCTTGTACTCGTACTATTTCATATTTTTACATGTTCTTATGTGCTTCATGTGCTCATGTGCTTATTATGTGCTTCATGTACTACTCATTTTATGAGTTCACGTATCTTAGCTGTATTTATGTGCTTATGACATAACTTGAACGGATCCTTGTGTATTGATTGGGACGGGGTGAGTAGAATTGGTTATGTGATCACTATCCCCAGTAGCTGTATTCATGTGCCTCCTTATTTGTATTCATGTGCCCCCAAGCTGTTTAGATAAACATTGTGCTCTAAATTATGTAGCCACTTACAGTCTCTACTATCATGTAGTATTTTCAGTTACAAATATCTCCTGTTTACTTGTACTTCCATTCAGCACTTCCTGTATTTTACTCTATTGCCTGATTTATTTTCCTAACCTGCTATGAACTGTTTGAGAGATATGTGCTCGTTCCCGTCCTGACTGGACCTGTTGAAATATTACAGAGGACGAGGCTGAGGCGTTCTGCCCTACTTACTACGGAGCCACACTAGATGAGTGCCTGGATTCAGACCAGCAGCAGGATCCATTAGCAGTAGACGACACTCCATTAGTTTAGGATTGTCTTACTATTTTGGATCACTGTATTAGATTGAGATATTCTGAGATGTATTATTTATAGACACTTAGATTATGGTTTGTATCTCTGTGATTCTCTGTTCTAGATATTATTTTATCTTTCATTATCATTCCATCTTACCTGTTCTACCTTAGCTGTGGTTGAGTTTATATTGTGTTATGTCACCCCTATTCGGGGAGTATAACTGCTATTACCTTCAACTGTTAGATGTTGTGACCTAGGACAGCGTTCTACCGCCGACACTGCGGCGTAGGCTGGACGTACCCACGTCACGTACCCTTATTCTAGAGTGCGGGTCGTGACATATATGGCTTTAAGTCTATGTGAGCCTATAGCTATATATCAATGCCTAATCTAATGTGAATGTGTGAATGATAGTGTAGGATGTATGGAATTTCAATGTGAAATAGCTATATGAGATATACATATTTCTTTATGTGTATGTGGTTATATATATATATATATATATATATATATATATATATATATATATATATACATATATGTGAATAGTGATATATATATATATCCATATATGGTATTGGCCTATAGTGTTATGGTTGTATTAGCTCATGGCCAATGGGTGTGTCTGTTTGCCTAGTGAGTGTCTAGTTTGACTGGTATAGCCTTGATTAGACCTAGAATAGACTAGTTAGACTAGTATAGACTTGTTTGACTTAGGTTTGACTTAGTTGACCTAGTTTGACTTCTAGAGTTGACCAAGAGTTGCTTTGATCTAGATTGACCTAGATTCGTATAGAATGCATTGAATTGCATCTTATTATCATTTTAGACATGTTGTGACTTGTGCTGTTCTGATTAGGAGCCAGACGCCACTCCTCAGGCAGTATTTTCTTCTGGACATCCAGGATATCAGGCGAGTATATTCTCTGACCGTTTTATACTTGATAGGAGTATTTTCTCGCTCTAGATTATCTTACTTGATGCTGACACGATGGAAACATGGATTAGTACTATATGGATCTTTTCATACGATGTTATCCCCCTCGGGAGCATCAGATACATCATGTCATGTGCATTTCACTTTCATTATATACTCTCATGCTTTCACCTTACATGTGCACTCTCGTTATTCATGTACTCTCATGAACACGGAGACCCCATGTTTATATTCACGTGCACCCTTATATGGGCCCCGATGTGAATATCATGTAATAACATAACTTGTCTAGGTTCTTGTGTATTGATTGGGGTACGGGGGAGTATAAATAGTCACGTGGACAATTTCCAAAGTAGTGTAGCCATGTATGACCTCTCATGTTTATTATCAAGCCGTTCACATGTCTAGCTTGTACTCTAAATCACTAGTTCACTATAGCTCTTTACTTATAGTAGATATTTTATTACAGTCTTCCTTTTTACTCATGTTACTCTTCAGCGTTTCATGTATTTTACTCTATTGCATGTATTTTATTCCTGTCATTATATGAACTGCGTGAGATGTACTGTGCTCGCTCCTGTCCTGACTGGACCTGTTGAAATATTACAGAGGATGAGGAGGAGGCGTGCTGCCCTACATATTATGGGGTTACCTTAGATGACAGTTGTGACTTGGACCAGCAGTCGGACCCTATAGCTGTGGACAACACTCCTCTAGATTAGGATGTCTTTACTTTTCTGGATTACTGTATATATTGATTCTGAGATGTTTGGATATGTACTTATTTAGACACTTAGACTTCTGGATTGTATCTCGGTGTTTTTATTTCAGCAGTATCTATCTATCTTTCTATCTTATCTTTCTGCCTTAGCTGTGATTGAGTTTACATTCTGCTATGTCACCCCCATTCGGGGAGTATAAACTGTTTAGCCTTATACTGTTAAATGCATGAGACCTATGACAGCATTCTACCGCCGACACTGCGGTGTAGGCTGGACGTACCCACGTCTCGTGCCCTTACTCTAGGGTACGGGTCGTGACACGAAAATAGACAAACAAGAGCTGATCCAGCTCATAAGAGGATATATTAACGTATTCGCCTGGAGCTATGAAGACATGCCGGGATTTGACCTCAGATTGCTACTCATAAGCTCAATATTCTACCAAATGCTAGGCTAGTCAAACAATAACAGCATCAATTTCAACATGATATGATAGGCGCCATAAAAGTTGAAGTCATGACGCTTGCGGCATTGTCAGAGAGGAATAACATCCGGATTGGGTGGCTAATGTCGTCCCAGTTATGAAGAAAATATGGAAGGTCCGAGTCTACATCGACTTTAGATACCTTAATGAAGCTTGTCCTAAAGATGAGTTACCACTTCCGATCACTGATGTCATGATCGATAACACCTATCAAATGTCTTTCATGGACGAATTCTTCGGATATAATCAGATCAGGATGAACCCCGAAGATAAAAAAATATACATATTTTTACACTCCTCTAGGAGTCTACTGCTACACATTCATGCCATTCGTCCTTAAGAATGCTGGTGCCACTATCAGCAGGCCATGAGCACCATCTTCCGCGAACATTTACAAAAGACAGTCGAATGCTATGTGAACGATATTGCTGTCAAGAGTCGTCTAAAGGAAGATCACATCCAAGACTTAAGAACTATTTTTGATCTAATGTGCCAACATCAACTCAAGATGACTCCCACCAAGTCATTCCTGGGAGTCTCTAGTAAGAAATTCCTCGGATTCGTTATTACCTCTATGGGTATACACGTTGATCCCGAAAAATTTAAAGCCATTCAAGAGATGCGTCCTCCACGCAACCTAAAAGAGCTACGAGGATTCCAGGGATGGCTTGCATATATCAGAAGATTTATCTCAAACCTTCTGGATGCTGCAGACCGTTCACTCAATTGATGAAGAAATATGTGTCTTTCGTTTGAACTGACGAATGCCAGCAAGTATTTGAAGACATAAAGTGGTATTTGATGAACCCTCCAGTCCTAGTTTCTCCAAACATATGAATACCTTTCCTGATGTATGTTCGAGCAATGGATCACTCTCTGGGTTCCCACTTAACCCAGAATAACAAGGAAGGCCATGAGCAAGCAATTTATTATCTTAGTCACACAATGATCGGTGCTGAAGGTATAGCCCGGTGGAAAAATAATGCTTGGCCCTGATGTTTGCCGTCCAGAAAATGCGTCATTATATCATGGGCCAGACCATTCATGTCATCTCTAGAGTCAATCCTCTACGAGTTTTGATGAAGAAGCCTAGTATACTCAATTCCAGACTAACTACATAGGCTATATTGTTAGCACAATATGACATGGTCTATGCCCCACAAAAGTCTGTTAAGGGTCAAGCCTTAACTGACTTCTTGGCTGCTCATCCAATCCCTGAGACTTCTAAACTCTATGATGAAATTTTTGATGAAACTCTGGAATCTAACATGACTTCAGAAGGAATACTTGCTTGACGTCTATTCTTTGATGCTACATCCAGAATCGGACCCAATGGTATCATTGCACTGGAGTTGGGATCGTTCTCGTATCTCCCGAAGGACTAGCCATTCAAAGAGCCTACTCTCTGTATGAGCTATGTTCCAACAATGTTGCTGAATACAATGCTTTACTCACCGGTCTCCAATTAGCTAAACAGCTGGATATCGACTATCTTAAAGTATACAAAAACTCTAAGCTGATTGTTAACCAGGTTAGAGGCATGTATGAAATTCGACACCAAGATCTCATCCTATATCAGAAAGCAGCAGTCAAACTGGCTGCATCATTCAAAGGTTTCTTTATTTAACATGTACGCCGAGCGTGCAATACAGAAGCCGATGCACTTGCTAATTTAGCAGCAGTATTAGCAGTTCCAATGAAGCGACAACAGTTAATCATCATCATTAATCGAAAATTATTCTGCATCGAGAATAATCTGAATATTGAATTCAGTAATTCAGTTAAAGTTTGCACTACTATCAAAGACTGGAGAGCTCCTTTCATCAACTTCGGTGTACATAACACCTTACCCGAAGATTCTAAGAAGCAACGACAATCCTTCGTCGGTCGCTTCGATTCTATTACAATCACGCCTCCAAAACACTCTATCGGCTGCCATTTGATGGAATGCTTCTATGCTGTCTTACGTGAGATGAAGCAAAGCAGATAATACGTAAAGCTTATGACGGTGTCTGTGGTGCACATAAGCCTGGTCCTAAGCTTCAAGATCGGATCCGACGTATGGGATACTATTGGCCCACTATGGCGACTGATGCGATTGTGTATGCGAGAAAATGCCGAGCCTGTCAAATCCATATATATTTTATCCATCAACCGTCAGAGTTCTTACATCCCACAGCAGTGTCTTGGCCTTTTGAAGCCTGGGGCATGGATGTCATCGGTACTATCAATCCGTCCTCATCTCGTGGACATCGATTTATCTTAGCTATAATTGACTACTTCTCAAAATGGACAGAAGCTATACCCTTAGCAGAAGTCAAGACAAACAATGTTATCAGCTTCATTAGGCATTATGTAATCTATCGATTCGGTGTTCCTCGATGAATCATCCATGACAACGGACCTCAATTTGTCAGTCAAAAATTCACTTGATTCTGTGATGACAATCAAATCAACAATGTTGCTTCGACGGCTTATAATCCCGTAGCTAACCATTTAGCTGAAGCATTCAACAAAACAATCATCAAGTTTCTCAAAAAGTTCATTTCTACCAATAAATGAAACTGGAGCAAAAAGCTTGGGGAATGTCCATGGACATACCGTACCATCATACGTACTCTAACTAACTGTACACCTTTCTCTTCGGTGTATGGATGTGAAGCTGTTTTGCTATTGGAAATTCAAATTCGTTTCTAAGGATAGCTATTGCCAATGAACTTACAGTAGAAAACAATGATCGTCTTCGACTTCAGGAGCTTGAAGCACTCGACGAGAAGCGGTTACTAGCTCAACAACACATTGAGTTATACCAAGCCCGTATCTCGAAAGCCTTCAACCGTAAAGTTAAAGTATGAGCATTTCAAAAAGGTGAGCTAGTCCTTACTGTCAGATGACCTGTAACTATGACGTATATGAGCAAGGGCAATTTTGAGCCAAAGTGGAAAGGTCCCTACGTTGTAAGCAAAGTTTTATCAAATGGAGCTTATCAACTAACCGAGATGGATGGCCGAATCGCTATGATGCCTATCAACGATAAATTCCTGAAGAAATATCATGTTTGAAAATTTGTACCATGTTTCCTAACAAATATTGTACATATGCCAGATCTTCGTGTTATTATCTTTTATTTACTCATTCGTAAATAAAACCATAGATAATTAATCCTCAAAAAATCCCAAGTAGAGTTTACCCAGATTTTATGATACATCCTCAAAGGATTAACCCATGATATCTACTACATCATCGCAAGCATCATCTTTTGATAACTAGTCGTTTTAAAAGATATCATATTCTTGAGTCTCAATTGGTTTAAGAATAATCAACAGATATACAAATTCACGTCCACATTACCTCTGAATTCTACTATCTGCATCAACGACTCGCCACTGATAAATATTATTTCAAAATGACAACATTAGAACAAATGAGCAATCAAAAGTTTCTTTATTTCCTTCTCCATAAAAAGGAGTGAAGGACTATATCAAAGCAAGAAAGATATTTTTATTTATTTGCTCGAGGATTGCCATGCTAGGGCAGGTACCACTCCCTCAACCATCGTGCATAGGAAGGCCCCAACTGATTAAGGTCATCCATAGGAGCTGGGTGATTGGAGCTCCCGGTGGCACTGCCTTCTGAAGCCGGCTCTTCCTTTACGGGAACTTCGACTTTAGGAATTATTTCTTTCTTAATAGTCACCGATTCCTCTTTGATGAAAGGAGATAACACTTCCTCCTTGACGACGACATCAGCTTTTGGCGTCATCATAGACGCTGCAGAAAGGCAAAATGAAACAAAAGTTGGAATCATGAAAGATTATTCTTACAAAAATTAAGTGATTTTAACTCTGCACAAATCTCACAATAGTAGAGTGCTAGTCTCTAAATAGCGCATACAGTATGGCAGTTCTTAATTTGTGCATGTATTATGGCAGTTCTAATTCGTGCGACAGTTTCTGTGCGTGAATTGATAAATTGTGCATAGTGTGGCGCACTTCGAGTAAACAAAGGGCGCACGTATTTAACCAATACTCTAACAGAGGTAGTTTATGTTAGAAATAGTGTGGCGCCAATCGACACTCTGAAAGAGGTGATTGATACTGGCTTAGTTCGCGCCAACATTCGGATGGCGCCAACTCTCGAATCGGTGCCAGTTGCACTGCTCATCATCCCGACTTGTTTCTCACCTTCGAAAGCGGGGTTGGCCTCGTCGTCTGTCACTCCCGTTTCCTGTTATACAAATTTTTAGTATATGTTTACGAATTTCTGACCCATACTTTGACTTTTCTTGCCTAGCCTAGTCTTGGTTTAATCTTGGCTTGGTTTATTTTGGTTTAGCTTGGCTTGGCTTGGTTTAGTTTGGGTTGAGATGGAGAGGCTTGGTATATAAGCCAACTCCACTCTCTCTCCTCCATAACTCTTTTATTTACTACTTCTACTTCTCCATTACTCCTCCCACCCACCAAAGAAACCCTAGACAAGTGCAATCTTGCTTCATGATGGATCTCCCATTTTATTTTTCTATTCTCTTCTCCACTTGATTCTAAGCCTCTTTAGAACTTGGCATTTTCGGTTTTGATGGATGAATTTTTGTAGATCTAAGTTTTGATCTTTTCTTGTTTTTCTTGGTTTTGATCTATTAAAGTTTGGTATTTCTTGAAAACCAGTCATTCCAGGCTGTAGGAAATCTCGTTCTATGCAGTTTAGATCCTTGGAAGTCTCAATTCAGACTTGTTTTGAGCAAGTTATGGCATTTTAAAGTTTTTGGGTTCCATGGGTTCTTCCTTGCTGTTGGGAGAAGAAGAACAGTGTCGGGGGCAACCTGATCTAGCGCAGCCTAGCCCAGTGCCCTGTGGCTCTGGCAAAACCAGTCAGGCGCAACCTGATCTAGCGTACCCCAGTCAGGCGTAACCTGATCTGGCGTACCCCAGTCAGGCGCATCCTGACCTGGCGCAACCTGATCTGGCGCATCCTGACCTGGCGCAACCTGATCTGGCGCCCCCCAGTCAGGTGCAACCTGACCTGGCGCCCCCCACTCAGGTATAACTTGATCTAGCGCACCCCAGCCTGGCGAAACCTAACTTAGACGCCCCCTGTCCCCCTTGGCACCACATGTCATTTCTCTGGCGTAACTTGACCAGCGCCACTTGTTGCCATGATACTTCTTGCCCCTTGCCCTCATGTATGTTCTCCTAGTTCTGGCTGTATATTCATGTGATCTTGCATGTGACTTGTAATTGACCTATCTTGTGACGAACCGACTCGATAACTTGTTGAGCATAACATGACTTGCCTGTATTGATCTTGACATGAGCACGACTTGACATGAACACGGCATGATAATCTTGATAGTGGCCTGTCGAGGCACACTTTTGGCAAGCACTCTTGACATGATAAGTAACTTGATAAGTCATAAAAAATCTTGATAGTGGCCCGTCGAGGCATACGTCTGACAAGTAATCTTGACAAGTAACAAGTAACCTGACATGATAATTTTGAAATGCTGTTGCGACAGCTACCCTGACTTGCTAAGTAACACTTGTCTTGACACCGTGGTTGATTCTCTTAATTGTGTCTGTACAAACTGCCTGTCTCGTCTTACATCATGTCTACGACATGGATTCCTGGTTACCACGGTCAGGGATTCATAATGAATATGACTAGGTTAATGACTAGATTGATCAAGTAGTTCATATAGAGAGTTTTTCCTAGTTACAGGTGATCCCGTTATCCCAGCCACACCTGAATGGACTAGTAGCCTGCCGACAAGTAGGGCATATTTCCAGTCCACTGTCATGTAGGGCACTTCTTAAAATCATAAGTACTATAGCACACTGCTATGTGTTGCACTCCAAGTCACCTAATAATTCTCTAAACTCTTGATAACTCTAAAAAACCTCGCCTGGATAACCTGGATAGCTACAGAGCTTGTGACACGGGAATATCTCAAATGCATCTTGTAGTAAATAGGCTTGTAATAACCCTAGTTAGTTAAAGTATCAAGCCATACTCATTGCTTGGCCGTGATTGATAGATGGAGTCCAGTCTAGTCTTGTTTAGACAGTACCAGTCTATGATTACTTCAGTATATTGCTGTATATGCTTTACTCTTGTCAATAAATGATTGGAGACTAAGCTATATTCAGGTGAAGGGTTACAACCCCGGTCCTTGTTTGGTTTACGGGTTATAACATGGTTACCAGAATAGTCCTTTAGTTATCTTATCGTTTATGATCCTGTTTTCTCTAACTCATGTCTTTCGTTATCATTTATGTCTCATGTGCTAATATGCTGGTTTTAGTTCTTAAATGAAGCCTCCCTTATGGCACTTGCTCTTTCTGGGGTCTGACCCAGCTGGTTTTGTATGGCCAGATTTTAGAGTGATATCCGAGGATCTTTCTGCTTATCAGCCAATTGGTGAACACCAGACGTAATCCTGGTAACGATTGGGTTTCTTATTTTGCTCTCCCACTCTATTGTAAAAATTATTCTTTTGAGGCATTTAGCCGCCGGGCAATTGTTAGCTCGTGTTAAAACTTATATTCTGTCTACCTCAGGGCTGTAACATGATTGATAAATCCTAGGGTTGATCATGTATGACCTTAACTCTTGCTAATCTTCGTATTTTGTATGACTAGCTTCATGATCATCTGAATATGTAATGTTTGGGATGCCTTACCTTGTATGTCTGATGATCTAATATCTTGTAACATTTATTTGCTTGCTTGAGATTGAGACACTAGGCTTGTTCTTGACCATAAGAGAATGTTGGCTTGTAGTTAAACCCTCATGCATCTAGAAAGCCATGACCGTATTATGTGGTGGGTTGCACTTTAATGTACATTGCTGGCTGTGTCTGTCCCCTCCTCTCCAGTATTCTGGTTCTGGGGCGTGACACGGTTTAAGTGGTGGCCCATACAGGTCTTGTAAATCAAGATGTGTGGAGTTTTTACCGAATAGTTGTCTCAATTAACACTCGTCCTTGATCTCTACTCGTGTCTTCTAATCTTCCTGAATCTTGACCTGATCACATGTTTATATCTGCGATCTATCTTGGTCCTTCATTATTGTTCCTCATGTCATTTCTCCAATGGCATTGTTCCTGGTCCTAGCGATCAGCCCGACGGAGCACCTCCAGTGAACTAGCAACACCTGGGGACCAAGTCCAGCACTCAGGGGTAGTCTCTAGAGTCATGCCTTTCGGGGGTCAAGAGCCACTGGTTCATCCAGTCCAGCCTGCAGAGCCTGACTAGGGAGCCCTGATTGGTCTCATCCGAAAATTGCTTGCATCACAAGATCGTCGGGACGATGCCCTGCACCAGACAGTACAAGATGCTATGGGTAGAGTTGGTTATCAAGGGAACAATGCGACTAACAGTTTCAAGCGCCTGAACCCTTCTTTCTTTGACGGCAGTGAAGATGCGATTGCTGCTGATGCTTGGCTTCAGGATATAGAGGTTATTCTGGAGGCCAATAGAATTCCAGAGGATGAGAAGGTGGCCGTAGTGCGCCTCCAGTTATTGGACTTAGCCCGCAGCTGGTGGACGATACAAGCAGTTGGTTTGGTGACGCCTGTCTTATGGGCGATATTCAGTGACAAGTTCCAAGCGAAGTATTTTGATGCAGTAGCTCGGTATGATCTGTAGACCAGATTCAGCAATCTCAAGCAGATGGTAAGAACGGTCGATGGATATGCGGCCGAGTTTTCAAGGCTTAGTCTGTTTGCTCCTACCTTGGTTGCGACCGAATTTGACCAAGCCCAGCGGTTCCAGCAGGGGCTCCACCTAGAGATCATTCTAGCGGTAGAGCAGTTTGAGCATCAGACCTTTGATGCTATTTTACGAGCAGCTAGGAGGCATGAGTACACCTCCCAGAGGATAGTAGACCGAGTAGGGGGCCGAAACAGGTCTCATGGTCAGTTGTCTCAATCGTCAGCACCATCCTCGGTAGTTAGGGCTTTGACTATTGGTGCGCTTAGAAGGGCGACCACAGTTTCTTCGGTTCAACACTCGACACTGACATACCCTCAGCAACAGAGGCAGAAGCAGTCTTCCACAATGGGCTGCACTCATTATAGGAAGCCTAGGCACGTGGTTTCAGAGTATTACAGGACACATGGGTTGTGCTTGGCTTGTGGGGCACCGGATCACAAAATTGGTTCCTGTCCGCATAGAGCCAGTTCAACTTCATCAACCCAAACCAGTCCATCGGTTAGGGCACCAGCACAAGTACAACAGCAGTACCAGCCTCCGAGGCCCTTGCCACCCCAGGCTCAAGCATTCCAACAGCAGAGGACTCAACAGTATGCTCAGGTCCAAGTTCAGAATAGGCAGAGAGGTCACTAGCAGAGGGGACCAGTGCCAAGAGGACAAGGTCAGGCTATGGCCTTGTTGGTAGAAGAAGAATTGGCATCAGGTGAGGTGGTGGCAGGTACCATTCTCGTCAACTCTTTTCCAGCATCAGTATTATTTCATTCGGGTGCATCGCACTCATTTATGTCCGTATGATTCATGACACGGTTGGGACTGGAGCCCGAGTCATTATCAGTAAGGCATAATATTCTTACTGGTAACAGTCTTATGGGAGTAGATAGAGTCTATTCCTCGTGTCGAATCGTAGTTAGCGGTAGAGAGTTTTCCGTTAGATTGATAGGATTTCCGATGGACGACTATGATGTAGTCCTAGAAATGGATTGGCTGAAGGATCAATATGCATGAATAGACTGCCATGCTGGCAGGATTAGTTTGGTATTCCTGAGAAGATAAATTTTTATTTTCGAGAGGCAAAGTAGAACATTCTCCACCAGTCTTGCGGATGGCGGTAGCAGCAGCAGTTCAGTTTTCCATAGTAGTAGAAGAATTTTCTGATGTATTTCCCAAAGAGCTCCCAGGCATGCCTCCACAGAGAGAGAGAGAGAGAGAGAGAGAGAGTTTACATGTCACTACCACATTTTAGCTTGAAGATATTTTGGTCATTTTGTGACTTTTAAATTATTTAGGATTTTGATTAATTTGTAAATTTTAGATTATTTTAATAATATTTAAATTGATATATTATGATTTTCGTCTTTTTTCATATTTTAATATTTTGGAAAAATTTTATATTTTTAATATTGTTTTTATTGGATTTGTTTAGTCGGGTTTGAGTTTCGTCTCGTTCCGACTTGTATTGTGACCCGGGTAGCTTAAACTCTAGATGGGACCCAATATTAAGTTAAGCATGGCCCATAAAACCCAACATTTAAGTTAGTTAGTTAGACTAATTTTTGTCATGTTAGAATGGTTAAGTTAGAGACTCAAAACTAGATCCTTTGACCCCAAACTTGAACCTAGTCTAGACTTAACCATATGAGACTAGAGAGGGACAATTAGGACATTTCCTATTAGCCCTGATGGACTCTTTATGGCACCCACCTTTAGGGGGAGAATGATTCATTTCATTCATTACAACCTTGCCTCTTTTATTTTCCTTTTGTTCTTCCCTAATTTTAGAGAGACTTTCCTTTGATTTGATCTCCAAATCAAATCATTCCTTCACCAAATCTTCCCTCAATCATTCCCATTCTCCAATTGTAGGGTGCTACCAAGGATTGGAAGAGAAGTGTAAGGAGGAGAGTCCACTTTGAGGGATCTTCGTATCAGAGCCGTGTCCTAAAGGATTTTATTGGGATTCCACTCCCAATAGGTAAAATCTATTCTCTAAATCGATTTCCTTTGCATATAAATTAGTTTTGAATTAGTAGGATCCATCCTCATGCATGTGTCCCCTTTAGATTCAAATTTGAGGCCATTTGGAGCTCTCTTGAGGATTTTAGTTGTGTCTTGTGTCCTACTTGATAGATCCCAAACTAGGACACCCCATGTGTATGTATGTATGATAATAGTCTCAATAGATATTTCAATTCAGTTTTAGAATGGTTAGAGAGTGGATTGATCTTAGTTAGGATGGTTAGAATGAGTTTCATTTGGATACCTATGTTGGTATCCAAGTATCTTGGCCTACATGTGTTTCTTTTGTCCAAAACAACTCAAATTCGTCATAATATTCATCCACGTTTTTATTAACCAAAGCAACTTAGAAATTTCATAACTTTTAGCTTAGAGCTCCGTTTAATCTCCCATTTTTTTAAAAGAAGCGTATCGAAGTTAGCTTTCCAAATATATATTTTAATAAGCCAAAATCGTTTCGGAACTTTTTGAAAAATTATTTGAGTGTCAGCAGTCCGAAAGACAAATGTGTTTCGATGTTTTCGCGAATCCGGGAGCTTCCGGACACGAAAATGCAATCCGTTTGAAGTTTCGGAAAGCTAACACGAAGGGCTACGACATACATTAATCCTATAATTTAGTGAAGGCCCAATTGGTACAATATTGGATTTAAGTGGAAGAGTGACTATACGACATAGACATTTTGTGTAACCTATGAGCCTATGTAGTATGGATATTAAATGAATATAGAGTATGTAATGCATGATATGTTAGATGAATGAAATGATATATATATATATATATATATATATATATATATATATATATATATGTAAAATATATATATATATATATATATATATATATATATATATATATATATGTAAAATATATATATATATATATATATATATATATATATATATATATATATATATATATATATATATATATATATATACATATATATATATATATGTATGATATGTATCCTCTTTACATTAATGTATATATATGGATGAATGCAAGCATGTAGGAATGCAATCAATGTAATGTATGTAAGAAATGCATAAATGCATGAATAAAAGAATGATATACAATGTATGCATGAAAGTATATAATGAATGCTGGATATGAATGCAAGGTATACATGTAATGATAGATATGAATGCATAATGTATACATAATGTAATACAATATATAATGATAGCATGTATGGTAATATAAAATATATGATGCAAGCATGTATATGTCCACTATTTTTTCTTTTTCTTACATTTTTCCTTCCCTTCCCTTTCCATTTCAGTTTTTTTCCCTTTTTTTTCCTCTTCTATTTTTACATGTTGTATACAATATATATAATGTATAGATGCATGTAAGTATGTAATGTGCATGAATAAATGCAAGTATGCATATATGATATGTATGTAGGCCTGCATGCAATGTATGTATGTATACATGATATGTATGTATGCATGTATGCAATATAAGCATGTATAAATGTATACATGTATTTTGTGTATCCATGTATGTATGTATGGATACATGAATCAAGTATGTATATAGTGATAACATGAATGAATGAACGTATAAATGCATGAATGAATGTCATATATGAATGAATGAATCATAGGTATAAGTAAAATATAATGCATTGTAATGAATGTTAACATATATAATGTATAAAAGTATGTGTAAATGTGCATGAATGTATATATCTATGTAACTATGTAAATATGCATGATGTAACATATGCCTATATATATATAAATATGTATGTAATGTGGATATGCATGTATGTATTTATATATAGTATCTATTTTATATTATGTATTATTGTGGTTCATATTGCCTTGTGATTGTGTGAGTGCTAGCCTAGGCTTGGTTAGGCCTAGTGAGACTTGTTAGACTTGTTTGAGCTAGGACTTGACCTAGTTGACCTAGTTTGACTAGTGTGGTTGACTAGAGTTGACCAAGTGTTGACTTTAGTCTAGTTTAACCTAGACAGCATGTAGATGCATTGTAGTGTCTTTTAGCAGTCTATTTTACTATTTTGGATATGTAGTGACTTGTACTGTTCTATAGGAGCCAGACACCACTCCTCGGACAGTATATTCTTTTTAGATATTCAGGATACCAGGCGAGTACATTCTCTGATCATTTTATAACTTGTTTATGATTGTATTTCCTGCTTTAGATTACTTTACTTAATGCTGACATGTTGGTAATACGGATTAGTACTATATGGATCCCTTCATGAGATGTTATACCCCTCGGGAGCATAAGATACTCATGTCTCGTGTGTTTCACTTACAACATGTATCTCATGCTTCTATTATCATGAATCTTCATGTATCAGCTTGTGATTACTGTACTCTCATGAATCACAGAGCCTTCACAAATCTATTCATGAATCACTCTTGAATCACCCTTTATGGGCCAGTAGTATAGTCATGAATCTTAACATAACTTGACTGGATCCTTGTGTATTGATTGGGGATAGGGAAGTAAAAACTGAGCATGTGAATAATTCTAAAGTAGTATAGTCATGAATCACCTCTTTAGTATAGTCATAAATCATCCTCCAGCTGTTCACATGTTCATCTTGTACTCTGAATCACTAGCACTGATTAGTTCTCTATTATATTGTATATATTTACTTACAGTATCTCTCTTTCATATCATGTTATTCTTTCAGTTTTATGTATCTTACTCTCTAGCAGGTTTATATTTCCTAACCTGTTATGATTTGTATGAGATGTATTGTGCTCGCTCCTGTCCTGACTGGACCTGTTGAAAATATTACAGAGGATGAGGACGAGGCGCTCTATACCACATATTACGGGACTACCCTAGAGGACTGCTGTGACCTGGACCAGCAGCAGGACCCCTTAGCAGTGGATGACACACCTTTAGTCTAGGATATTTTTTTATTGTTTTTACTCTATGGATTTCTGTATTTGAGATTTGAGATGTTATCTGGATTTGTAATAACTTAGACACTTAGAATACTATCTAGTTGTATCTCTGTGGATTCATTTCATTTCTTATCTATCTATCTATCTATCTATCTATCTATCTATTTATCTATCTATCTTATCATTTTCTGCGTTAGATGTGATTGAGACTATATTCTGCTATGTCACCTCCATTCGGAGTTTATATACTGTACATGTACATTATATTGTTAGATGATTGACCTAGGACATCGTTCTACCGTCGATACTGCGACGTAGGCTTGACGTACCCACTTCTCGTGCCCTTACTCTAGGGTGCGGGTCGTGACACGTTTTTAGTGGTGGTCCATGCAGGTCGAGTTTATGTAGTGGTATTCGAACTAGAGTATCACTACAGCCTGTATTAGGATTAGGATATATTTTTGAAGGTACTCAATCACAGTTAGGATTCCTTGAGAGATTCCTGGGATAACCCTTGAGAATCTTATTTAAACTTTAATTTGAAATTCTTTCCCTTGTTTGTTCCCTCTCACTCCTTGATTATTAAATTTGATTTTGATGGATCGTTGTTGATTTTGATTTTTCTATTGAGATGAATTTTATGGCCTGAGTTATGATATTTTTTGATAACATATGTTGACGGGAACAACATGAATGGTAAAACGTCTACTTGATTATGGAAACTGTAGTTTATCGCAGCCATATTAGCTGGCGTGGCGGAAACATAGAGACCTGACTTCGGATGTACGTATCTTGGTTATGAGATTTATAATTTCTTACAGCTATACTAGTCGGCATAGCGAGAATTCCAGACGACATGATTGTAGAGGTGCATACCCCAGTTATGGAATCTATCGTTTATCGCAGCCTTGCTTACTGGCATGGCGAGGACTCTGAGTAACATGATTTTGTACAGACGTATATGATTATCAGATTGTTTCTTGAGAAGGTTTTTAAACATATCATCTCTATCGTACCCTTCTGTTGTTATAAAATTGTATTCCATCATCAAATAACTTAGGAGTAGGGATATTTTAGTTTTATAAAGCTTATTCATATGTAGTTCTTTCATAGTGTGATGATATGATGACTTATAGAGTGTCTGTACCTTAGAGATGATAGTTAGCATTGGTATTAGAATAATAACCCATTGTAGATGATTCCCTTGTTATTTATAATATCGACCAGTTTTCATATAGGATGTTAGTATGCCTTACAGCCTTGATGACTTATTATTATTTTTCCCTTATCCTTTCCAGTAGGGCACCCATGACCAAAGCCTGTCCTTGAGTATAGTTATAGCTTCACTTGAGACTGAGAGGTCTATATATATAGATAGATTACAAATGATATTGGCATATAGGATATGGGTTTAGTTGGTATCTATAGGTCATTGTTGTATAGGGTATTGATATGTTGTTTAGCCTATATTTGGCCCAGTTTTCTATTTCAGTTGAGTTCTCTTTGTGTTGAGTTAAGTCATGTTTGATTAACCTTTATAGGTAGTGTGCAGACCCTTCATTAGATACCCTATTCCATTGGTTCATACTTGTACAAGTTGTTCACGGCACTCAATATTTCATTACCTACCATATTGTATCATATAATTCACTGGACCATTGTTCAGACTCCAATTATTGACTCACCAATATAACCATCAATCCCTTATCATATTCTGCATATCTGGAGAGTTAGTATCATACATATTAGAGGTCTGCACTCATCCTTACCTTCTGGACATGGTGACATATTGTATCTCTTAGTATTTTACCTTACTTGATAGCCTTGCAATACCCTTCATTATAACCTGCAGTACCTGTCCTATAGTGGAGTCTAAACCTTTTTGGGCATGGTTGATCAGTCCATTTAGGACAGTTGTATACATTGGGGATATAATGTGGGTTGTTAATAAGAGTTCTCCCTTGATCATTTGTTTTGTCCCTCTTACATTCTTATATACAGATGATACCTGTTTAGCCCATATGTCCAGATACATGTCCAAACCTTTCCCTTTCATTGATGGTTCAGTCTTTCAAAAGCCTCTACCTGAGCATTAGTTTATTTTTCATATGTATGTGTCCTACCTATCATTGTCCTACATATGGTTGTTCTGCATCTTCATGTGCAGCTATGCTACACCACTGTTCTGTCCCAACACACCCTACAGTATCTGACCCCTTCATTGGAGTGATAGGCATGTGGTAGGGAGTGGGTGTTATCAGACTTGAATAGAGTTGGGGTGATGAGAGTTAAATATATATAGCTTGTATATATGTAATGTATTTTGATTTGGTATGTAGCCTGCACTCATTTGCAGTATACTGCCTATTGCATTTCCTGCACACCAGTTTGGTTCACTTCTTTCAGACCACTGTCCTGCATGTAGTTTAGTAGGTGTTCACTCCAGATAGAGAGGAGAGGCCAGGTTTAATCTAAAGGCATGTTTCAGCTACCTTGTAGGTTCCTTTCACTTTAACTTTACTAGTGGACCCTAATGTCCTGTCCTTTTGCTTATAATTTCAGTCTCCTTAGCATCATTCCCTTTTGCCTACATTGATGATTCAGACCATTCATCCTTAGCCTAATTTCCAAGCATTTGTACAGTCCCTTATAAGTTTAGTCTACTTTAACCCTTTGATGATCAGTTATATATATATATATATATATATATATATATATATATATATATATATATATATATATATATATATGTGATGGGTTGTTGTTCTTGAGCTTATGTATATGTGGTATTGGGATATATAAAAATATATATATATATAGATGATATACTTAGGATATATGTGATGGGTTGTTGTTCTTGAGCTTATGTATATGTGGTATTGGGATTTGTGTGCTTAGCTTATAGGTATTTAGTTATGGGTGACTTGATAGGGTTGGGAAGTTAAGAGTTAGTCTATTATAGGATTTTTCCTTGTGCTAATTCTAGTTGCCAACACTTAGATAGCTAGCATAGGTAATATCCTAAGAAGTTGACCATTTGTTGACCAAGTACTTGGATGTTGACAAATTGACTAGTTGATGACCAATAGTTGACCATTGACTATGTTTGACTTAGTTTGACTGGAGATAGGATTAGAAGTAGGTTGTTGTTGTGTTTTTTGATCATGTTTGATTATTTCGTAACTTGAGACCTTGTTTGTGTTAGGTTGGAAACATGGTTTTCTGAGGATATCTCCGACTCGTGGTACCATACATTTTGGTGGAGGTGGAAAGCTTAGCCCGCGCTTCATCGGACCCTTCGTGATCAGCGGAAGAGTCGATGACGTGGCATACAGGCTAGACTTGCCACCTGTACTAGTGGGTGTCCACAACGTATTCTACGTATCACAGTTGAGACGGTATGTGGCTGACCCTAGCCATGTACTTGACCATTCGGCGATTGAGGTGGGACCTACTCTCAGTTATCCAGAGCGGCCAGTGGAGATTCTGGATCGACGAGAGAAGGTACTGAGAAACCAGGTGATACCCTTGGTTCGCGTCGCATTGAGGCATCATTCTCCAGGAGAGTGTACCTGGGAGCGGAAGGATGAGATGCGCGAGCGATATCCATATCTTTTTGGACCTTGGGGTATGATTGTCTATCCTTCTCATCAGTTTAGTTCCGTCTTTTAATTTCGTGGACAAAATTATTTTAAGGAGGGTAGATTTGTCACTACCACATTTTAGCATGAAGGTATTTTGGTCATTTTGTGACTTTTGAATTATTTAGGATTTCGATTACTTGGTAAATTTTAGATTATTTTAATAATATTTAAATTGATGTATTATGATTTTGGTCATTTTTCATATTTTAATATTTTGGGAAAATTTTATATTTTTAATATTGTTTTTATTGGATTTGTTTAGTCGGATTTGAGTTTCGTCTCGTTCCGACTTGTATTGTGACCCGGGTAGCTTAAACTCTAGATGGGATCCAGTATTAAGTTAAGCATGGCCCACAAAACCCAACATTTAAGTTAGTTAGTTAGACTAATTTTTATCATGTTAGAATGGTTAAGTTAGAGACTCAAAACTAGATCCTTTGACCCCAAACTTGAACCTAGTCTAGACTTAACCATATGAGACTAGAGAGGGGCAATTAGGACATTTTCTATTAGCCCTAATGGACTCTTTATGGCAGCCACCTTTAGGGGAGAATGATTCATTTCATTCATTACAATCTTGCCTCTTTTATTTTTCTTTTGTTCTTTCCTAATTTTAGAGAGCCTTCCCTTTGATTTGATCTCCAAATCAAATCATTTCTTCACCAAATCTTCCCTCAATCATTCCCATTATCCAAGGGAAGGGTGCTACCAAGGATTGGAAGAGAAGTGCAAGGAGGCGTGTCCACTTTGAGGGATCTTCGTATCGGAGCCGTGTCCTAAAGGAGTTTATTGGGATTCCACTCCCAATAGGTAAAATCCATCCTCTAAATCAATTTTCTTTGCATATAAATTAGTTTTGAATCCATCCTCATGCATGTGTCCCCTTTAGATTCAAATTTGAGGCCATTTGGAGCTCTCTTGAAGATTTTAGATATTTGTCTTGTGTCCTACTTGATAGATCCCAAATTAGGACACCCCATGTGTATGTATGTATGATAATAGTTTAAATAGATATTTCAATTCAGTTTTAGAATGGTTAGAGAGTGGATTGATCTTAGTTAGGATGGTTAGAATGAGTTTCATTTGGATACCTATGTTGGTATCCAAGTATCTTCGCCTACATGTGTTTCTTTTGTCCAAAACAACTCAAATTCGTCATAATATTCATCCGCGTTTTTATTAACTAAAGCAACTTAGAAATGTCATAACTTTTAGCTTAGAACTCCGTTTAATCTCAATTATTTTAAAAGAAGCGTATCGAAGTTAGCTTTCCAAATATATATTTTAATAAGCCAAAATCGTTCTGGAACTTTTTGTAAAATTATTTGAGTGTCAGCTGTCCGAAAGACAAACGCGTTTCGGTGTTTTCGCGATTCCGGGAGCTTCCGGACACGAAAATTCGATCCATTTGAAGTTTCGGAAAGCTAACACGAAGGGATACGACATACTTTAATCCTAAAATTTAGTGAAGGCCCAATTGGTACAATATTGGTTTTAAGTATAAGAGTGACTATACGACATAGACATTTTGTGTAACCTATGAGCCTATGTAGTATGGATATTAAATGAATGTAGAGTGTGTAATGCATGATATGTTAGATGAATGAAATGATATTTATATATGATATGTATCCTCTTTACATTAATGTATATATATGGTTGAATGCAAGCATGTAGGAATGCAATCAATGTAATGTATGTAAGCAATGCATAAATGCATGAATAAAAGAATGATATACAATATATACATGAAAGTATATAATAAATGCTAGATATGAATGCAAGGTATACATGTAATGATAGATATGAATGCATAATGTATACATAATGTAATACAATATATAATGATAGCATGCATGGTAATGTAAAATATATGATGCAAGCATGTATATGTCCACTGTTTTTTTCTTTTTCTTACATTTTTCCTTCCCTTCCCTTTCCATTTCAGTTTTTTCCCTTTTTTTCCTCTTCTATTTTTACATATTGTATACAATATATATAATGTATAGATGCATGTAAGTATGTAATGTGCATGAATGAATGCAAGTATGCATATATGATATGTATGTAGGCATGTATACAATGTCTGTATGTATACATGATATGTATGTATGCATGTTTACAATATAAGCATGTATGAATGTATACATGTATGTTATGTATCCATGTATGTATGTGTGGATACATGAATCAAGTATGTATATAGTGATAACATGAATGAATGAATGTATAAATGCATGAATGAATGTCATATATGAATGAATGAATGAATCAAAGGTATAAGTAAAATATAATGCATTGTAATGAATGTTAACATATATAATGTATAAAAGTATGTATGTAAATGTGCATGAATGTATATAGCTATGTAACTATGTAAATATGCATGATGTAACATATGCCTATATATATAAATATGTATGTAATATGGATATGCTTGTATGTATTTATATGTAGTATCTATTTTATATTATGTATTATTGTGGTTCATATTGCCTTGTGATTGTGTGAGTGCTAGCCTAGGCTTGGTTAGGCCTTGTGAGGCTTGTTTGGGCTAGGACTTGACCTAGTTGACCTAGTTTGACTAGTATGGTTGACTAGTGTTGACCAAGTGTTGACTGTAGTCTAGTTTGACCTAGACAGCATGTAGATGCATTATAGTGACTTGTAGCAGTCTATTTTACTATTTTGGACATGTAGTGACTTGTACTGTTCTATAGGAGCCAGACACCATTCCTCGGACAGTATATTCTCTTCAGATATTCAGGATACCAGGCGAGTACATTCTCTGATCATTTCATATCTTGTTTATGATTATATTTCCTGCTTTAGAATACTTTACTTGATGCTGACACGTTGGTAACACGGATTAGTACTATATGGATCCCTTCATGAGATGTTATCCCCCTCAGGAGTATCAGATACTCATGTCTCGTGTGTTTCACTTACATCATGTATCTCATGCTTCTATTATCATGAATCTTCATGTATCAGCTTGTGATTCCTGTACTCTCATGAATCACAGAGCCTTCACGAATCTATTCATGAATCACTCTTGAATCACCCTTTATGGGCCAGTAGTATAGTAATGAATCTTAATGTAACTTAACTGGATCCTTGTGTATTGATTGGGGATAGGGGAGTAGAAACTGAGCATGTGAATAATTCCAAAGTAGTATAGTCATGAATCACCTCTTTAGTATAGTCATAAATCACCCTCCAACTGTTCACATGTTCATCTTGTACTCTGAATCACTAGCACTGATTAGTTCTCTATTATATTGTAGATATTTACTTACAGTCTCTCTCTTTCGTATCATGTTGTTCTTTCAGTTTCATGTATCTTACTCTCTAGCATGTTTATATTTTCTAACCTGTTATGATTTATATGAGATGTATTGTGATCGCTCATGTCCTGACTGGACCTGTTGAAAATATTACAGAGGATGAGGACGAGGCGATCTGTACCACATATTACGGGACTAGCCTAGAAGACTGCTGTGACCTGGACCAGCAGCAGGATCCCATAGCAGTGGATGACACACCTTTAGTCTAGGATGTTCTTTCATTGTATTTACTCTATAGATTACTGTATTTGAGATTTGAGATGTTATCTGGATTTGTGATATCTTAGACACTTAGAATACTATCTGGTTGTATCTTTGTGGATTCATTTCATTTCTTATCTATCTATCTATCTTATCATTTTCTGCCTTAGATGTGATTGAGATTGTATTCTGCTATGTCACCACCATTCGGAGTGTATATACTGTACAGGTACCTTATATTGTTAGATAATTGACCTAGGACAGCGTTCTATTGTCGATACTGCGGCGTAGGCTGGACGTACCCACTTCTCGTGCCCTTACTCTAGGGTGCGGGTCGTGACATTACCATTGATTTGATTCCAGGGACGGCACCAGTATCAAAGAGAGTCTACAGAATGGCACCATCAGAGTTGGAGATCCCGTACAAGATGATTGAAGAACTTAGGACCAAAGGATTTATTCGTGCTAGTGGATCGCCTTGGGGAGCCCCGATGCTTCTTGTGAAGTAGAAGGATGGTACGTCAAGATTATGTTTGATTATCGTACCTTTAATTCTGTAACAATCAAGAACAGATATCCCTTGCCTAGGATAGATGATTTATTTGATCAACTTAGTGGAGCGGTAGTATTCTCAAAGATTGACTTGCGGTCAAGGTACCATCAGATCAGGGTTAGAGAACAAGATATCCCGAAGACAACATTCAGATCGAGGTATGGACATTGGGAGTTCCTTGTTATGCCATTCGGAGCGACCAATGCGCTATAGGTATTCATGGATCTCATGAATCGCATTTTCATCCCATATTTGGATCAGTTTGTGATAGTTTTTATAGCAAGAATGAAGCAGAGCATGAGCAACATCTCCTAGTAGTTCTTCAGATTCTCAGAGAGCACCAGTTGTACGCGAAGTTCAGCAAATACGAGTTTTGGCTTGATCGTATTTCGTACTTAGGTCATATCATCACCAGAGGTGGAGTGGAAGTGGACCCCCAGAAGATAGTAGCCATAGAGACATGGCCAGTACCTAGGACCGTAGCAGAGGTTCACAGTTTCCTAGGATTGGTGTAAAACCCCTCAAAAATTTAAAGGAATATTTGAATTTAATTATTTTGGATTTTATTTAATTCTAATTTATTTTTATCTTATTTATATTACGTAAAAGGACTATAGTCATAGTTGAGTTTGAATATGCAAGACGACTAGAAAGTATGGCATGCCTAGCGTAGTCGGGTGCTTTAAATAGCATGCTGCCATGTTAGGATTGCCATGGTCATACTGTAGTCTCTTGCATGTTAACCATTCAAATTATGGCACAAGTTATATTCTTTCATTTAATTAATTAGTTAAGAAAGCCTTTATGCCTTTTTAGGAGACCCGGTTGCACCAAACCTTCCCAAACCTCTTCCAAGACAAACCCAACCCTATGTAGGCATGTTGGGCATTAATAAATATTAATAATTACATATATTTGTATTTAATTCAGATTTGGATTGAATTCCATAGATAGAATTAGTTAGTTCTATATTAGGAAAGATCTTTTTAAATCCTCAATCCAATCAATTAGCCAACTCACCAAACAACCAAATCATGCCATAGTGGACCCCCACCATAGATTTCGGCCAAGCAACCCCCCTATGGCCGAACACCCCATAGAAAAAGGATTCCCACTCCTTTTCATACATGCAACCCAATAAAGCCCATATATATACATCAACTTAGCCCAAACCCTAACCCTAACTTAATTCCTCCTTCCTTTCCACCTCTATAGCCGACCACCCCTTTCCCTCTCCATATTTTCGGTAGCACTTCTCCCCCCATAGCCTCCATACATCATCTCCTCCATTGTACATCTCTCCATCCTTCACAAAAACTCATCTCCTCCACCATACATCCATCCAGCCCCTCAAAACAAACCCTAAAAACTCCATATTCTCCATCCAACCATCTATAGCCATTGCCAACTCTTCCATACTCACCAAAAGAGGATTTGCAAGCAAGGATAGCAAGAAGGGTTGGAGCTTTGGCGAGGAGAAGTCGTCACAACCTCTCTAGCAAGGACCTTTGGTAAGAAATTCTAATCTTTCCATCTCAAACCCTTACTAAATTTTTGTAGAAAATATGTTATTAAATCTGTAGAAATTATATTTTGATAAATTTTGTTATTTATAATCATCCACAAAGGTTTCATGAAATATAGGCGTAATATTCATGTTTCGATAGGATCAAAATTAACCCCATTGTGAAGGAACTATGAGTTATTGGTGCCTATTCTCGAAACTAAATTTTATGTGTGTTTATATACATAAATTAGGATTTTTACGTATTTTTCCACGATTTTAGCAACTCAAATATGGTCGAGAAAATTGTAGGTCAAAACTATCTAATTTCGGGTAATCGGCTGACCTAGAATGTCCCAAACTTGTAGTGTAACTCAACCCTTGTACCTCTTATAATATTCTGTGAAATAAATTATTTTATAGCTGTTTAAAATATATTTTTGGTTATTTTAGCAATTTTGATTCATTAACTATGTTCCGGGCGAGTTTCGGGTAGACTAGCTGACTTAGTAATCAACCAGTCATAAATGTCTATATAAATATTAATTCTAGAATTTCAGAGATAAATATGTAGAAAATTAGTTTAAATATTATTTTTATAATTTTTATATAATTTTTAAGTATGTTATTGAAGTAGGGACATAACCGACTAATTAAAAGTTAGAAACCCTAAAACTGTGTTTCGATGTCTCGTGGAACCTGTATGTGATTGTATGGATCTAAATGGTTCCATGAGTGATAGAATATAATTTTAACACATTACTTTGACTAATTAAACCGTATCGTAAGTTTCGTAAGTAGTGACTTAATCTAGTTAATTAATTATCTAGAAGCGTCGGGTTCCGGAGGCGTGGACGCGGGAGCGGCATTTCATATTTACAGCACGGAATCAGGCATGATACCTTGCCACCTTTCTCTGTGATTTACATATTCTTATTTTCAGTTGTTACTTTCAGCATTCTTTTTTGGAGTTATTATAAAACTGTGCGTCCAAGTCACACTTGGGTGCAAGCGACTCTATCGGTCGTTTTTTTGCTTTTATTTATTCCCTTGCATTGACTTAGTCTAGTGACCACCAATGTTGATGAGGTATTGATATATCTCATACGACCTTGACACTTGCTTTATCCCATGTTGTGAGTCACATGTAGGACACGTAACTGCGTAGTCGGCTGACCACTGATACGTATGGAGCGTGCGACGGATATGAGTAACTGCCAATAGAATTGCATGTTAGAAGACTTGGCGGTTACTAGAGGTTCATATCAATCATGAAGATGATGATACTAGGCATTGAATGGGGAGAGCAATACCTGACGTGTGGGCTTCTTTGCACTTCCCTGATTACCTGTGCGCTCCTCCGGAGACGCAGGTCCCAGGTGCCTTCTAACGCTTTCCAGAGCGTTATGGACGTAGCCCCTTGCACATGATGCCCTCTGACGATCTTCGGACATTATGGACGTAGGCCCATGGTGCCCTTTACGAAAACTATGCTGATTCCATCTACAGCCAGGGCTCATGCGTCGAAGGATTGTTTCTTAAAACTGCATATTCACAGTAGACTGGTCAGGAACCCGATTGCATGCATCCTTTCTTTTCTAATATATTATCATGGTTTATATGGCATGGTGTTTTCTTGTATCTTGCTACGTCCCTCTGAGGACCTGGTTATCTCTCCAGGTGTGTACTTTGTGACTTTTGTAGGGGTTCTAGCCAAGGCCGTGATCTTCTCCATTTCTTCGGGGATGATTGCTCTTGGTTCGTCTTGCCATTTTATCGATAATTTCTTTGTATATTTTTTTTCATTCAAAATGGTTGGTAGTGGATTTGTCTCCGTCCAACTACATATATAAGTGACAAATTCTTGTGTTGATTATAATATTATTCTTTATTGTTGTGGATGAGATTTAGTTATCATGGTTTTACTGCATTTTATAGCTTATGTATATGTACGAGGTTCCATACATTGGAGTATACTTCGTATGTATGCAGCTGGCATGTCTACGTACTTAGTTCTAAGTATTTTGGGACTGAGACGCTACATGTTTTTGTGGTGGCCCATACAGGTCGAGTTTATCACTTCGATACGTTAATGTGCCGATGTGAGCCTGCATATAGGATTAGAAGTCCAAAATCTCGTCCACATACTTGATCTCCTCCTTGATTCCAATTTCGAACTCTCGTCCGACTACCTTGATTTCCTTCAGCTTGATTGCCTTCCACTTTAAACTCATCTTTTTCCATCATGCTGGATAGAGAGGTTAGGAAAATAACTCATACGAGTATACGTGTTATATTTCTAAGTTACCCCGTTAGTTGACTTATAAGGTGGGTAGTATGCCTCACGCCCTATCACCCCTTGTTCTTATAATCCATTAATGAAGTATAACTGGGTGGCACTGAATATATGCTAGCGTAGGAAGATATGTTTGCCTAGAATATAGAGTTTTAGTAGCCTATACTCCATTGGTCAACCACGGCCTGATACAAGAGACAGTAGGACTACTGTATAAGCAGGAGCACCAAACAAGACTTAGATCCTTGGAAAACTTGAGCTATTTATTACTACTTTCAAAAATATCTTCCGTACTATTACTTTGTAATATCATAAATAATGTTGCTATTTATATCCTAGTTTTGTAAGCTTATTCTTTATCGAGCTTGTTCAGGACATATGTATACTGGGGACACCCACTAACATATTATCTAATCAAAAGCAATGTATTATGGTCTGATCAACCTTTGATGCATCTTGTTCTCTTTTCATTTGTTTATCCCATGTGGATTGAGATATCGAGGTATCTAAGATCTCATTCACGACTGCATTGACAATTCCTCTTGAATTATACATTCGTCTTTGAATCACGTAATTGTATTCGATGACATCTTTCTTGAACTCCTTATTGCTTTTGTCTATCACTGATTGGAAAGACGAACGCTTGTATTTGATAGATAGATACAGAGTATCCCTATGGACATGATAGTTGTATACACAAGTGTAGCTACCATCGGCCAGCCATATGACTACCACCTTGCCTTGAGATTACTCGTTCTTCCCTCGACCCTGAAAATAATATCTTGACCTTCTAGTCATTTGAATTTGAGAATGATTAGGATCTTATCCTTGGTCAAAACACCAACCTAAGAGACTAACTATTCGTAAGAAACAAATTATTGTGGGTCTCTAAATATTTTTCTTGAATCTAGCTTTAACTAGCAATCCCTATGTCTTAACACAGCTTTTACTCGACCAAGCCCGTAGTTAGACATAAGAGGAATAGACAGAAACAAGGGCAAGCATTTACCATGACTAGAGTAGACACCCATCCTGAGATTGGGATCCCACATGCATCATTCAAGTTATGCAATTTTATATTTAAAAATGTGAATTAGCATTAGAACAACACATTCACCAGCTTAGCCAATATCTGTAGCTTAAATACTCCATCATGTTTATTTACTAGTTATCAACAATCAATACATGAGCACTATGTGCAACACTATTAGAAACCTTATGATAGAGTCTGATCGACTTAACACAAAGCGAAGGTTGCGACTTAGTCATAGAGATCATTCATATATCGTGCTTTAGAGTTCGTTATCCCACCGGTAGACTCTCATATACCATGGACAAGCAGTTCATTCCATCTTATCGACTCAGGTACCATTGTACGCGATCATTTCCATTTATTAGGACTCAGGGTACGATCCTCGAAACTGATTCACAACTATCCTATCATGTTATCGATCACATCGTGACTTATTATTACCAAAGGTCAAGGTACGATGTCGCGACTCAAATATTCCTAACCTCATTATTCCTAAAACCATGTCCTAGTCTCTAGAGTGAATAGATTGTAAGCCATTCTTACTTTTAGGAATTAGGGAATCACCAATTGATTGAGGTAAATTGGTTCTCACTAGGATGATAAACTAGTGACTGGTGAACTCCCATTTTCTTTTTTAGATCTTTGGTGTCCCTTATCGTGACTTTGATTTTTGGAGTGTAATACTAGCTGTTACCTTCCAACAAAATTCATATAGAAAACTTAAATGAGTCCACCTTCAGGTAGACATATCATGTCCTACTCAAACACATCTTCTTGCACTCTATTATTATGATATGACTTTCAGGTCAAAAGGGACTAGCGATAACCCTTACCATAACACCGATGTACTTTCCGACTGCAGTTAGAGATCCAACCTTGACTCAAATCTTTTGGCCTAATATATGGTTGTGACTTACTCGAAGCCCTCTACACACATGCCACTAGTGTGCCACTCAATAGAGGCCTCGTGTGCTACTTAAACATAAAAGTCACAGAAGACACATCTTATGACTTACAAAACCTATTCTACTAACCCGACGGGAAATTTGTCCAACCATAGCCCATCGCCATATTGGGACTATAAAATCAAACTTGATGAAATAGGCCCTCACCCCTATTATGTAGGCCCCACCTCTTGGCTCACTAATTCTTCTTCCATAGATTTTGTAACTGCATCTCTTCGTAGCCTATGTTATGCATCTCTCGGTACCAACTTGCTTCCGGATATACTTGACCAGGACCTCTCATACTGTCTTGACCAAACATAGTTAATATATGGGCCATATTAAATAGATAATACCTAGACTTCCTACAGAGTCCGTGACTATGATTGAAAATACCTCATACTTCTATATACCTCCTTAAAATTTGACCTTCTTAGAAGCCTTATTACCGTACTTTCCCCGATTAACCATTTTCTATAAGTTGAGTAGAACATTGAACTTATTATACTCTACCTCTCAGAATGGGATTATAGTCGTGACCATTCTTCCGTCTGTTTGGAATTTATGAAACGATCTTTTATTTGCATTTTATATCCCTTTGCTCGTGCGTTTAGATAACTACGGTAAAAGATTGCAACCTAAATTCTTCAAGTCAATCATAGAATCATATTTGTTTAAATCAAGAGCAAAATTTTTGAGGCAAATAGATCGCAAGCCTCTCTAAGAAACATAAGATTTTGGAATTTTCAAGTGGTTGGAAATGATTGGTTCCAATTAGACTAATAATTCAATGGTTCATAACGTTGACCCATGTTCGTATCATTTGATACCCTCGACCGTAATTTTGATAATTGAAGCACAACACTAGCCTTTTCCTTTCGATAAAGTTCACACTCACGAACTAGACTAGTCATAATACTCACATGACATACATGTCCCATACAAACAAACTTTCCAGTGCTCCATTTAAATTACACCACGTGTATGACACATTGTTTCCTCAAAACAAACCATAGAGACCCAAATTCGATCTATTCGATTTCACCCGTACAAATATCGACCCATTCCCTTAACTAAACTGAATACTTAAGATCTATGCAAGACGTAGCACACTTATGACGTATGCCTTCCAACAAGCAAGCGCATGTCTCCTACACAACACCAAACATCAGCCCACACATATTAGTCGTTATGACTTAGAGTTTTCAAAACACTTGCCTAATCATATTTTATAGCCTGGGTTCTTTAATTATCATCGATTCTCATCACTTGGCCATAAATTTTTCTTCCCTAAGTTTTCAAGCTCACTTCTTAGTTTCCCATGTTAGACATAGAACGAATCCTTCTGAACCGACACACCTTAGTATATTAAAACCAGAGGTCGCTACCAGCTTGTCAGAAGCATGACCCCTAGAGTTACAATATTTAATTGTAGCAACTTTCTTACAGTTGTTATTGACCAAGAACGTCACGTTGTTATCGAGGCTCACTTAGAATCCAAGACTGCGGTGAGAAGTGTCCATTATTCTCGTGCCCCTCCCTAGAAATTGTCCTCCTCAAAGTCTTGTAATGACGACGATCTTTACGGGTGGCAAACTTCTATAAGTTGGGTAGAGTCTGGAAGGAAGCATACCCCATCTTGTAGAATATGAGGTCAATTGGGATTCCTATGAAAACCACCCTCCATCCTTTCAAAAATTGAGCTACGATTTGACGTACCTACTCTCCCTCCATACAAAATCACGCATTCTTGAATTATGATTATTTTTAATTTCGAGGACGAACTTGTCATAAGTTGGATAGGATGTAAACCCCTCAAAAATTTAAAAGAATATTTGAATTTAATTATTTTGGATTTTATTTAATTCTAATTTATTTTTCATGTTATTTATATTACATAAAAGGACTATAGTCATAGTTGAGTTTGAATATGCAAGACGACTAGAAAGTATGTCATGCCTAGCGTAGTCGAGTACTTTAACTAGCATGCTAGCCATGTTAGGAATGCCATGGTCATACTATAGTCTCTTGCATGTTAACCATTAAAATTATGGCACAAGTTATATTTTTTATTTAATTAATTAGTTAAGAAAGCCTTTATGACTTTTTAGGAGATCCGGTTGCACCAAACCTTCCCAAACATCTTCCAAGCCAAACCCAACCCAATGTAGACATATTGGGCATTAATAAATATTAATAATTACATATATTTGTATTTAATTCAGATTTGGATTGAATTCTATAGATAGAATTAATTAGTTCTATATTAGGAAAGATCTTTTTAAATCCTCAATCCAATCAATTAGCCAACTTACCAAACAACCAAATCATGCCATAGTGGACCCCCACCATAGATTTTGGCCAAGCAACCCCCCATGGCCGAATACCCCATAGTAAAAGGATTTTCACTCCTTTTCATACATTCAACCCAATAAAGCCCATATATATACATCAACTTAGCCCAAATCCTAACCCTAACTTAATTCCTCCTTTATTTCCACCTCCATAGCCGACCACCCCTTTCCTTCTCCATATTTTCGGTAGCACTTCTCCCCCATAGCCTCCATACATCATCTCCTCCATTACACATTTCTCCATCCTTCATAAAAACTCATCTCCTCCACCATACATCCACCCAGCCCCTCAAAACAAATCCTAAAAACTCCATCTTCTCCATCCAACCATCTATAGCCATTGCCAACCCTTCCATACTCACCAAAATAGAATTTGCAAGCAAGGATAGCGAGAAGGATTGGAGCTTTGGCGAGGAGAAGTCGTCACAACCTCTCTAGCAAGGACCTTTGGTAAGAAATCCTAATCTTTCCATCTCAAAGCATTACTAAATTTCTGTAGAAAATATGTTATTAAATATGTAGAAATCATATTTGATGGCTTTTTTTTATGTATAATCATCCATGAAGGTTTCATAAAATATAGGCATAATATTCATGTTTCGGTAGGATCAAAATTAACCCCATTGTGAAGGAACTATGAGTTATTGGTGCCTATTCTCGAAACTGAATTTTATATGTGTTCATATACATAAATTAGGATTTTAGGTATTTTTCCACGATTTTAGAAACTCAAATCTGGTCGAGAAAATTGTAGGTCAAAACTAGCTAATTTCGGGTAACCGGCTGACCTAGAATGTCCCAAACTTGTAGTATAACTCAACCCTTATACCTCTGATACTATTTTGTAAAATAAAGTATTTTATTTCTGTTTAAAATATATTTTTGGTTATTTAGCAATTTTGATTCATTAACTATGTTCCGGGCGATTTTCGGGTAGACTAGCCGACTTAGTAATCAACCAGTCATAAATTTCTATAGAAATATTAATTCAGGAATTTCAAAGATAAATCTGTAGAAAATTAGTTTAAATATTATTTTTATGATTTTTATATGATTTTTAAGTATGTTGTTGAAGTAGGGGCATAACCGACTAATTAAAAGTTAGAAACCCTAAAACTGTGTTTCGATGTCTCGTGGAACTTGTGTGTGATTGTATGGATCTAAATGGTTCCACGAGAGATCGAATATAATTTTAACACATTACTTTGACTGATTAAGTCGTATCGTAAGTTCGTAAGTAGTGACTTAATCTAGTTAATTAATTATCTAGGAGCGTCGGGTCCAGAGGCGTGGACACGGGAGCGGTATTTCATATTTACAGCACGAAATCAGGCAAGATACCTTGCCACCTTGCTCTGTGATTTACATATTCTTATTTTTAGTTGTTATTTTCAGTATTCTTTTTTGTTGTTATTATAAAACTGTGCGTCCAAGTCACATGGGTGCAAGCGACTCTATCGATCGTTTTCTTGCTTTTATTTATTCCCTTGCATTGACTTAGTCTAGTGACAACCAATGTTGATGAGGTATTGATATATCTCATACGGCCTTGATACTTGCTTTACCACGTGTTATGAGTCACATGTAGGACACGTAACCGCGTAGTCGGCTGGCCACCGATACGTATGGAGCGTGCGACGGATAGGAGTAACTGCCAATAGAATTGTATGTTAGAAGACTTGGCGGTTACTGAAGGTTCATATCAGTCATGGAGATGATGATATTAGGCATTGGGTGGAGAGAACAATACCCGACGTATGGACTTCTTTACACTTCCCTGATTACCTGTGCGCTCTTCCAGAGACGTAGGCCCCAGGTGCCCTCTGACGCTTTTCAGAGCGTTATGGACGTAGCCCCTTGCACATGATGCCCTCTGACGATCTTTGGACGTTATGGATGTAGGCCCCTGGTGTCCTTTACGGGAACTATGCCAATCCCATCTACAGCCAGGGCTCATGCGTCGAATGATTGTTTCTCAAAACTGCATATTCACAGTAGACTGGTCAGGAACCCGAATGCATGCATGCATCCTTTCTTTTCTATTATATTATCACAGTTTATATGGCATGATGTTTTCTTGTATCTTGCTACATCCCTCTAAGGACCTGGTTATCTCTCCAGGTGTGTGCTTTGTGACTTTTGCAGGGGTTCTAGCCAAGGCCGTGATCTTCTCCATTTCTTCAAGGATGATTGCTCTTGGTTCGTCTTGCCATTTTATCGATCATTTCCTTGTATATTTTCTTTTATTCAAAATGGTTGGTAGTGGATTTGCCTCCGCCCAACTACATGTATAAGTGACAAATTCTTGTGTTGATTATAATATTATTTTTTATTATTGTGGATGAGATTTAGTTATCATGGTTTTACTACATTTTATAGCTTATGTATATATACGGGGTTCTATACATTAGAGTATACTTCGTATGTATGCATCTGGCATGTCTACGTACTTATTCCTAAGTATTTTGGGACTTACGCGTTATAATTGGTGGGTTATTACCGCCGATTTGTGTAAAATTTTGCTCAGATTTTAGCACCGTTGACGCAGTTGATCCACAAGGATGGGCAGTTTGCTTAGACAGCAGAGTGTCAGAGTTCATTCGAGAAGTTGAAGTGTGGATTGATGACAGCACCGATTCTCATGCTTCCGGATGGGATTAGAGGATTTTCAGTGTAATGACGCTTCTGGAAAGGGATTAGGATGTGTCCTAATACAACATGTCAAGGTAGTAGCTTATGCGTCACGTCAGCTTCGTGATCATGGGAGGAGTTATCCAACACATGACTTGGAGTTAGCAGCGGTAGTTTTTGCCCTCAAGCTTTGAAGGCATTATTTGTATGGAGATAGGGTGGACATTTTCACCAACCACAAGAGTCTTAAGTATGTGTTTACCTAGAAGGATCTTAATATGCGTCAGAGAAGATGGCTAGAGCTATTGGTGGATTATGACATCAACCTGCAGTATCATCCTGGAAAGGCCAACGTAGTTACAGATACGTTGAGTAGAAGAGCAAGAGCTTATTTTCTAACAGCACAACCCTAGTTATTAGCAGATCTTCAGAAGATGGAAATCGAGGTAGTTCTCCCTACCAATGTGGCCTTGATAGCTAGCATGCAAGTTCAGTCTAGTATAGTTGAGAGGATCAAGGCAGCCCAGTCCTCGGATTCTAAGCTTTAGAGGCTTAGGGAAGAATGTGAGGCAGGATGGAGAGTAGAGTTATATATTCACGAAGATGGTACTCTCCGGCATGGAATGCGTCTTTGTGTGCGTAGCGGTAATATCAAACAGTAGATTTTGGCAGAGGCTCACAGTTCACAGTATTCAATTCATCCCAGTGGTACGAAGATCTATCGTGATATTCACTAGCATTTTTGGTAGAATGGCATGAAGGGGGAGATAGTCCAGTTTGTCTCTCGTTGTTTAGTTTGCCAACAAGTTAAAGCTGAACATCAGAGACCAGTCGGACTTCTTCGACCTTTATCGATCCCAGAATAGAAGTGGAAGCATATTACCATGGATTTTGTAACTGGGTTACCAAAATCCCCAGCTGGGAGAGATGCTATATGGGTTATAGTTGACCGACTCGTGAAGGTAGCTTATTTTTTTCCTTTCAGAATTGGCCAGTCAACGGATCAGCTTGCAGAGATGTATCACAGACAGATAGTCAGATTGCATAGAGTGCCCGTCAGTATCATGTCCGATAGAGATTCAAGATTTATATCACACTTTTGGCAGAGTCTTCAGAAGAGTTTGGGAACTCGTCTCAAGTTTAGTTCAGCTTATCATCCACAAACAGATGGTCAGTCAGAGCGTACGATTCAAACTCTTAAAGATATGTTGCGATCATGCACGCTTGTCTTCGGTGGTTTGTAGGAGGATCACCTACATCTAGTGGAGTTCTCTTACAATAACAGTTTCTAGGCCAGTATTCAGATGGCACCATTTGAGGCACTGTATGGCAGGAAGTGCAGATCACCTTTAGCCTGGGACGATGTAGCCGAGAGGCAAATGCTTGGTCCAGAAATGGTTACTCGGACTACCGAGGTGGTCAGACAAGTTAGAGATCATCTTCGAGTTGCACAAGATCGCCATCGTCATTGGGCCGATTCTTATCGGTGTCCTCTTGAGTTTTCTATCGGCGACCATGTATTCCTTAGGATCTTGCCTATCCGTGGCTTCATTCGATTCGACATGCGGGGAAAGCTTAGTCCTAGGTATATACGGCCATTTGATATTCTCGAGCGAGAAGGTAATGTGTCCTATCGTCTCGCTCTTCTGCCGTCATTTTGTGAGGTACATGACGCATTCGATGTATCCCAATTGCGATGGTACATCCCAGATTGAGCCATATCCTTGATCATTCAGAATTGGTTGTTGGTGCCAACCTTTCGTATGAGGAAAAGCCCGTATCCATATTGGACCGAAGGAAAAAGATACTCAAGAACAAGACTATTAGTTTAGACTGTGTTGCTTGGGGGCATCACTCTTTAGGTGAGTCAACTTGGGAACGTGAGGATGATATATGATCGTGATACCACACCTGCTTGACTCATAAGGTATAATATCTTCCTTATGTCTTATACTTTAAATTCCTTGCTTACATGAATGATTGCTTGATTGACTGCTAGTCATAAATTTTCTGTGATTAGTATAGCTTGCCCGACACCTCTAGCCTCTTGATTAAATTCCGATGACGGAATTCTTTTAAGGTGGGTTGAGTTGTCACTCCCGTTTCCTGTTATACGCATTTTCAGTCTACGTGTACGGATTTTTGACCCGTACTTTGACTTGTTTTGCTTAGCCTAGTCTTCGTTTAATCTTGGCTTATTTTGGTTTAGCTTGGCTTGGCTTGGTTTAGTCTGGGTTGAGATGGAGAGGCCTGGTATATAAGCCAACTCCACTCTCTCTCCTCCATAACTCTTTTATTTACTACTTCTTCTTCTCCATTACTCCTCCCACCCACCAAAGAAACCCTAGGCAAGTGCAATCTTGCTTCATGATGGATCTCCCATTTTATTTTTCCATTCTCTTTTCCACTTGATTCAAAGCCTCTTTAGAACTTGGCATTTTTGGTTTTGATGGATCGATTTTTGTAGATCTAAGTTTTAATCTTTTCTCATTTTACTTAGTTTTGATCTATTAAAGCTTGGTATTTCCTAAAAACCAGTCATCCCAGGCTGTAGAAAATCTTGTTCTATACATTTTAGACCCTTGGAAGTCTCAATTCGGACTTGTTTTGAGCAAGTTATGGCATTTTAAAGTTTTCGGGTTCCATGGGTTCTTCTTTGCTGTTGGAAGAAGAAGAACAGTGTCGGGCGCAACCTGATCTTGCGCAAGCTAGCCCAACGCCCTTTGGCTCTGGCACAACCAGTTATGCACAACCTGATCTGGCACACCCCAGTCAGGCACAACCTGACCTAGCACATTCTGATCTTGTGCACCCTAGTCAGGCGCAACCTGACCTGGCACAACTTGATCTGGCGCACCCCAGTCAGGCGCAACTTGACCTGGTACACCCCAGTCAGGCGCAACCTGGCCTGGCGTACCCCAGCCTGGCGCAACCTAACTTAGGCGCCCTTTGTCCCCCTTGGCGCCACCTGTCATTTCCCTGGCGCCACTTGTTGCCATGATACTTCTTGCCCCTTGCCCTCATGCATGTTCTCTTAGTTATAGTTGTATATGCCTGTGATCTTGCATGTGACTTGTACTTGACCTATTTTTGATGACCCCACTCGATAACTTGTTGAGCATAACATGACTTGCCAGTATTGATCTTGACATGAATACGAACTTGACATGAACACGGCATGATAGTCTTGATAGTGGCCCGTCGAGGTGTACTTTTAGAAAGCACTCTTGACATGATAAGTAACTTGATAAGACATGTACAATCTTGATAGTGGCCCGTCAAGGCGTACTTCTGACAAGTAATCTTGATAAGTAACAAGTAACCTGACATGACATGATAATCTTGAAATAATGTTGCGACAACTATCCTGACTTGCTAAGTAACACTTGTCTTGACACCGTAGTTGATTCTCTTAATTGTGCCTGTACAAACTGCCTGTCTCGTCTTGCATCATGTCTAGGACATGGATTCCTGGTTACCATAGTCAAGGATTCATAATGAATATGACTAGGTTAATGACTAGATTGATCAAGTAGTTCATATAGAGAGATTTTTCCAGTTACAGGCGATCCCGTTGTTCCGACCACACCTGAGTGGACTTATAGCCTACAAACGAGTAGGGCACATTTCTATCCCACTGTCATGTGGGACGCTTTTTGAAATCATAAGTACTATAGCACACTCCCATGTGTTGCACTCCATGTCACCTAATGATTCTCTAAACTCTTGATAACTCTAAGAAACCTCACCTAGATAACCTGGATAGCTGCAGGGCTTGTGACTCGGGAATATCTAAAATGTATCTTGTAGTAACTAGGCTTGTGATAACCCTAGTTAGTTAAAGTATCAAGCCGTACTTATTGCTTGGCCGTGATTGATGGATAGAGTCTAGTCTAGTCTTGTCTAGGCAGTACCAGTCTATGATTACTTCAGTACATTATTGTTTATGCTTTACACTTGTCAATAAATGATTGGAGACTAAGCTCTGTTCAGGTGAAGGATTACAACCCCGGTCCTTGTTTGGTTTACGGATTGTAACTTGGTTACCGGAATAGTCCTTTAGTTATCTTATCGTTTATCACCCTGTTTTTTCTAACTGGTTTAGCCGACTATTATAGGAAGTTCGTCCAGGACTTTGCTAGGATAGATGAACCCATGACGAAACTGACGCGGAAGGATGTAGAGTACATCTGGTCAAAGGACTGCCAGGCAGCGATTGAGGAGCTGAAGAGGAGGCTGACGACCGCTCCAGTTCCGACATTACCTTCAGGATCTGGAGGTTTCACCATATACAGCGATGCTTCGGGAAAGGGGCTAGGATGTGTCCTATAGCAGCATGAAAAACTGATTGCTTATGCATCTAGGCAATTACGGACTCATGAGCGGAACTATCCTACCCATGACCTAGAGTTAGCTGCGGTGATCTTTGCACTCAAGTTATGGAAACATTACTTATACGGAGAGCGTATGGAAATATTTACTAACCACAAGAGATTGAAGTATGTGTTCACGCAGAAAGAGCTGAACATGAGGCAAAGACGATGGTTGGAGTTGATGAAGGACTTCGACATCGATTTACAGTATCACCCCAGAAAGGCAAATGTGGTGGCGGATGCGCTGAGCAGGCATCCGTTGGCATGGTATCTGATGATAAATCGGCATTTACGGGAAGATCTGGAGAAGCTCGGTATCAAGATAGTTCGGCCTGGATCAGTGATACAGATGATGGCGCTTGACATTCAATCAGGTTTGATAGAGCAGATCAGGGAGGCACAGTCTACAGATGCGAGCCTTCGCAGACTTCGAACCCATGCTTTAGCTGGATTGCTGGATGACTTCACCATAGCAGAGGATGGATCCTTGAGGCATGGCAGCCGATTGTACGTACCGAAGGGAGAGCTGATAGAGGCAGTCTTACAGGAGACGCACCGATCGAGATATTCTATTCACCCGGGTGCTAACAAGATGTACTGTGACTTGCGGCAACATCTTTGGTGGCACGGGATGAAGAGAGATGTATCACGTTTTATTTCGAGATGCCTAGTTTGCCAGCAGGTCAAGGCGGAGCGCCAGAGGCCAGCTGGTCTATTGCAGCCGTTATCCATTCCCGAGTGGAAGTGGGAACACATTACGATGGACTTCATCTCAGGGCTTCCTCGTTCTCAAGAAGGAAAGGATGCCATTTCGGTCATCGTGGACAGGCTGACGAAGTGTGCGCACTTCATACCCTTCAAGGTGGGGCTTTCCATCGAGAAGTTGGCGGAGCTATACATGCAGCAGATAGTTCACTTACACGGAGTACCAGTGAGCATCGTGTCGGACAGAGACAGCAGATTCACGTTCCACTACTAGAGGAACTTGCAGGAGGAGTTGGGCAGTCAGCTCAAGTTCAGTACGGCGTACCTCCCGCAGACAGATGGACAGTCCGAGAGGATGATACAGGCGCTGGAGGACATGCTGAGGACTTGTGTGCTGGACTTTGGCGGATCATGGGAGAGCCATCTGCACTTGGTAGAGTTTTCATACAACAACAGCTACCAAGCCAGCATCGGTATGTCTCCTTTCGAGGCACTATATGGACGACGATGCCGTACACTGCTTTTTTGGGATGATGTTGGGGACAGAGTTATGCTTGGGCCAGAGATGATCACGGATGCAGCAGAAAAGGTCAGGATAATCAGAGACAGGCTCAGAGTAGCTCAGAATAGACAGAAATACTGGGCCGATGCTAGTCGCAGACTGATGGAGTTCGCTGACGGAGATATGGTGCTAGTGAAGATATCACCTACTAGAGGGACGAACCGGTTCAGACGAGGAGGCAAGTTGAGCCCCAGATACATCGGGCCGTTCGAGATACTTGGCAGGATCGAAGAGGTAGCTTACAGGGTTTTACTTCCACCCAACCTAGCAGGAGTTCACGATGTCTTTCACATATCTCAGCTGAGGAGATATGTTCCGGACCCCAGCCATGTGCTAGATCATTCAGAGTTAGAGATCGGACTGAGCCTTGTAGTCACTGAGCAGCCAGTGGAGATATTGGACAGGAGGGAGAACAGGCTGAGGAACAAAGTCATACCCTTAGTGCGAGTAGCTTGGAGACGTCACTCTCCGGGTGAATCTACTTGGAAGAGGGAGTCGTACATGAGGGAGAGATATTCTTACTTGTTCGACCCAACAGCTGCGAGGGAACCATCCGTTCCCGCTTGATACCCTAGAGTTTTGATCGTAGCCTTAGTCATTTGTTGCATTGCTTGCTATGTTAGAAAATTGTAGGGTCTTCAATCCTTGTGAATTTCGAGGACAAAATTTTTCAAGGAGGGAAGACTTGTCAGCCCCTGTTCTTCAAATTTGGCTTAATTAGGGTAAATTAGTTGCTAATGACCTATTTAGCTTTAAAATAATTTATTATGATTTTTAGGAATTTTTCTAGAATTTATAAATGATTTTAAAATAGTTTTTAAATCAAAATATATCTTTTTGTACTAAACTGAAATGTTTTAATAGCATTTTATAATATTTAAATTTGTTTTAATATTAGATTGTAATTAATTGAATTATTTTATTTTGGGTTGCAGATAATTATTTGTAAACTGTTTGGGTTGGAGCTTTTGTGCAAATCCCCAATCTCTGGGGACCTGACTGCAAAACCCGCAGACACCCCCCCCCCCCCGTTCGGGATAGCTGTCCCGAAGACCGGCGACCGACGACCACTTTCCCCCGCCATTTTCGGCCGACTTCGACCGACCTACCCCCTATAAGTACCCCCCGACCCCGAAACCCTAACCCTAGACAAAAATTCGACCACCCAGACCCTCCTTCCCCGACGAGAACACAAACCCTAACCCTAACTCCGGCGACTACCCCAGCGCCACCCCCACAGCAACCATCACCGCCCACAACCGCCACCACTCGACGCGTCTCATCAAGACGAACGCAGCGCCACCCGAGCGCCGCGTCCATGACGCCTCAGCCGCCGTCCAGTACCCTCGACTCCCCCCTCCCCGACGTCGGACACGAAGGTAACAACCCCGAGTTTGTGTCGTGCGTGTCTCGAACTCACGCGTGGAGTGCACCTGGACATGGGGAGACTAACCATAGGATTGGACACGCGTGTTGACACAAAGTCACAGTCAACCAAATATTGATAACATTGACTAAATAATACTTGTAATAATTCAATACGACACACGACGTCTACATCAAGCTCAAGTCAGAAGACAGCTCAGTCTTTGCAATTCAGCTGTATATGAGTCTGTATTTTATACTTTTATTGAGTCTAGATTGATGTAAACTGTGTCATGCTGAGCTCTTGAGACTTGACATATAGCCTATCCAAAACCATAAACTCCACCATCCAAAATTTAAGCCCATTGATCATTTAGAACCATTCTGTGCTCTGGAGACAGAGTTTGGGCCGAACTCTGCCTCCACACAGAGTTCGGGCCGAACACTGTCCCCTAAAAATCAGCAACCATAATTTTAGGGTTAGCTGGTTGCTAGTTGTCCATCGGCCAAATATTTGAAATTTTCTACCCGAATTCTGGCCGATTTCTGCCTACAAAAATCCTATAAATAGGCCTAGAATTCTCTCATTTCAAATCATCCAATCTTCTCTTCTCTTCTCTCTTAAGCTCAAATAAGCCATACCCTTCCCATCTACTAGCCACAAGCTTCCTAAGTCTCGAGTGCTCAGCATCTCTCAGTTAGGAGTCTTGTGCAAGAGTTGAAGAAGTCGCTTGGAAAATTCCAAGTAAATCGCCACTGCGATCCTCTGTAAGAAGTTGACGTGCTCTTCTGAAGAAAAGGCACGGGTTGTAAACTACTATTTCACAAATAGTGGATTTAATCCTGAGCTAGAGTTCTCAGGCCTGGACTAGTCCTCCACGAGGGAAACCAGGTTAAAATCGGCTGTGTTTGCGTATGCTCTCTTGATTCTCACTTTAAATTCCGTATTTACTCTGATTAATTTTATTTGTGATAGAGTTGATTTTTTAATTGGATATTATCTCTATATACTCTATTCACCCCCCCTCTAGAGTTGCCATCTGTTCTTCAATTGGTATCAGAGCTCTGTTCTCTTTACAAGGACTTACATCCTAGAGCTGATCCATGGCAACCACACAATCCTTGATTTTCAATCATGGTGAAGGGCAGTCCACTCATAGGCCTTCCCTATTCGATGGAACTAACTACACATATTGGAAAACAAGGATGAGTTTTTATCTCAAGTCTCTAGACTTTGACCTGTGGACTATCGTCACTGACGGTTACAAAAAGCCCGCCAGGATAGTTGTCAACGGTGATCTCGTTGAGAAATCACATGACAAATATTCTGACGAGGAGAAGAAACAGGCAAGTCTAGATGCGAGAGCTATTAATGATTTATTCTGTACTATAGACAGGAATGAGTTCAACAGGGTATCTACATGCACCACATCTCACGAAGTATAGAGACTTCTAGAAGTGACGCATGAAGGAACTACCCAAGTCAAGGAATCAAAGATAAGACGTCTCACTCAAGAATACGAGGCTTTCAAGATGAAACCAAATGAGACGATCACGCAAATGTTCACAAGATTCCTCGACATCATCAACCCCCTGTCTTCGCTCGGCAAGCAATACTCAAATCACGAGAAGATTCGCAAGCTACTTAGGGGGCTACCAAAAATTTGGAACCCTAAGGTGACGGCCATCATAGAAGGAAATGATCTCACAACCATGTCCATGGAGACCTTGATGGGAAAGCTAATGACTCGTGAGCTTGACCTCAAGGACTTCGAAGAGCCTGCTCCTAAGGCTAAGGAGATCGCACTCAAAGCTCACCGGCGAAGGGCTGAACCCGAAGAGACAGACGATGATGACTCGGAAGATGATCAAGCCCTTATGGTCCGCAACTTCAAGAAATTCCTTCGCTTCAATCGAAGGAAGAAGGAACCACAAGAAGAGCCAACTTGCTATGGTTGCAAGAAGACTGGACACGTCCGAAAAAACTGTCCATTCTTGAAGAAGAGCAACCGCTATGAGAAGCCATACAAGAAGACTTCATCAAAGAAATATGCCAACACAAGCATTTGGCATGAAAGCGAAGCTAGTGACTCCGAGGAAGAAAAAGACTCTCCTCAAGATACGGCTAATGTGTGCCTAATGGCAACATCCGATAAGGTATCAAACGAAACTCTTGACGACTTCTCTTTTGATGAACTTGGCGATGCTTTCACTGATTTACTCGATGATCACAAAAAGATCATTGGTAAATACAAACACGCCAAGGACAAAATCAAAAGTCATGAAGTCGAAATTCAAAGACTTTCTCTATTGCTTGATAACATTAGAGTCACTTCACCCACGGAAGTCACAGATGAGGTATCGAAGCTTAAACTAAGCCTTCATGATGCTGAAACACGTATTGAGCAACAGACACAAGAAATCACAACACTCAACACGATGCTTGCTGAAGAAAAGAGTAGATATAAGATTTCTATGACTAAGATATATAGTTTAAATGCTAAGATTACTGATATGCAAGCTGTCTCCAAGAGATTAGAGACTAAATTGGGTAAACAGGTTGCTCAACCTCAAACCCAATCTCATGAGACACCCACAAAGCATAACACTTCTCATGCTAGTCATCTACATCATCCAACACATAATCATGCTTTCATATATACACAATTTCACAAAGGATACAAACCATATGCACGTAGAAATAATTATCATATGTCACAAAATCATCATGTTACACATAGATACAATCATCATATTGCACAAAGACACAATCAACATCACTCTACTTATAGACAACATCACCATGTCATACCATATAGACAACATCACCATGCTCCATATAGACAACATCACCATGCTCTATATAGACAACATCACCATGCCACTCCACAGTACTCTATGCATAATCATCATCACCATGCCAATCATCATACTTCTGCTCGTTACACTGCTTATAGACATCATCAGCATGCTTCTAATGTGAATAGGAATGCTACATGTACTTATTGTGGTTTACATGGACACATATCACCACAATGTAGAATTAGAAGATTAGTTGATAGAAAACATATATGCATGGTTTCCAAAAACTAACTTTTCAGGACCCTCAAGAAATTGGGTACCAAAGGTCACATCTACTCTTGATGTAGGTGGACCTTCCCTCCTCAACTAAGAGTAAGTGGATTCTCGATAGTGGATGCTCGCGGCATATGACAGGAGACGCAAATCATTTCGTATCACTATCGATGAAGATAGAAGGATATGTATCCTTCGGCAACAACATCAAAGGTTATATTATAGGTAAATATTGGTTATCCTCCCTCTCCCGTAATAAAGAATGTCTGTCTAGTGACCGAGTTAAAGCATAACCTGCTCAGCATTAGTCATCTTGCTGACCATGGATATGACATTAACTTTGGACAAAACAAATGCCTTATTTATGATAGGTCAACGGGAGACATCGCTTTTGAAGGGGTAAGAGAGGATAATATTTATACTTTATATTTGTCTGGAAATACTAACAATGCAGGTAGATGCTTATATGCTCATAAAGATGAACGGCTACTATGGCACCAGCGTCTTGGTCATGCCAATATGGATACTATATCCAGGCTATCGACCAAGAAGCTAGTTAGAGGCTTGCCCGACATCACATTCAAAAAGCACACCATATGTTCCGAATGTGAGCTGAACAAGGCAACCAAGTCATCTTTTCATTCCATAAACTCTGTAAGCACTTCTAGACCCTTGCAACTACTCCATATGGATTTATTTGGGCCTAGTAGAGTAGCCAGTCTTGGCGAAAAAACTCTATGCCTTTGTTATTGTTGATAATTTTTCAAGATTTACTTGGGTTTTCTTTCTTGCAAATAAAAGTGATGCTATTTCAGTTTTCAAGATTTTTGTTAAGAAAGTTCAAAACGAAAAAGGCTACATGATTACTCGAATCCGAAGTAATCATGGAGGCGAATTCGAAAATTCTGATTTTGAAAGATTTTGTGATTCTAATGGTTTTGATCATGAGTTTTCTTGTCCAAGAACTCCTCAACAAAATGGTGTTATGGAGCGGAAGAATAGGACTCTTGGCGATATGGCCAGAGTTATGTTGAACAAGTTTTCACTTTCGAAATATTTTTGGGCTGAAGCTGTCAGTACAGCATGCCACATTTTAAATAGGGTGCTTATTCGTCCTATTACGAAGAAAACACCCTATGAGATTTGGTTTGGGAGAACCCCAAATGTTTCTTATTTTAGAGTTTTTGGATGTAGATGCTTTATCCTTAACACCAAAGACAACTTAGGCAAATTTGATGCCAAAGCTGACGATGGTATTTTCCTTGGCTATGCTGCCAAGAGTAAGGGATATAGAGTTTTTAACAAACGCTCTTTAATTGTGGAAGAGTCTACAAATATAACTTTTGATGAAGATAACAGTGCAGCAGCTACTCTTGATGATGATGTTGAGCCATCAACATCTGCTCCAACGAACACCACAACCGAAACAAATTATCTGGAAAGCTTGCCTAAGAAATTCTCTTTCAAGCCATCACATCTAGAAATTTTGGTAATCGGTAAGGTTTCACGAGGAGTAACTACTAGATCATCATTAAGAGACTCTATTGCTAGCATTGCCTTTATTTCACAAATTGAGCCTAAAAACATTTCTGAAGCTTTCAATGATGAATTTTGGATTTCTGCTATACAAGAAGAACTCAACCAATTCGAGAGGAGCCAAGTATGGGAACTCGTTCCTAGACCGGCTAATCACTCGATTATTGGTACTAAATGGGTTTTTAGAAACAAAGTAAATGAAGATGGTTCAGTCACACGCAACAAAGCTCGTCTAGTAGCTCAAGGATACAACCAAGAGGAAGGTATCGACTACGATGAGACGTATGCTCCTGTTGCTAGATTAGAATCCATTCGGATGCTTTGTGCATTTGCAAATTTTCAAAATTTCAAATTATTTCAAATGGATGTTAAAAGTGCTTTCTTGAATGGTTTTATTAAGGAGAAAGTTTATGTAAAACAACCCCCTGGCTTTGAAAATCACATATTTTCCGACCACGTGTTCAAGCTAAAGAAAGCGTTGTACGGCCTCAAACAAGTCCCTAGAGCTTGGTATGAACGGCTAAGCAACTTCTTGCTTGAGAAAGGTTTTTCAAAAGGGAAAATTGACACTACACTTTTCATAAAGTCTTTGAAGGACACTATTCTTTTAGTACAGATATATATAGATGATATTATTTTTGGTTCTACTGATGAAACCCTTTGTCAAGATTTTGCCAAGTGTATGCAGATCGAGTTTGAGATGAGCATGATGGGGGAGCTCAACTACTTTCTTGGGCTGCAATTCAAACAAATGTCAAATGGAACCTTCATCTGTCAGTCGAAGTATACAAAGGACATGCTGAAGAAATTCGAACTTGATAATATCAAACCAATCAGCACTCATATGGCTACTTCAACCAAACTGGAACCAGATGAGAGCGGCAAACCCGTAGATCAACGTAAGTATCGAGGTATGATAGGCAGTCTACTTTATCTTACTGCTAGTCGCCCTGATATAATGTTTAGCGTTTGCTTGTGTGCTAGATATCAAGCAAATCCTAAGGAATCGCACATGACCGCAGTTAAGCGTATCTTTAGATACCTTAAAGGTACGGTTACAGTGGGCCTATGGTATCCCAAGTCAAACCTCATTGGTTACTCTGATGCTGATTTTGCTGGATGCAAGGTCGACCGTAAAAGTACGAGCGGTACGTGCCATTTATTAGAAAAGACTTTGGTATCTTGGTTTAGCAAGAAGCAGAATTCTGTCGCACTGTCCACAACAGAAGCTGAATATATAGCAGCTGGGCGTTGTTGTGCACAAATTCTGTGGATGAAGCAAACCCTTGAAGACTATAATTTATCTTTCATGAATATTCCTATCTTTTATGACAATACTAGTGCAATAAATCTTACTAAGAACCCCATTTGTCACTCACGCACGAAGCATATTGAGATTCGACACCACTTTTTGCGTGATCATCAGCAAAATGGCATGATTAATTTAGAATTTATTGACACTGATCACCAGTTAGCAGACTTCTTCACAAAGCCATTATCCGAAGAGCGTTTCAATTTCTTTTGTCGTGAACTTGGAATTTTAGATGAAGCTGTCATAAATTAAAATACACCTGCATAAATATCGACTATATTGAGATTCTCTTAAAATGAACTTGCTATGGGTACAAGCCGAAAGGGTCCTTCTGACAACAAGGCGTAAAAGCCTAAGCGACACGGTGCACTTGTCCTCAGGACTACCGCTAGCTGGGATCCGGCCCCTGCAGCTAACCCATGGTAGCTTCAAATTATTGAATCATGATATATTTCCTTGTTTATTATATGATACATTTTCATTTATAATCTGCTGACATGCTATTTTTTAATTTCATTTTGCTATCCTTCTACTTGTACTATCTGGTTTATTGAATCCTTTAAGCTTTATCTTTATATCTTATATTGGCTTTCCATACCTTAACCAATATTTCATACTTCTAGCCTGATTTCTGTTCTGGGACAAGGACCCAGAATTCGGGCCGAACTCAGTCCTTACCAGAGTTCGGGCCGAGTTCGGTCTCCCTGTTCCAGAATCGGGGACTGTTCCAGCCGTGGATCTCAATGTTGATCCAATGGTCAAAATTGAACCCGACCAAGAGAAACCCTCACCTATATTTCGGTTTCTCTTCCCTTTCCTTCATTCTTACCACCTCCTCCACTTCTCTACCACTATTTTCTCAAACCCTAACCCTAGTTTTCTCTCCATAGTGCTCCATTTCTCACCAAAATCAAGGAGAAGGGCTATTTTTTCATTCTCTTTCACTGTTCATCCTTTATTTGATATAACTCTCTCTCCATCTCTATTTCAATTTTATCTATTTTGTGCTATGGCTCCTCGCTTGCTCAACCATAGGAAGAGATCTCGGACCGAGGGTGCATCCTCGTCGAGTGCTCCTCCTCCCGTTGAACAACAATAACCACCTCATCCGTTGTTCAACCCTTCACGTCCTCGTGACCCTAACACCTATGACGACCAAATCTTTGTGTCACTAGACGCGTCCAACGATTGGTTTAGTAACTTTCGGACCCGTCCGGTGTTTGCAGGACACCCCATAAACTTTACAATCTTTTCACAATATGAATCTATATTCCGTGATCTTTGTATTGATGAGCTAGTTGCTACAAATTTCGTCATCTATCGTAGCGCTATACAAATGTTCTACTGCAACTTGACTCATGATGACACTCACATTTATTCACGAGTTGCGGGCATTGATATCGCCTTTGCTGATTCTGATTTGGCCGAGTATCTTGAACTTCAAGATTTCATACTTGGGATAAGCTTGTTGAAGCTCGGTCGTTCCAATTTCTGGATGGAACTTCCCTTGAAAGCTTCAAGGCAGATTTATGTGCCCTAAATATTTGCCCTCGTAAGCTTATGGCCAAACATCTCAACCCTTACTACTATGAACTTCATCGGATTATTTTTAACACAATCTTACCCAAAGCCGGCTCCACCGATGAAGTTACTTATTTTGAAATATCAGCTTTGTATCATCTTCACTATCGTATTCCTTTTAATCTTCCACGCACCATGATGGACTGGATGATTAACTGTAGGAAGAAACCACGAGCCTTGGTTTATCCCTTATATCTTCCTATGGTCCTTCGTGCATTTATTGTACCACTTCATGATTGTCCTTTCTTGCCTGCTTCTGCCTTCCTATCTAAGGCACGACGACTTCAGGCAGTCGTAGCCTCTCCTGCCACTTCTGAGCATTCCGATGATGAGGAGCCCGACGCCCCTCCACTTGGACAGGATGCACCTCCTCCTCCTGCTACCCTTGAGTCCATCCAGACCATGCTCCGAGATCGTTTCGCCTTAGAGGACGATCGCTGGACTCAGATGGACTACCGTACTACCCTGCAGATGAGTGCACTCAACAACTCGATGAATGATATTCGGTATTCCATGTCCCATCATCCTTCTATGCCCATTCCCATGGAGCGGGATCCCGGTCGTGAGGGACATCGCATTGACGATCCTTGGGTCATGCGTTACCTGGATCCGGATGCTGCTATTGTGGACCCCAGCCGCTCCTTTCCTTCCGACACTGCTGGGCCTTCTCGTGCTCCATGATGGTGGTGGCTACTACTTGATGATGCTGCTGCTGATCGTAGTTTTATGCTTTCTAGTACTTTTTAGTTGTTTAGTTGGATTTATGTACTTGGTTTGTCATAGACTCTTTATGTTTTGGTGACTCTAGTTATGAGTTGTGACTCTTATGTTTCTAGTAGTTCTATTATTCTATGACTTTTGCTTGTTCTGTTAGTTAATTTGCTCGTTCTGTTAGTTAATATGATGTTTCTTCTCTTTTGGTGTGTTTACCCATTATTACTTGATTCTTATTGCTAAATGCCAAAAGGGGGAGAGATATGTATATTTTGGTTATATTCTTTTTGGTATACATGTGCTTTTGGTGCTTTTGGAAGATATTCCTTATCAGGCCAACAGGTTCAACGCATTGTTTACGGGGGAGCTATCTTGTTTAGCTCGGCACTGATTATGAGGGAGCTATGCTTTTGTCATTGACTGTGTCCAGGTACGAATATTGAATATACATTTATTATTTTGTCAATTATCAATATGGGGGAGATTGTTGACACAAAGTCACAGTCAACCAAATATTGATAACATTGACTAAATAATACTTGTAATAATTCAATACGACACACGACGTCTACATCAAGCTCAAGTCAGAAGACAGCTCAGTCTTTGCAATTCAGCTGTATATGAGTCTGTATTTTATACTTTTATTGAGTCTAGATTGATGTAAACTGTGTCATTCTGAGCTCTTGAGACTTGACATATAGCCTATCCAAAACCATAAACTCCACCATCCAAAAATTAAGCCCATTGATCCCTTAGAACCATTCTGTGCTCTGGAGACAGAGTTCGGGCCGAACTCTGCCTCCACACAGAGTTCGGGCCGAACTCTGTCCCCTAAAAATTAGCAACCTTAATTTTAGGGTTAGCTGGTTGCTAGTTGTCCATCGGCCAAATATTTGAAATTTTCTACCCGAATTATGGCCGAATTATGCCTACAAAAATCCTATAAATAGGCCTAGAATTCTCTCATTTCAAATCATCCAATCTTCTCTTCTCTTCTCTCTTAAGCTCAAATAAGCCATACCCTTCCCATCTACTAGCCACAAGCTTCCTAAGTCTCGAGTGCTCAGCATCTCTCAGTTAGGAGTCTTGTGCAAGAGTTGAAGAAGTCGCTTGGAAAATTCCAAGCAAATCGCCACTGCGATCCTCTGTAAGAAGTTGACGTGCTCTTCTGAAAAAAAGGTACGGGTTGTAAACTACTATTTCACAAATAGTGGATTTAATCCTGAGCTAGAGTTCTCAGGCCTGAACTAGTCCTCCACGAGGGAAACCAGGTTAAAATCGGCTGTGTTTGCGTATGCTCTCTTGATTCTCACTTTAAATTCCGTATTTACTCTGATTAAATTTATTTGTGATAGAGTTGATTTTTTAATTGGATATTATCTATATATACTCTATTCACCCC